>OZ010581.1:96760387-96905387 GCA_963932145.1 Acanthosepion lycidas | reverse complement strand
AATGACAAATGTCCTAAACTAGGCATGGCTCTCGTGGCTTCTCATCTTAATTGTACCATTGTCCAGTGCTCGTCAATTTTTTTTTAATTCCCCCCCCCCTGGACAAAACATATGGTACATTTTTATTTAATAGGCTACAATAAACACAACAAATGTCTTGTTCCCAACCACAGATTTGTCTAACCTAAAAAAGTTTGACTCGTCCCCAAGGGTTTCATGCACTGTGTATCTCTATTCATGACCGGGGATGGTGAAGAAGCCTCATGGCCAGGTTTCGAGAGCGTTGTCTTTTTTTAGGTTTGATGGATGAGTCAGCCAAAGCAACCTGAGTCACATCTACATTCTTGGAAACACCTTCAGTCGGAGATGGGGTTAATAGACCTGAAGCTATTTCTCAATAGGCCCCCACCTGTAAGGTTATGCACCGTTTTTATCAAAATCTCTCACTATGTTGGGCGCATTTGATTTTGATGCATGTGCCTGCTATACTTTTATCAAACAAGGTGTCAGCGTGGGTGCATTGAGCTGCATATATTTGTACCCCAGCAGTCGGCTCTCTCACTCACTCACTCACTCACTCACTCACTCACTCACTAATAATAATAATAATAATAATAATATGGCTGTGATTTATGTGCCTGGTATACATTTATTAGACAGGGTGTCATGGTGGGTATATTTGGCTTCGTATATTTGTACTCCAACATCACTGTTGGCGGTTGCACTCTCAATAATAATAATAATAATAATAATAATAATAATAATATTCATTATTATTATTATTATTATTGCTGTGCTGGGGTCTGTACCATCGAACCTAAAGAACTACATTAAGAAAATTGGGATAAAAATTAGTATCACATCTCTTTAGAAGTGTGCATTGCTTGGCACTGAAAATATTCTAAGGTGCTAACTGAAGTCATACGACTTGATGGAGAACGCGTATTATGCAAGCTGACTAGTTGAAAACGAAAAACCGTACAAAGAAGAGAAGATAATAATAATAATAATAATAATAATAATAATAATAATAATAATAATAATAATGGCAGCTCGGTATCCCTGCATTTCTCGTCGTCGAGGATGCTCTTCTCTCAAGGACGCATCCAATTTTTGACTTGCAAAATCAAATATAGATAGGAATACACATAGAATTAAGTAAAAAAAGAGAGAAGAAAGTAGACTTGTGACTGTAGGAAGTAGAATTAATATTTGAGACTTATTTCAGTGGTGGAGTGGGAAAGATAATACCCTTCAGAACCGGGAAATACGGTGTATTAAAGGGAAACACTGCGGAATGCAAACTATGCAGTGTCAATCCTATCAGAAGTAAATGCAGTAAATTTGTTCAGAGTACAAAATGAATGGAGATGGATATGCATTAGGGATTATAGAAACGATGAGGATCGACCATGCAAATCCATGTCATCTGCACAAAACCGCAATTTTTTTAAAGAATATAAAACATAAGCTTAGAAGTGCAGCTGATGTGATGGATTACGGTTCAGAATAAAGAATCAGATAGCCGAGTTCAAATTCTAATCGAGTTCATTACATTCTCTTATGCGCAAATACCCTTGGGAAAGGTATGGATCCATCTCTTCTCTTCCCAGTTATCGGCTAAATAGCAGAGTATACTGGGTTCTGTAGCCGTGTTTGGCAATCAATCAACCGCAGAAAGTAACGGCAACATACAGCAGGAATTCTTCTTCCAAGTCAGTCATGAATCAAAAAGAGACGTGATTGTTCAAGCAAGCCTCCCTCATGGCTCCTGAGGAAGGAAAACATTAAATTCTTTGGGATGACCCAAACCTAAACAGAAGACCAGATGCAGTTATCGTAAACAAGAAAATGACACAACAAAAATGAACGGAATGAAACCTGAATAAATAGGCAGATATTTTCGAGAGAACATAATGCGCCTCGACCTAGGGCAATGGTTAGCGAGGTTAGTGAGTTCGATCCTTTATGGTTATTCCACTCGACATAAATCCCCGAAAGATTGTCATCTAAAATCAGCCAACCAAAAATCAGCGTAGGGTAATGATTAGCGAGGCTAGTTTGGTTGACCATTTATACCGGGTAAGTAAGTTCGATCCACTCTTGTCGTTCACTGAAAAACATTTGACATTAAATAACCCAACAAGGGCTGACTTGTAAAATCAACCAACCTAACAAATTAGGCATTTCAGCACGGTGTATTGGTTAGTAAGGCTGATTCGGTTGACCATTACTATTGAGTAATGAAGTTAGTCCTCATTGGGGGTTCCATGTAAATGTTTACATTGAATAACCAAACATGACATGACGTAAAATCAACCAGCCAACCTGAGCAAACCAAACTGTAAAATCATGTAACATGAACATGATGCTATTCTCATCATTGTTGGAGTTCTTGAAACAAATCTCGAAGAACCCTGCGAAGTTGTTAAAATAATTGTAACTGTGATGAATAATTGAAAGCATCCGGATTGCAGCATTATTAAAATGGGTTAGAATACTGAGGAGAGTGCTGCATTACTGAGGAGACATGCTCCACTGAGATCCACCTGTGATGGTGACTTTCTAAGCGTAACATAGATGTGACAAAAGGCCGAAATTATGGGATGCCAAATAAGGCTGAAACTCACTATTCAGTCGTAACTTATTTAGCGCGACAAGCTTGCTAACCATTAAACGATATCGAAGTGCCCGGAGGGATCCACCTGTTGTGAGTAGCGTGAAATCCCAATGAGAACACGCGGTAGAAAATAGAGAAAACAACAGAAATGCATATAAAACAGAAAGTATATATATATATATATATATATATATATATATATATATATATATATATATATATATATATACACGTGTATCCACTAAAAATAAAAAATACATTCTAAAAATCTTTTTTGTTTACGTTTGGATACGAAACTATGCAAATGAAAAGTTTAGAGATCTATGGAAATGGACCAACTGTTTTCCATGGTTAAGTTGATTAGCGCGTACCGGGTTTAATGGTAGTTCCCTCCTAACCATAAGTGAACATTGAGGTCAACACCCAGCAGAGACAGACTGTTTCCTGCTTTACCGCAATCGTCAAGCCAAATAAATAAAAATAAAATAGAAAGCCAATTAGACGGAATTAGTAATACGAGAAAAGAAGACATTATCCGCCATCGCATTTATAGATAAATCGAGCGTGAAAGGTGGAATTGTAATTTAACAAATAATTATTTTGACATTTTAACATATTTCTTATTTAAAAATTTAATTGATTTGTTTACTGATATATTTTAAAAGGTTGGTATCTATTAGACATTTTTAAATTAACCCCATCGTTTTTATGCAGTCACGGCAAATACTTTTTTTATTTATTTATCTTTTGATTCTACTCACGTAAACGTCAAAAAGAAAATGGAAGTTTTCAACAGCCAATCGGTTTTAATGTATTCTATCTTTGTATACTTTGTTCAGATATTTCAGATCAATTATACGGCGCAAAATATATTAGTATAGTAGGGTCATTTGGGCACCGTGAGAAAAAGAGCACCATGACGCAATTCACTCCACCAGAAAGTTTGAAAGAGCATGATGTACTACTTGGAATTCGCACCGAAAGATCCAATACCAAAATTTCAAAGTGTTTGGATGCCAATCTGAGGACAGTGCAGATGATTCGGAGAAAGTTGTATTAGTCTAATGGAGATTAAGAAGGTGTTTGGTGTGATCACTAGTGATGGTGACATTATGCCTCCACTCATCTTCCTACAGGTCCTCAAATTCAACACGGTGGCCTTCAAGTGCCTTGAGGAGGTAGTGCTGCTCTTGATCAAGAGGGTGGCTGCTGGAAAACCCTATGTCTAGCAATAGGACTCTGCACCAGGACACATAAGCAGCAGAACCCAGTGATGGTTATCAGACAATTTCTGCAACCACATCATCCCTTTACATCTAGCCACCTAACTCTCAAGACTGTAACCCCCTTGATTATTATGTGTGGGGCGCAGTTGAGCGAGAGATCAAGAAAACTCCTTGTAAGACCAAAAATGAACTGAAGGCAAGGATTATGGCAGCATTCATCAACTTGAACAAGGGGACCGTCCAGAAGAGTTACAAGAGATTCCGAAGTCGTCTGAAGGCTGTTGTTGAAGCCAATTGCAATTTTATTCAGTGAGTTTGTTCTTTAGTATTTCAAGATATCTTTATGTAATTTTGTTAAATATATCTATTAAAATGAGATGTCAGCGTTATTTTATCTATCCACCCTATATATATATATATATATATATATATATATTGAGAGAGAGAGAGAAAGAGAGAGAGAGAGACGCAGGGCAATGATTACCGAGGCTAGACTGGTTGACCACTGCTACTAATAAATACTCAAATAAACATGTAAATAAAAGCCGACTATTGTTAGGTAGGTAAGAACAGATAGTAGTAAATAGATACACACATATGGACAAATATGTAGAGAGGTTAAAATTAAACTGATGATGGTCGAGATGAACATGTCCAGGCTACGAAAGAAAATGATTATATATATATATATATATATATATATATATATATATATATATATATATATATATATATATATATATAAAGACAAAAAGATAACTTATCTTAGCTGAAGCGTTTCATCCTCTGAAGGACTTTATCAAAGCAAATGCAAGATTTCTATTTTGCAACAAGTATTTTTATACAAGAGCAAAAATGGTATTAATTTTTCAATTTTTTTTAACGCTCATGAATATTCAGCAAATTGAAAAAAAAAACAGTAAATATAATTTGCCTAAATAAAGTCTATCAGAGGACGAAACGCATTGTCTAAGATAAAATTTCCTTTTGCCTTTATTCATATTGTCATTTTACACACACACACGCGCGCACACACACACATATATTGTCATTTTAATATATATTTTTTTAATTATATTTAAAATTTTACAAATACACACACACGCACACACACATATGTATGTAGGTATATATGTGTTTTTGTTTGTATGGATTTATGTATGGAGAGTTAACGACATAGATATGAACAAGCTAAGACAGGTAGATAAATAAGTATGTACTGTAGATAAAACCAAAGTGACAGATCGTTATGAACTGATTGACATTGATAAATTTGTCGTCAATTATTGTGATGTTAGGCTAGGCAATATATAGCCGGCGAATTATTACATAAAAATGTACAAATGACCAAGTCAGTAAGTAAACCGACAGCTATGATGGGACTGGGATCAATGCATAAAAAACAGGAGTAAAAAAACAGGAGTAAAACAAAAACGAAGCATTTATCAGTGGTCTGTTATTGTAAATAATCCGTCTATACCTGACGCAATTATTTCTTAGCGGGGAAGAATATAAATTGTGGCAACATTGTTAGGCGAAACGAGAAGAGAATGTTCCGTTTTGTGGTGTTAATGCAAAAGTTATTAGATGAAGTTGGAAGAACGGTAATTAAAATTTACCTCTTGTTTTCTAGTTGGTTTAAAAAACCCGTGATGAATGAGGTATGTAGAGTTGAGCAGTGTCCCTTGCGTTCACCGACGGAAGTATGACAGTACGACAAGAAGCGTGCGCCTTTATAGAAAAAGAGGTTTTTTTTTTTTTTTTAATGTTTCTTGACAATAAGGCATAAGAAGAAGTATGTAAAGTGAGTTTTAAAACAAGAGAAAAATAATGAGGAACAGAAAAATAGACAGGGAAGTAACTAAAGGAAATAGAGTAGGGGAGTGAAAGATAGAGGAAAGACAGAGAAATGGTATAAGGAAAACGAAAAAAAAAGAACTTGACAGGAGGGAAAAGATGAAGAGAAAAAAAGAAAGGACTTAAGAAAAGAGAAAGAAAGAAACAACAAGTAAGAATGATTTGAAGGGAAGAAGAGAAGAAAAAAGAAGAAAGGAAAGAGAGAGAGAGAGAGAGAGAGAGCGTGTGTGTGTGTGTGTGTGTGTGTGTGTGTGTGTAAAAGGACCTGCTTATACCGAGAACAAAAACAAAAAGATTTTTCTCATCTGAAGCAGACACAATCCTGTCTTACCCTGAGGCATCTTCATGATTGTTTTAAATCCTTTCTAAATCTCCCACCACCATTGGTTAAAGTTTCTAAGTGACGAACGAACCATTCACCTCCACCTGTTCTCCACTACTCCCCCCGCTTAAAAGATCCACCTGTTCCCATCTTCTCCCTTAAAAAAAAACACTCTAGAGAAAAAATGATTAAGAGAAATTCGAGAAATTAAAAGCTGACTAAGTAGAAAACAAGCGGGAGCGGAGAGCAGAAGACAAGCACACGAAGTCCATGTACAACATGTTACTGGGATACACTTTTAAGAAATACTACTATTTTGATAATTACCCGAAATCCTCCCTTCCTCGTGGCTGAGAAGGTTACCTATATACCACCGGTGTCAAGGCTCGGGTCAGATCAGGACTTCGAATGCTGATTTTCGAGGCATGTAGACAGACCTACCTCAGAAAGTTAACTAACACATACAATAACACCCCAATTTTTTTTTTCTTTTTCTTCTCTAGCCCTTGACGGCTTACGGCCATATCACGTTCAAACACCGGTTCTCATACGATTCACCGAAGTTATGCAACGCCGAGCCTGATCGTACCTAGATGGGTGACCACTTGGGAATACCAGGTGCTGTACGCTTGGAAGTGAGCGTCGTGCGATGGATAACGGCTCGGAATTGGAACACGGAAAGTTCCAATTCCAGTCGGATTCGTTATATTCACCTGTACGCAAATACCTTGGGGAAAGTTGAGTGAATATCCATAAATGCACAGACAAAAATGAATAAGAATTCAGAAATATTGGAAAGAAATTTTACTTTTAATATATATATATATATATATATATATATATATATATATATATATATGTTAGCTCTATCTTTGATATTGAGCGCTTTCTAATAAATACCGCGCATATAATATATAAATAATTATATATATATAATATATATATATATATTTATATTTATATACACACACTTATCACACACACGCACACACACACACATATATATATATATATATATATGAAAAATAAGATTTCTTTTCTTTTCAATATTTCATATATATATATGCGCGCACACACACATATAACGATTTACTAAGCGTGGCACAAGGCCGTATGAAGCACCCAGTGAGGATCAAATCGTTTTATGAGACTGAGTTTGCTAACCATTACACCAGGTCCAAGTTTCCGTTTTAATACATGTTTCGTGAAACATGACTAAATGTACTTTAGTTTATTGTTGTTTTACTTTCGGCTAAAATATTATTCATTTTTAAGTATTTTTGTTGCGCCACTTTAATATATTTCTGATGAAAAGACACTCACGTTTGATACACGATCACCTGCTTATTAAGATATTGACGCTTTATCTTTCCGGCCAGTGCTCCATACGGACAAATTTAAATCAGCACAAAATTGTACCAACCTCGATATACAACATACTTTGCCAGGAACACGAAAATGATATGTATCTCCACTTGTGTTTAAAAGTGATGGAAGCTTTTATTCATATATGAAAAAAGAAAGCAACCCTTAATAACATCAATTATAAACACAAAAATGTATCGGACACATGTGAAAATATATATATATATCTACTTTCAGCATCTGTCTATAATACTGTCTATAATAGCACTGACATACCATTTATTATAGTTGTATAACAAAAGTCCTGAAAAATGCCTAATAGTTTAGCGGAAAGTGCTCGGGACCAAGAAAATTTTGGACAGTTTTTCAATCGCACAGAAGAAAAACACAATAAAAATAAACTAAACAAAATTGCCTTGTTTAGCCATGTTTAAAGAAACATATATGCATTAATATTATTATTACAGTGTAACCCGGATATAAGAGACCCAGATATAAGAGAAACCCGGATATAAGAGAGATTATCTCTGGTACCAAATTAGAGCCTGTGTTAATGTATATAAATTAGACCAAACCCGTATATAAGAGAAACCCGGATATAAGATACTTCTCCGGTCCCGACAACTCTCTTATATCCGGGTTACCCTGTATTATTATTATTATTATTATTATTATTATTATTATTATTTCCTTTAATTTATTTTGCATACACATTTCCTTCCTGGTCCCAGTGATCTAAGGTCAGAAATGGCTTCATGACATTTTCCATTGATCATTTTCTTTAAAGAAATTTTTTTTAAATTCTATATACTATATACTAGATTAATTATATATTTCTTCCTTACTGTCCCATACTATACGAAGTTGTATACATATAGCAATTGTCAGACATAGGTGTCAAGTAATTTCTTCCCGATGGAAAGTTATCGCCTAGTGGAGCAGCCCCTACTGTGGTTTGAACACATTACATTAAATTCTAACCTCCTATCCTGGTTGTATGTGGATGCACGTATGTATTTTTCTCACAATATTCATGGAAAAGAATACAATTTTAATTAAACGGTGTCACTTAATATACGTTGTCTGTCACTTGTTAACCATTAAAGGTGTTAGTCATAATTTATCGACCCTGTATCTTTTAGGGATGATCTGTGATGACCATTGCTTTTCAAAGATAAATGAGTCGGTATGCAATAATCCGGCCGCCCACTTTGTATATATACAAAAAGGACAGGCAAAGACAGTAATGTCTCACCATAATTGGCCGATGTGCTTGAAGAAGAACAAATTGAAAGTTTTGACAAATAGCAAAACTTGTCATTCATTCGAACTGTAATAAATCACAGGTAATCGTGATATTTAAGAGATTTTCCTAATTACATTCATCTTTATGCATACCAATTCCACAGCGTGTGGCGGGTCTTGACGTTCACTTTACTTACAGTCTCCGTTCTGGACGTGGACAATCATGGTTCTCCAAAATTTCTTATCTATCATTCCTCTAAGTAATATTTTTTACCTTTACTATCCCTCCCAGCCCTTGTATCGTCCAGTTCACTCCTCCACGGTCTTTTGAACAGGAGTAGAGGTTCATCCCTTGTTTCCTGTTTAGGATTCAGTTTCCGGTTCCTTTTTAAGTCTACTTTAACTCTATACTTCTAACGTCTCCGCCTGATCTCAAATTTTATTTACTAATTATTCGTCTATCTGTTTTCTTCTCCTCAATAAAAGTAGATAGGTTTGCCTATAGTCCGGTTCACACTACTTCCCGGTCTTTTAAACAGGAGTAGAAATTTATCCTTTGTTTCCTGGTTAGGATTAGGTTTACGGTTACTTCCAACATCTTTGCATTCTCTTTCACTCCTAGTAGCTCCTTGCGTCTTAGCGGCATTATTGCCTTGCTTGGGCGAATTAATTAAAAAAAATAAAATGATTACTTGATTACTCTATCTCTGTTACTTTCGATATGTGTTATGAATGCTCACCGAATTCGCCAAACCCTATTTCCTCATTTCGCATCCCAGAAATGTCAACTGTCTCTTTCTGATTGTAATTATACGTGTCCTTTCTGTTTTCATTTTCCTTAAAACCTCTTCGTTGCTCACATTCTCCATCTGTGCTCAACATCCTTCTGTAGAACCACATCTCTGCTGTTACAGATCTACTCTTCATCTCTAAGTAAATTATTCAACATTCACTCGTATGTAGAAGGATAGATATTATGTAGCAGTTCAGCATTTTTTCTTTGCTTCTAACGAAATGTTCCTGTTTCTTAATACCTTTTTTAGTTTTTGGAAGACATCTTTCGCTTTTTCAGTGTGCCTTCAGATTTTGAACTCGAATTCCGACGATTTCGAAAAGAAAGAGACAGTTGACATTCCTGGGAGATGTGGTGAAATGAGGAGAGAGGGTCTGGAAAATTTGATACTCAAAGGACATATGGCAAGCAAAGAGACTGAAAGAAGCAGTAAGTAACCAACCTGATGAGTTTGTGTAATTGGATGCCAGAACGGTTTCTGAGAGGGATAATAAGGGGAAATTGCTTAGTACTTGTGGACAGCCATGATTGCGTACGTACTCAAGCGACCTGTACGCGAAAGAAGAATAATCTTATACTAAATTTAATTCGTACTTATTTCTTGACTAATGATTTGTTAAAATCATTAAAAGCTTAATATTTTGTAATTGTGGTTTAGGAGAGATAACAAAAATAAAAAACTTATTGAGAGCTATAAAGAAGAAGAAGAAGAAGAAGAAGGAGGAGGAGGAGGAGGAAGAGAAGAAGAAGAAGAAGAAGAAGAAGAAGAAGAAGAAGAAGAAGAAGAAGAAGAAGAAATGTTTTTCCAGATGTAATAGTAATGTTGAAATGATCTGTTTTGACATTGAAAATTTAGTGAACTTTATAAATCTATAAATCTGTATAAATCTATAATTTATAAATCTATAAATTCATATATCTGTAATCTATAACTCTATAAATCCATATAAATATATAATCTATAAATATATAATCTATAAATCTGTAATCTATAAATTTATAAATCTGTAACATATATATATATATATATATATATATATATATATATATATATATATATATATATATATATATATATATATATATATATTATAATAAAAAGAAAGAACAGTAAGATATATAATCCAGTGGTCTTATTGATATTTTTATTTTTACAAAACAGTGCTCAATGTAAATTTACAGAGTATAAATATTATAAATTAACTGATTTAAAATATTGTTTCTTCGCTACACAGGAATTACTATGTTTCAAAAAGTGAAGCTACATGGTAATTCCTGTGTAGCGAAGAAACCATATTTTAAATCAGTTAATTTATAATAAATCTCTAATATATAAATATATATAAATATATAATCTATAATTCTACATAAATCTATAATCTATAAATCCATAACTTTGTAATCTATAAATCTATAAGCTACACATATATAATCTATAAATCTATAATCTATAAATCTATAATGTATAAATCTATAATCTATAAACTATAAATCTGTAATCTATAAATTTGTATAAATTTATAACCTATAAATCTATAATAAATAATAAAAAATAAAAATAATTTAATAATAATCTAAATAATAATAAATAATTAATCCTTCAGTCAGTTATGTGCCATACGTGATACACGCTTAGGCAATCATGTATCTTTCCATACATGACTGAAGAGGCAGGTTTTTTCCCCGCAGTAGGTTGCTATTTCTTTCTGCGATAGACCAGTTGCCATCCAAGGCTATAGAACCCGGTGTTTCTAGCTATTTACTCATAGCGAGGAGAAGAAGAGGATTCATACCTTTCCTAAGGGTATTAGCACGTAAGTGAATGTAAAGGATTCGACTGGAATTCGAACTCTCCGATTCCTCAATCCGATCTGCTATCCATTACTCCAAAATCTATATGAACCTATAAATCTATAAATTTATAAGCTAATTTTATTTGTATAATTTTATAAATGAAAATTTACAAATTCATAAAATATTTTTATTAACAGTTTATTTTCAGGAAATTAGACTTCTCAATTCCATTGGTATCTCTTTTTCTAATATTGATGGAAATTTCCTTCCAAAGCCTTTGTTTAAGGTTGTGTGGAAAGTCAACATCTTGATTATATCAATATCTTTTCATCTACTTGATGTGTTACTCATTTATATTGTAGTTGTTGTTAGAAGTGTTCCGTGAAATTTTAAGCTATTTATGCTAGGTATGAACCCTCTTCTTCTCCCCGCCCCAGCTATGAGTAAATAGCTAGAAACACCGGGTTCTATAGCCTTGGATGTCAACTGGTCTTAAAAAAAATAAACGCAAAAACGTTTTAAAATCTAGATCATATAGAAAAATAAATCGCGGTAAAATTCATTTGAGGTAAATTTTTTATTTATTATTAATAGTTTTGAACACTGAATATTATTGACACTCATCTTCATATAGAAAATGCCAGTGTTATAGAGGGTGTTTCATTAAGACGGATCAAAGTCAGTAGTAAATAAATCAGTGTTATTGGTGAAAATTTCTTTATTTCTTTATTGGATCATGTTATTTAAGTCATGGCAATTATGTGTGAAAAATAATATCGCCCAAATGTCCGCCAAATCTGAAAGAAAAAGAAAAAAATCGACGCTTAAACTTAATTCACATTTAAAATCGGTCCAAGTTATTGGAACACCCTTTATTAACACTGTTTTATGCGGTCTTCGAGTAGGCCTAAGACCTTATTTTCCGTGCAAAATTTGAGTCTTAAAATGCTTGTTATGCCATAAACATTTGATATAAATATGTCTTTTTTTGTATTTGAATTTCTAACGCGTGTTTGTTGTCTATCACATTTCAGACACAGTATCTTCCAACCTCTTTTGCAAAAGATAAAATTCCTTGAATGTTGAGCAGGCCCCTTTATTTGATTCACCGGATGTTGTAACCGTTTCTTTATCAGTCATGTCAAGGAAATTTCAGTGATTAAAACCGTCGTGTTTATCACGACGATCTGCCTCCCCATGAACTGGAGTATATTTTCGCAATATTTGACGTTGCAGAAATTTGACTCAGACACTTTTGGCCGTGGAAATTGCGAGTATCCATTTTTTAAATCTGACCGTGGTGGTTGTATTTACTATCACACAAATACCATTCGGAAAAGTGTGAATGCGTTACTTCTTTTTTAAACAGTTTGGCTTGCTTTGTATGTTTAGCGGCATATCAACTCCTTATGGGTCATTTAATGCCAAAATTTTATTTTCCTTGTGATCTTTGGTAATTTTAATTTTTTTTCAAAAATGTATTGCTGGTAATTTTTAATTTTTTTTTTTACTATGAAAGTGTATTGCTGGCAATTTTTTCTAATTTATTTTTATGCATTCGTGTTTTGACCCCTAGTTTTGGGCTTCACTATTTGCTCATAGCTGGGACCCTAACAGGTGCTACCACGCTAAATCAGTGTGGACCTGAGAACAACAGCAATTAAAAGGTGATTCCATGCTCCTCCAAACCACCCGATCAGAGGCCTTGTTGCCGGATGGAGTTAATCGTTTTTAACAGTATTCAGACTAAACTCTATAGCTTTGGATGGTAACCATTCTAGGAAAAGGAAAGTTTGAATTCAAAACCTTGGACAGAGCTGGAACCGAGGCAACTGTCACCTAGCCGACTGGCGATATTTAAAAGCTAGAACAACAAAAAGTATAATGACCAACAGAACCAAATCGGCAACCGACAATCTGGTTGACCATAGTGATTAAACTCAGGAACTAAATTTACAACTTTCAAGGACGCTACAGGATACGTTTTATAGGAGCGTTGGTAATTAATCATAGTAAATAAAATTCCGATAATTGTGGTAAAATTTAAAACGTCTTTATTTGAATACAAAATGTATTAACTGATATTTTGCCGAACAGTTTTATTATTGAAATGTTCGTAGAAATGGACAGGTGTCTGATATAGAAAGAATTTGTACATATTAACTGTCATTACTTAAAATTTACAGGGAAAAAAAAGGAAGTACATGCATATTGTCATGTAGATTCAGTTGTCGGTGTGTCTTTTGATCTCGAGCCTCTTTGCTTCCTTTTTTGAAGAACAAAGCTGGCATTTTGTAGTTGACTGACGAAAACCTATTGCAAAGTCATGTATTTATCTATTTTATTTTAGTTTTGTTTAGGAAATACAAGCCTGAAGACTTATTTAATTTAGGAGAAACAATAACGATTGGGTGAAAATTGTCTCTTTTACACCACGTGATTGACGTTTCTCCTCCGTCGGCAAATGTTTAATCATTATTTCAGGTGGAATATTCGCTACAATATATCGTTAGTGCTCCTTCTCCTTCTATGTGATGTTTTGATATACATCAGCTAGATACTTCTTCTTATTAAATTGTTAAGTTTTTGCAACAGCTTTAACAAGCGATTTCCTTCAGTATGGTTTGGTTTATTTTGTGTTACGTCATATCAACCTCAATGGGTTATTTAATGAAGATTTTTAAAATAGGTTCGTATGAATAGAATATGTGTTCTTTTTAAGTTATCAGTGTGTAGATCAGGTTTCATTGACATATTTTTGTAAAGAGGGTTTTTGTCGAGAGTCAAATCTATTGCTGGTAATATTGTTTTTCCAAAATCTATTACTGGTAATATTTTTCTTCAAAAATCTACTACTGGTATTTTTAATATAAAAATCTGTTTTATATTTTCATAGTGTTTTGACCCCGGTTAGGAGTTAACTATTTGCCCATAGCTGTGACCCTAACAGGGCCTACCACCCCGAGTCAGGGTGGACCTGGGAACACAAGCAATTAAGAGGTGGCTCCACGCTCAAAACCTCCTGATCAGAGGCCTTTCTGCTGGATGTAGTTTATCGTCAGACCAAGGACAGTCCTTCAGTATGTCATATACCGAAGGACACTCATGGACTTTAAATCTAATATGCGTTCTTTTATAGTACCTTCAATGTACTATAAAAGTACCTTCAAGTTATTATACTGAACACGATATACTATCAAAATAAGATAATATTGTGATAGAAAAGATTACAAAAGCTGTGGAATTCGTATAATTGTGTAATATATGAATATTTTTTAGAGTAAGGTTCAGCCTGTATAAGGTCCGGAGTCAGATGGCTACGTTAACGGTAGTTAATATAGACAGGAGGAGAAGATAACGGTTAACTTGAACAGATAAGTTTGAAGTGATCGGGGAAACTTCCACTTGGGAGTCTGTCCCACAGAGCGGTGGTTCGCGAGAAGAAGCTGTTTGAGTAGAACTTCTTGCCGATGGAATACGGGGGGAATGTTGGTGGTTTGTTACAATGTAATTGGCATGGTCGGGTCCTTGGCATGAAGGTGCAACCGAGGAATGTAGTCCGAGTACTTTCCATGAAAGTAGCGATAGAGCAGTGAGAGGCTCACCAAATCCCGCCTGCGAGAGAGAGAGAGAGAGGTTGGAGGGTGGAAAATAATTCTTCTCCAAAAAGGACTCGGAGACGCTTTTGAATTCCATCAACACTGGAAAGTGCGGACAGGGTAGATATATAAATATATATATATAGCAACATTACTCCATTTTCGGCCTGATCTGATCCTTATAAAGGTAAAGGATGGCATGAAGAGTCAGGTACTTACTGGAGCTGTACAAGGAGACGATCATTTTACCCGCATCTTTAGCGATTCGTCGTATGTAAGAGTTTCACTTGATGTCGTGTGTGAGTTTGAAACTCAGTATGGTGCCTCCTCGAGGGGACATACGTTCATTGTGACTGGCGGTAGTTTGGGGTCTGATCGGAGGTGATGGAAGGCAATATATATATATATATATATATATATATATATATATATATACATATATATATATATATATATATATATATATATATATATATATATATATATAAGGCAGGATGTGTGTTGCGCCAAAATTTACATGCACATGTTCCAAGTTAGCGGGAAGGACAAGACCGACGTTGCATTTCCGAACTCCCATCGATAGTGGAAATAATCGATTTTTTCATGCTTCTACGGCAGTTTTCATGTAGTTTGCGGCCATTTTCTACTGGCCAGAGTGGGAGCCTATAGCTGGCTGCCACGAATAGTCAGGAAGATTCTATTGGCCAGCGTGAGAGCCAACACCTGACTGGCACAAATGTTAAATAGCATGCTAAAAAAATCGATAGCTGCATTCGTCACAAGTGGCAAAAAATTAAATCTGCATGACACTTTACTTCAATTGGCTCATTCACTTGGTTAAACTCAATGTTGATTCTGATTCCGCAGAACTGGGTTGGGTGTGAAAAAGTATTTGTTGTTAACATTCTTTTTTCATTCGGTTTTTCCAGTTACGAGTCCTTTTTTAAAGCTAATCGTTTTGTGTTCATTTTGTTTAGTTCTTTTTTCGTAACAGATTTAATGTTTAGTATAGAGCTTAGAAAAATTCGCAGTGTGAGATAGGCAAGAAGTAAGGCATGTAGCAACATCAGCACGGCAAAGGGCACTCCTTTAAAGGCAAGGAAGGGCAAAAATATTTTAAGTCAAGTGATAGCGATTGCTGTATGAGTCGTACGATTTTTGAATCAAGCACGAGCAACGCCGGGCCATGCTGCGAGTATATATATATATATATATATATATATATATATATATGTGTGTGTGTGTGTGTGTGTGTGTGTGTACGCGTCAGTCACTCTCCTGGAGTTTAGCATCAGCCATGTTGACGTAAGGCTTGTCGCAGCTTGTTTATTTGAAACTCAAACGTAGGCAAGTAAGGCAAATAAAAACCGTTTACCAAAGTGCTCCCACAGACTTTTCTCTGTCATTACGGCATATCAGTGACGAGACCTGTTTCTCAAGATATTTAGCTATAGGGAAATAAATGTAGACGTGGATTAGGGTCTTTCCCTAGGGAATTAGTGCAAACTGAGCATAATTAGTCTGAACTGAAATTCGAACACGTTTAGTTGATTTTATTTACTGTCTTGGTAAAGCTTACACCAACTTGACCTCCAGATGCCCGACAGACATTCCAAAATATAAATCTTAAGTAGGAAAACGGGAATACAGCAATGAGTCATAAACATTTGAACAGTTATTTGGGTGGTCGCTTATATTTCAGTCGACAGGAGAAGGATTGTTTTCCTACTTATTATCTACACGTGCGGCGCTAACTGATACCAGCAAACATAATCAACGGCGAGACATGCTTATGAGTAACGTTATCATATATTACTGCTTCCAACATGTATTTATGATGTTAGGGGTGCCGATAGCAGCGCCTTTACTATCAGGCTTGTTTCGTGTAGCATTTAGCATAGAAACAAAGAAAAGAATCCTAAACTGCTATATAATATTAATCCTTCTATCTGTCAGTGAAAGTTTGTTTTATCATTTCACCTCAAGCACGGAAATAAAGCCACTAAGACGAAACACTACTACGGAGAGTTGGTTGTTTGTTTGTGTAGCAATATGAGTCAGTTGAGCTCTTGTGAAATAGAGAAACAGCGGGACCTGTCGCAAAAATCGGTACAGAACATTTTCTTTTGATTAATGGTTATCAGTAAGTGGAGTCAACTTCAAAGTACAGAGCAAGAGGCTCAGACTGAAAGAAAGTCACGTAAGGATGATTAATTATTTTTTTACACAAAGATGACAAGACAAAGAAAATTGTTATCTGATCATATCACGAAAAAGCTCACAGAAGGAACTAAGCGAGCCTCGTAGAACAGACAGGGAAGACGGCCAGTGACTGTGCACCCCCTCACTTACGCCTCATCTCTATTCGCTCGTTTATAGCAGTAAGTTACAACTCAAGGATAAAATCTGGTTTACTGCTAGAAATTGATTTGTTCTTCATTCGTGGGTAACGATCTTGCCGAAGGGTAATTTTTAAGCTATAATAAACTGTAGCCTGTCAACGAACCTGGTTGTCTGCTCTGAGTTGCAGCATGTCAACCTCTATTGGTTACTTAATGTGGAAATCTAAATATTTTGTACGCAATCTTATTTTATTTATTTTAATTTTCGGGCAATAATAATGGTTTTAGTGATAAAAGTCATACTAATAACTGGGAGCAGGGAGAAGCGGTGGATTCATACATTTCTTAAAGGTATTTGAGCGTAAATAAATATAACTAACCCAATGGAAACTGTTTATATTTATGAGATGCGGTATTGTAACTATTTATGCTATTTACATCATTCGCACGGCTGTCTTCATCCTTCTTGCTATATTATTATGTAGTTTTCTTGATTAGAAAATGTAACTGATTCGTGAATATGCCAATAAAGACGAAGATGACAGTCCGAAAAATAGTGTAAATAACGGGAATTGGAACTCGGCTCACGATTAGCAATTCTGAGCCATTATCCATTACATCACCGGCACATCCAACCATACAGCACCAGGTATTCCCAAGCGACCACCCATCTAGGTACTAACCAGGCTCGACGTTGCTTAACTTCGGTGTTTCAACGTGATATGGCCGAAACCTATTATTGACGAAAGAAAACAATAAAAGAACAGGAATTCAGAAGATAACGACTGACATTGCATTTAAGTTTTCTGATGATCAAAGTTGACCGGGAAGGAAGAAGCCACAAGCGAGAAGTGCGAGACAAGAAATTGTAAGTACAGACGATCATACGTAGCTATTTCAACTCTAAAATGATGAGACCTTACTGCCAATCTAGTAGTTCGCTTAAATTCATAAAGTCTAAATAGTATAGAGGAAAGTTAATCAGAACAATAACCATCAAAGTATTTATAGAAAAGGCACAGAGAAGCTTCGTTATGGAGGTGAGAAAATGACTGAAACCGAGATGACAGGTCAGGACAGATAATATTGCAGATTCTACTTTGGATTTTATCAAGAATCTCTAAGTATATAGTAGGACCACCACACCAGATGCGGCAGCAATATTCAAAGCAAGGACGTGTTTTAAAGTTATAAATATGTAAGACAGATTCTGGAGTGAAAAATTATCTAGCATGACATAGTGAATCAACTTTCCGAGCAGCAGACGTATAAATTGAGCTAATATAATCTTCCCACTTCATGTTAGCGGAAAAGATTAGTCCGTGAAGGTGCAATTAATCAATCTTGGAGGTTAGCATCAGTTATGCTGTTGGAAGGGTAAAAGGATTCTCTCGGACGATTAAAAGAGAAGAGTTTAGTTTTGGGGGCGTTAAAATTAAAAAGCCATTCCTTGCCCCAGTTGTAGGTCATTTTTTTAGATCAGTTGCCAATTTGACCTTATCGAACTGATCAGACCTAAACAGGAGTAGATAGCTATGTCATCAGTATAAATACCGTGTTGAGAACTGATGGCATCAGGAAGTTCGCTGATGAAAATTAGGAACAATGTAGGTCCAAAAATAGAACTGGTTTTGCAGGTTATTTTAATGTCAGAAAATATTTTTAGATTGCAAAACATTGTTGGAGATAATAATGATTTACTGATACTAATTAACCCATAGCTGGGGTAAAAAGAGGTAGACTACGAACCCGACGGGAATTGGAACTCGGTACTCCAATTTCCACCTCCGATTTGGTATCCATTATAGTACCGGGACATTCAAGCTTCTTTACATTATAATTATAATGGCGGATAAACGAATGATAAAATAGAGAAATATTTTAGTGACACGTTTCGTTCTCAGAAAGAATTACTTCATGCTGATAAATACTGTAAATTATTCATGTAAACTGTCTTATCTGTGAAAGCAAGCGAAAATGGGGGAGAAATACAACAAACGTTGGTCATTGTTTGCATCGAAACGTTAAAGACACAGGGACGCTCAGCTTCAATTTTAAATTTTAACGTCCATGTATCTAGATGTTTAGCTTAGCCGACCTCATTCAGCTTTTTATTGCTGAAGACTGATCCTATCATTACACTGGGTAACACGATTTTTTGTTCTTGGATAGCAACTGTTATTTCCTACGCTTAGAAAGAATGAAAAATGACTAATATTTCCTTCAAACTTTGTTTATGGCCAGGATAATTATATTTCAGCAATTTACCTATTCCCATTGGGAAACTGTTGGATGTGAACATTCTCCTTCGCGCAAAGCAGAAACAAAACGACATATGATTCAAAAGTAGAATTTATTTATTCTATGATTACACAAGACCACAAAAAATAGTAGTGAGTAGTTTTTATGCTTTACGCTTATACTGTAAATTACTTTCATGAATCAGCCCCCAAATATAGTCGGCTATTATGTTTTCGTTATAAGATCCTTGGTAGCAGCATTCAAAGTTCCGTATATCCTGATAGAAGTGCTGGCTTTGTTGCTCTGAGTATACTTCCACGCTTTTGAAGATATGGATTTTGAGGGACATCCTGCACACCATTTTGCCGTGGTCTTAACAAGCTCCACGTAGTTTTCAGCCTTGTCATTCCCCAGGAAGCCTCGAACCACTGCGACAAAGCTGTTCCACGCTGTTTTCTCCGTCCTAGTGAGCTTATTGAAGAATTCCTTGCACTATAGGATCTTCTTTATTTGTGGTCGGACGAAGACATCGGCTTTGACTTTTGCCACAGACAGCTTAGAAGAAAAGTCTTGAAGGTACTTGAAGGCTGGAGAATTCTTATCTAGAGATGTGACAAATTATTTCATAAGGCCCAGTTTTAAGTCTAGTGGGGGGATTAATACTTTCCGGGGGTCCAACTGTGGCTTTCATTTGACGTTGTTTTTCCCTACACAGAACTCAGTGTGCTGTGACACAAAAACAAAGTTTAAAAAGAAAAAAAGTCATTTCTTTTGCTCTCTAATCAGAAGCAATTAGGAAATAAAACTTACTAACCGAAAACAAAAACAAGTTAAAATTTGGTTACACAGTGTCTGAAATGGTTCCTTCACGGAATAAAATACATTACTAAGACGTTTTATTTTCATTTGCTATTCATTAACCATTATTAGTCTGATATGTATATTTTTATATCATAAATTTCACTTAGAACATTTATCATTATATCCTTCATGCTTGAACTAATTCCTGACAACTAACAACCTCTTTTTCAATATATTTCTATATTAAAATTATTAAAAATGCATTTTTCATTGTATTAGGCGCGTGCAAAATGTACCATCGCTGTCTCATTTGGAAAACTAGAGAGTGAATAAAAATTAAAGACTGTTCGTCTTATGCGCAAATATCGCGCACCAGAATACGTCCTCAGGGATCGGGATTCGTTTAATTTTTTCTTCTGACTATTGATGTTTTTTGGGTCAATCGTAGAGGCGGATTCTGTTTTGTCCTTAAGTATTCATTCTGAATGGTGGTTATCGTTTTTAGTCAATGAGAAACGTAATTTCAATTTTGGCTCCAGGCTTAAGTCTATTAAAATTCTTAATTCTGTTTTTTTTTAATATAAAACATTCTCTTTTAATTAAAGAAGCTGGAAATTGTTAGTGTACGGATAATACATATAATAGCCCTATTCTGTCAGCAACGCTTGCACTAATTCTTCACCATAGACCAAAGCTGAAGAAAATTACCCAGGGTGATCCGCGATGGATTTTTTAAGACAGAATAAATTCGGTGACTGATCGCATACGAAGTAACATAAAATAAAATAAGTTGTGTGGAAGAATGATTTTATTCAACTCATATTTCACTGTCTTTGTATCTAATTTTATCATTTTTACACTCCGTAGAAAAAGAAAGAATTTTATTGCAATTCCTCCCTTTCTCGCTATCTGATTTTTTTTGATCTCACTCATATTCAGTAAAAATTTACTCTTGCGGTCTGCACATAATATGCTATGATCAATGCGAGCCCTTGTTTAAATGTGAAAGCCTGGTATAAACAGTATTTTCCCCTCAGTTTTTGTAATGCTAATGGTTAATCTGAATGCCTTGCAAGCGGCAGAGAATCGGTCCATCAGGCGCTGAGCTTCTTCAAACGAAGTAGCAACAAGGGCAGCGTCATCGGCAAACAATAAGTCGCGAATTATGCTAGTTTGAGTCTGAGTTTTGGCTTTAAACCTCTGGTGGTTGAAAAGGCCACCGCTTGTCCTAAATTGAATTTTAACACCATCCTCAGTTTCAGCAAATGTGTGTTTCAGCATTACGGAAAAGTAGAGGGCAAACAGTACAGGGGCCATAAACACACCCTTGTTTAGCGCCATTAGTAACGCCAAAGGAATCAGACGTTTCACCATTAGAAACAACATTTGCCTTCATTCTCTCGTGGAACGATACTATGACTTGTAGCATGTTCTCGAGTATACCGAGGTTTCACAAAACCTTCCACAAAGCAGTCCGGTTCACAGTGTCGAATGCCTTTGCGAGGTCAACAAACACCATATACATTTCCTGATTCTTTTCACGAACTTTCTCGGCAACCTGTCTCAGGGAGAAGATCATATCTATGGTGCCACGACCTGCACAAAAGCCACACTGCGACTCAGGATTGATATCATCAACTATATGCTTTATGATCCGGTTCAAAATTAATCTGGCCAAGATCTTACCAGCTATAGAAAGAAGAGAAATGCCACAGTGGTTATCACATATCTTCCTGTTTCCTTTGTTTTTGCACAAATGGTGAATAAGTGCATCTTTAAAGTCTTGTGGGACCATTCCCTGCTTCCAAATTTGAATAAATAATTCAAGCAATTTCTTTGCAAGCTTTGTGCCACCGTACTTAAAAATTTCCGGTGGGATTGCATCTTTCCCTGGTGCTTTCCCAGACATTAATTGTTTAATAGCTGTCAAAACCTCCTGAAAAGTTGGTAAAAATGATAGCTCTGGTATTTCTGGGCGTTGAGGGATTGATTCAAGAAATCCTTCGTCAGTTGTAGATGTGTTGTTGAGAACAGTATCAAAATGTTCCTTCCACCTTTTCAAGATTTCAGCCTTGTCCGTCAAGAGGTCACCATTTGTTGAATTAATCGGCGAGACACCGTTATCCTGCGGACCGAACACTTTCTTCATTCCTTCGTAAAATGCCTTTGAATCTTTTCTGTCGAATGCTTCCTGAAGATGGGTAGCCTGTACAGACCACCATGCCTCTTTCATTGTACGCAGGGCTTTTTGAACTTGTGCTTTACAGCTTGTGTAAGCTTTCTTTTTGTCTGGGGAGTTTTTATCCTCAATCCAGGCTTTGTGTGAACTATGCATTTTCTGGATTAGATTCTGCACTTCATTGTTCTCATCAAACCAATCCTGGTGCTTGCGAATGGGCAACCCGAGCACCTCGAGAGATGTTGAGTGGGTAGCTTCACGCAAGGATTTCCAGGAATTATTCGATGTCATTACTGATTTCTACAGATTCCAGTGCTTCATCAAGCTGTTTTGAGAGGAGGGCTCGCTGATCAACAGATTTCAACGACAAGGTGTTAATACACTTTGGAACAGAGGATTTTTTTCACTCTTCTACGATCTCGACAGAGTGAGGCTTTACTACGAAGTGGAGCATGATCCGAGAGATAGCAGGTGGTGTGAAAAGATCTCGTCAATTTGAATTCGTTTCGATGCCGCCTTTTTGTTATCACATAGTCAATCATGTGCCAGTCTTTGAAGCGCGGATGCATCCATGTGGTCTTACAGCCATTTTTCTGTTGAAACAATGTGTTTGTGATACACATATCAAACTCTTTGCAGAAAGAAAGAAGTCTGAGTCCGTTCGAGTTCATTTGCCCAATATCATGATGACCTAAAACCCCTTCCCAAGATTGAAAATCACTTCCCACCCGAGCATTGAAATCACCCATAATGTGCTGGGACGTAGAAGTACCCAGGTTGGTGGCTGAGGGCGCGGATAAACCACTGGGAGAGATGTCCCCCTCAGTCTTTGTTAAGACAGGCATCTAGGAGAAGGACACTTTGATGAAAAACCTGAGGTCTGTTGTTCGTGTTGTCCGTAGCATATATATATATATATATATATATATATATATATATATATATATATATATATATATACAGGGTGCGGCTGGTATTTGAGGACATATTTTATGGATTAGTAAAAAAACTTGCTGAACAAATGAATATAATCATATTTGATTACAAACAAGTAAACATGAAATTTAGCTAAATATTATTTAATTTTATTCAATAAAACCACAACAAGCATCGATAACTGTTTCTACACGAGGTCGAAATCGGCGGCAAGTTCTGATTAATTGGTCTTTATTTATATCAGACATTACTCGAACTATTGCAGCTTTAAGAGACACTGGTGTTATGAGTCTGTTTATTAACCTCCTTCTCAACAACGCTCCACACATAATAGTCTAGTGGATTGAGATCTGGAGAGTTAGGAGACCAAATATTGGGTGTGATGTGGTCGTACAAATGGTTGAGTTCGTAGAGCCTTGTGGGATGGAGCCGTGTCTTGCTGAAATATTTTAGGCCTACCGTTGCATATTTTGTCAATCCAGGGTTTGACAACTGTTTCTAGAACCTCAATATAAGCAGCAGCATTTACTCTAAGAACCTGTGGAAAAAAAGTGAGGTGGCATAACATGTCCTTCATTGCTAACAACACCCAATACCATAACAATTAAAGGAAATTTTGTACGCATCACTCTTGGCACCTCAGAAGGATCTGAACAAAGCCATCTGTCATTTCTTCTGTTAAGTTTTTGATCTTGAGCAAAATTTTTCTCATCTGAAAAAAAAACAACCAAATCACACTAGCTTCTGAAGGATTTTAAGTTTGTTTAAAAGCCTTTTGGATCAGTTTAAACGGTTTACTTTTGTTTTTTCAGACATAAATTAACCTCTCTTCATCACGTAGGACTTGTATCGAATGTCTTCATGAATACTCCTTCTGATTGTTTTTTCAGACAAATGCAGCTTTTTGGCAATTGACCTCATTGATTGATCTCGGTTTTCATCAATTGTCTGCTTGACTTCCTGAATAAATTAGGATGTTCTCACTTTATCAGAACGTGCAGAATGTCTTTTACGTTTTGATACAGACATTGGGGAACTGTCAACTTCTTCTAACTCTTTTCGTATCTTGTGGACAAACGATCTTGCAACTTTGAGAAAAAGTGCAATATCCAAATCGCTATGATCAGCCTTCAATGCCAAAATCACAGCATGCCTTTTCATTTCATTTGTTATCATAAGGTTTACCATTCTTGATTTCTGAAAAATAAAAGCATTAGAAGTTAGAGGGAAGCAGTATTAATCTTAAATCTGTATGTCTTCAGATACCAGCCGCACCCTGTACATATATATATATATATATATATATATATATATATATATATATATATATATATATATATATATATATATATATATATATATTAAATAAACGACAAATTCTGTCCGTCCGTACGTGTATCTGAAACTGTTTAACTCGAGCTACACTTGCTCTACATAGATATATACTTTTTTGGAATCAAGATGATCTCGGGACACCCAGGATTGAGATTTGTATCCGGATGAGGAGGGAAAAATTAAAAATTGAAATTTTAAAATAAATTTGTGATTTTAAAAGTTTTAAATTTATATTGAGTTTAAAGTAACACAAAAACATTGTGAATTAAAAAAAATATCTGTTTACAAATTATATGAACCTCTTTTTGAATCTATTCCCTTGATTAAAACTTTCTTTTTGCTAAATACTGTGCACATTGTAAATATTGACTTGTAGTTTGTTTCTTTCCCTGTTTATTTTTATACAATTTGCATTTCTTTCTCTATTTACCATGTTTTATTTCCGTTATCTACTTTCTAATTAATATCTTCATCTTTGTTGTTATTACAACAACGTTTCGGCCGTTGTGCTCTCACAACCCTCTAGAAGATTAAAGCGCTAGTTTGTGAATTTGGTGGTATAGTAATCGTGCAGTTCAATTCCTGGGCCGGCTAGTAGAAACTCGAATTCACCGAAAACTGAAGTGCGATGGATAAATTGTCGTCTAAATTACACAAAAATGAAAATAACACTGTCATCTCACTTTAACAGATATATTTATCAAAATTGAAACAAAAACATCTTGAAATACTAAAGAGTAAATTTATTCAATAAAATCTCTTCAACAACAGCCTTTAGACGACTTCGGAATTTCCTGCATTTCTTCTGGGCGGTCTCCATGTTTAAATTGATGATTGTTGCCATAATCCTTGCCTTCAGCTGATCTTTGGTGTTACAAGGAATTTTTTTAGTTTTTATGTTTCACACATAATAATCATGGGGGAGCTGGGTGGCCAGGTGTAAGGGGTGATGTGATCGCAAAAATTGCTTGACAGCCATGACTGGGTTCTCCTGCTGGTGTGGCATGGTGCAGAGTCCTGTTGCTAGACATAGTCTTCCAGCAACCACCTTCTTGACCCAGGGCAACACTACTTCTTCAAGAAACTCGATGTATGCCTCCGTATCGAGTCTGAGGCCCTGTGAGAAGATGAATGGTTGCATAACTTCACCATCACTAGTGATCACTCCAAACACTTTCGTAATGACAATTAAACTCATCGAACTCTTTCCGAATCCTTTGCACTGTTCTCAGATTGACATCCAAACACTCTGAAATGTTCGTATTGGAGCTTCCGGCTGTTTCTAAATTTCTGTAGGAGTGAATTGCGTTATAGTACTCTTTTTCCCACAATGCTCAACTGATCCTACTATACTTTACAGTCGGCAAAATCAGAAACAAACAACGCGCCTGCACGAAATTATAAATATAAAATGTCGTCAATTTACCCAAATGTGATATTCTTCGAGATGGACAACAGGACAAGAACAGTCGACTCCACCCTTAAGTTAAATAAAGCGGTCTGTTCAATATTCCAAGACAGTAAAACCGAGAGAGATTCCGAACCAGGAAATCCTTAAAAGTATGACGTAAATGTATATTGCTTACTAAGCTTCTTAGTGACTGCTTCTTGTCTTTTTTTTTTTTACTCAAGGCAGTATAGCCACTAGGACGCATGAAATTACTGAGTTTTAGAGAATATGAGAAAAACTAATTTTAAAGAGAGAAGACAATAAAAAAATTAAGAAGATAGATGATAACGATTGACATTGCATTTAAATGTTTGCAGTTCACAGTTGACTTGGAATCAAGAATCCGAAAGAAAGTTTCACAGGTGAGAAGTTCGATAGATGAAACTTTTAGCACAGAACTTACGATTACATGTAGCCATTTCAACTGTAAAATGATGAGACCTTGCTGCCAATCTAGTACTGTGCTTAAATTCATAAAGTTTAGGTACCACAGATTAAAGTTAATCAGAACAATGAAAGTATTTATAGAAAAGGCATAAGTAATCTACGTTACGGTGGTGAGAAAAGTACTAAAGCCGAGATGCCAGATCAGGACCAATATCAGGGCAGATTCTTCTTTGGATTTTATCAAGAATCTCTAAATATATAGCAGGAACACCAGAACAGGGGGACGTTGTTTTACAGTAAAGAATAAATTATTTTTTACTTATGAAATAAGGATTTTTTTGTTAAATTATGAAGCTAATTATTGTGTTGGTGCATAATTATCAGGCGTTTTTAAACAATATTTATTATGAAAAAAAAAAGAAACATAACATTTTTAAATGATTATTCAGGAGCGTATGATTATCGACACGCATTTTTATAACCTGGAAATAAAATAATATTTTTATCAAAAAAATTAAACAAAACAGTAACTTTTATTAATAAATAACTCGCTTACAAAAACGCCTGATAATTATGCATCAACACAATAAAATTAAACGTTGAATATTTTATGAATGCTTTTTACATTCCGATATGCTGTGAGTACAATTATGTATCCATTTTAATGACCAAAGAGATTAATATTTACAAAAAACTGATCATTAATTACTTATAAAACCTTACTCTTCTCTCTTTGTTGCCCATTCTTACAGAACTCAGCGACGCCTACTTACTTCAATGTTAAAGCCGATTTTTTCGGGTGTTACCGACGGAAGGGTTTCAATTTTCAGAAAACGCTATTTTTTTTTTAACCACACCTGTCTTAAGATAGAACTTTTGCTTTAGGATATGTCTCTTCTATTTTTAATCTGACGAAAATGCCAAATCCGTACCCAAAATCCACTACTTAAGCATTTAAGTGAGGAGTTCCCAGTAAAGATGCAATTGGATCTTTTTCGTGTAAAATCTGGATTTTAGAGGGCTTTTTCGTGTAAAAGGCAATTGTAGGCTTTTGTTTGAAATGGTGGATTTTATGATATCAGATCGAGGCCCCTCCCGACGCTGAAATTTTATTGTCAAAGACAATAACTAGCAATTTTGTGACTTGACCTTGGGCGCATTAATTCAGATATCAAGGTTTTAAATTCATTGTTATCTGAATGCAATGCAAGCATTAATAGCGCATTGTGACTATTTTCACATATTTGTTGCATGTCGTCCATTCTGGGTGGTAAGTCCCGCTGTCTGATGCGAGTTGGATAGGAGATTGCAACTACAGGGTGTCCAGTAAAAAGCGGCAAATTTATTCTTCGAGAAAAGATCCCAGCTCTAACTGGTACATCTCAGTGGCCCTCTAAAACCCAGATCTGAATGTTATGGCTTACTGTATCTGGAGTATACTCCTAACTCACTTGCAGAACCGTCGTCGTGTTTGATTTATTACACTATCCGCAAAGCTAATCCCTCCTGGTTATCACGCTTACAACTCTGTGTTGAACATTCAGGCAAGCATTTCGAACATTTACGACGATTGTTCAGTTTGTGCATAAATCATGATAGCTAAATAAATTTTTGAATTTATCACTTTTTTTTATTGGGCACCCGGTATAAATATTACAAAATTGTTTAGTGACCAAAATAATCATGAACTTTTCACTGATTGCAGTTGTCGGTGTTCGAGTCGAGGTAAAAAAGCAATGTTTCGAAAGCTGATTTTCAAGATGGGTACTCCTCCACTTAGTGTCAGACATATTTTCTCTTAAATATTTTTTAGTATTTGGTTTTGTGTTGTGTTACGATTAGTAAATGATTTAGTTCTTACTGTAGTATAAGTGTCAGCAAATCCCTTTTACAGACTAATTCACGTGTGTTTAGTTTTACTTGAATGCTTACTACGGTGGACTTGATCAGACTATGTTAGGCTTAATAAATAACTGCATTAGGAAGTCGTATCAACTATTTTTAGAGAATATGTTTAAATGGTGAATGATAAATTTGAAATTAAGTGACAATTTTTTGTGAATGGAAAGGAAATTATCTATTAGTTTTGGAGATTCATTGCAAAAGTTGAATCAAGGACAACATCGCTAACGCTGGAATAGCGCCCCGAACCAAGCAACTTGAAGAGTGCGCACAGGATCAAACTGGATGGAGCGCCCTGACGCATGAAACTACAAATACATTTGAAGCAAACCGACGTGAGAGAATCAGTGAGAACCGTGTAAAAAGGAAGGCGGTAGTAGAAGCATCCAAACCCCCAATCCAATTTCCCTCTCGCGGACGTCTTTGCCGTTCCCGCCTTGGACTCTACAGTCACCTTCAATTTCACCCCTGCACATAGATGTCATTGTCGAACCCGACAGACCACCATTATGTCAACTTTGAACCTTAACCTAGGCCCCCAAAACTTCGACTGTTACTGGGGTGTTAGGGGTCAATCATAATCCCTGATATGTGTACCGTCTGAAAAGGAAAGGGAGAAGAGATGTTGATCAATTTTTGACGTTAATCGGGTCCCGACTTTAAAAACGGGTTTGTATAAATGCCCATTCACATTGTCACACATGACGGAAGTTAGAGTCAGAAAGACACCTACTTTAAGATATTCTGTTTGTGACCAGGTATTTTTCAACTTTAGTATTGATTGTGTGCCATGTTGTAGTATAATTAACCCTACAAGTAGTTTCTGGTGTTAGTCATAACATTAGTGTGAATTTAAGACGGTCTGTAATAACTACGAAAGAAACTTTTGTTACAGCAACTTTCTTACGTTTAATATGGAAAAACAGTAGAAGTGGAGTCAGACTGATCATAAATCGTTTTAAAAGGTCACACTGAAAATAGTTTGATTTGGTTTGTTTAACGGCTTATAGGTCATTTAATGTCAAAATTTAATTTCCTTGGAAGCTTTGGTAATTTTTTTTACTTTTAAAATCTATTGTTAGAAATTTTTTTACAATTAACATCTGTTGCTGGAAAATTTTACTATAAAAATATATTGCTTTACTTTCATAGTATTTTGACCCGAGTTTGGGGGTTTACTACTTGCCCATAGCTGGGACCAAAACAGGTGCTACCACCTCAGGTCAGTGTGGACCTGGGAACAACAGCAATTGAGAGGTGGTTCTTCACTCCTCAAAAATTCCAATCTCCTGATCAGAAGCCTTGCTGCCAGATGTAGTTGATCGTCATACCCAGCTATGGAGGTTAGTTGAGACTCTAACCCACAAGCTAAAGGTATCACTAGTAGAGCTTAGAAAAAAGCGTTGATAATTTTGAAGAAATAAATTTGAATCCCTCAATTTACTCTATTAAACTTCAAAACCCCACTTAAACTCTAATTCGGGCTATAAATCCAATTCTAGCCAAAAACCGATTTAAGGCGAAAGTCTTATTTGGGCCGAAACTCCGATTTCGGCTGAAATTCCAATTCAGGTCGAAAATTGAGTTCTTTAAATAGAACTTCACGTTTTAACTCTGATACCTTGGCACTTTGAAGAAATAAAACTGATTTCCTCAATTCACAAAGTTTTGAAGTTATTTTAAACTGAATTTAAAACATTTTTTTTTAATTTCAAACTTTTTATTTTACTTCAAACTCAATATAAATTAAACTCTTAAAATCACTATTTTTTTCAATTATTTTAAAATTTGAATTTTTAACTGTTTCCTTCTCATCCAGACTCAAATCTCAATGGTGGATGTTCAAGTACCAGATGAAGGGCAGATTTTCAATCCCGGGATCATCCTGATTCCAAAAAGGAATGTCTATGTAGAGCAAGTTTGGCCCGAGTTAGAGGAATTTCAGACACACGGACAGACAGACAGAATTTACCGTTTATTTATTTAGAAGATATTGGTCTTTTAATACGATTTTTCAAAATAAAACATTTTATTTCCATTGTTATTCATCCTATAAAAACTAGAAAGAACACTGAAGACAATATATAACAAAAAACTTAAATAAAAACCTAATGATCAATGTATAATATTTTAAACGAAATATTTGAAAGCCCCAATAAACTAATGCTGTGATTGTGTTCCGTAGTACTAATGGGGAATTAAAATTATATATCTATTATAAATATTTTTTAGGAGTACAAAATTTTAGAGGAATCAGCAATATTATTAGTGCTGACCTGGCGTCTCGGCTTCAGTTATTTTCCCACTGCCGTAATGTCGCTTTCCTGTGCCTTTTCTATAAATTACTCTCATGGTAATTGTTCCGATGAACTTTCTGCTATTGTACCTAGACTTCATGAATTTAAGCGCAGTACTAGATTGGCGGCAGGGTCTCATCAGTTCACAGTTGAATTGTCTAGATGTAACCGTAAGTTCTATGCTAACATTTTCTCTTCTCTCGCACTTCCCATTTGTGGAACTCTCTTCCGGTACCAATGCTTTCAGGGCAACTCTGATCTTCAAAAATTTACATGCAATGTCAATCGTTATCTACTGTCTTCTTGATTACTCTTTTATTGTTCTCGCCTCATTGTAATGTTTCTCTTTTTTTCTTATTCTTTCACACTCAGTAACCCCTTATGTCTTAGAGGCTTTAATGCCTTGCATGGGGTGAAATGATTTTAAAAGAAGGGCTAAAAGCGGAAATTTTAAACCCAACGAAAACAATTTATAATGAAAAGGGGGGGGGTAACAAAATATTATCGTAAAGTGATAAAATATCAAATTAAATACCGCAAGATAATCATGCCCAAGGGTAAGTTTTGGATTTTCAGAGACTGTTATGCCTAAAGTGATTAAAATATTCAGAGGCTTTTATATTTCTTTTGATATTTGGCAATGAATAAATGATTTTAACTTGTGTTTTAACAATTGATGGTGGAAAAGATTTTAAATTATCTTAACAATGAAAATAAATAAACTTCTGTTTTAAATCTGCGTGTTGTTATTTTTAACATTACCTGCTTTCATAATAATAAAAATATTTCCCGGCAAAATAGCCTGGGTGTCTATTTTACGGAGACCGATAAAATAAGCTTAAAAGCATGTTTGTCTATTTTACCGGGAACGGTAAACCAACTTGGGTAAAATAGAATAAACATGCTTAACTAAATTAAATAAAAAAATATTAAAAAACAACAACATATACTCACTTTTACTTATTATGCAATAAATTACATCCATAGTTTACATTTCTTTACCCAGTTAGTTTTAAAAATATTTTAAAGCGTTCTCAAATTTAAAATTTGAAAACTTAATGTTTCCTCCAATTTACTTCTGTGTATAAATACAAGTTATAAAACAAAAATTTTTACATTTACCTTGATAAAGTTCCTCAGGGGACGAAACACGTTGGTAAAGAAAAGATTTCTTTTTGTCTTACACACACATATATATATATATAGAGAGAGAGATAGAGAGAGAATGCTGGCATATTGTGGTCTTGAGGCGAAATTCCTTTAAAAAATCTTAACCCTTACTCCAACTGAAACGCTATTTACTTAAAGTGACACCAAACATCACTGCCTGAATGAATACCAGGGAGAATTAAGAAAGCACTTTTCACACTGAATCCAGACATCTCTCTAAGGGAAAGGTTAAGAAAATGACCCGTATCTTGATTTTAACTTATTAATAAAGGAATCCTCATAGACGACTGGGAATCACATTGCGTGTCTCTCTAAAACATTTAATCACTTGTTTATCAGTTTAGCATAAATTTAAGCCTTTGTTTGCGATAAAGAATTCTTTATATGCTGAAGATTTCTTCAATTGCCTTTTCAGAAATATTGACCAATCTTCTAAAAGTTGTACATCTTCATCCACAAGAAACCTTTTCGTTTCACTTGATGTGATACGGTGCACCGTCATGCTGAAAACGTTCTCCATCTTTATAGTCTAGCAGAAGATTAGACCGTAGTAAACCATTATAGTTGTCGCATTTTAGGCTTCCATCAACTTTTACCAATGCTCAAAACGAAGAAATGTCTGGAAGTACTAAATCTGGTGAGTATGGAGGATGTGGAAGAACCTCCCATCTTAACGAACGATATCATTTAACGAACGATATCATTTTTTCGTTGGGGTTGTTTTGCAGAGTGTACCTTAGGATTGTCACGTTGGAGTATAACACTATTTCTGTTTATCAAAGGATACTTTCGATGTAATGGTTCATTTTCCCGATCAAGTTGCGAGTAATAAATGTCTTTTATGTTTCAATAACCTGCAATGGACGACGTCTTTCCTATTCCACCAGATATAAATGTTGATGTAATCTTGTTTTTGGTGTTGGCACTGGTTTATTATTTTATGAGAACTATTGTCTTTTGAGTCTTCTGCCGACATGCAAAACCCATTTTTCATCATCTGTGTCAATGCAAAAATGAAAAGTTAGACATTAAAAATCTGATGCAGATAACGGAACATTGTGCTCGGTCCTGAATCTTATGGTTTTGACGCAAAAGAAAACCCACATCAAAACAGACAACCACAATGAAAAAGCAAGTCACGATGATTAACTCAAGCAAATCGCTCGACACGCGCAGCGCAAAAGCACACAAATCTTATTTTCTTATTGTTTCGTTAGGTATGGTGATTTTCTAAACGTAGCTTAGATGTGGCACAAGGCCGAAAGTATGGGGCACCCAGTGAGGATCGAACTCACTACGCAGTCGTAATTGACCTAGCGAGACAAGCTTGCTACGTCCAAGTGCCTATGTTCGTTTAGGTATGTTTGTATAAGTTAACTGTACTTTCAAAAGTATTACGTGTTCCTTCTGGCCATGAACTTGAAGTTTCTTTTGAACGCCTTCGCTATGGACATCTTGTACAGATAATAGAATCATTTCATGAATTTGCTGACTGGCTGAATCTTGTTATTATTAATCCGCCTGTTAATCTGTCTGTCCACCCTCCTACGAAATTCTCCTTAACTGTCGTTTACAATTAAAACTAATTATTTTAAAACCTTGAAATGAAATTTAAATTAAAATAAAACCGTACTTAGCGTCAAATCCAATTTGAACGAATGACGACGCGCACACAATAAAGTTGCAATAATAATCGTGTTGGGTTGAGTAGTTACCGCCGAAAACACATCAATTAGAAACACTTTTTAAAAAACCTTAAAAGTTCACTGATAAGCATAACAATATAGAAACGACATAGAAGCAAAAGATGAAACGTTCATCAAATATATAGTCACTCATTGGGGGAAAGTACAAAATATATTCATATTTCTTTCCCTTTTTAAGCTAGTTATTTATGTAAACCGCGATATTATGGCGAAGATTTATTGAGAAAATACGTCAAAACTTTTATTCATTGTAATGATTATATCTATAGCGACGCAGCAAATACTAAAAGCCTGTATGTTTCATTTTTCATCTTTTTTTCTTCTTTTTTCCACATTTAATCATTATTTAAGGATAATCTTTGACAGTATCTGCAAAAAATAGTTATTTCATTTCTTTGATTAATTATTAGGCTGGTGCAAAAATAATGTCGGTTTTTGACGTTCAACTTTATGTGAGAAAACGACATTATTTTTGCACCAACCTAATAAATTTTTATTAATCATAAATTTAGTAATAATTTCTCATGTATGCACAAAGGACATGGATCAGACGACATGCGAAAAACGGATGTCATCATTTGTTGAACAGGCACCGCTACCCTAACATAACCTGATTTTGAAAGTAACTCATATTTTGATATACAGGTTGTCTATGAAAATGAATATCCTATCACCTCTTATCAAAATGATTGAATTTCCCGTAACCTTAGCAACTAATATCAAGAATGTATGTGCTTATAAACTCAGTAAATTTCAAAATTGCTTGAAAATGAAATAATACTAGGGATTTTAATTTAATTATATAATTAAATTTAAAGTTTTAGTTTGTGTTTTGAAACATGGTAATTCCTGTACAGAATGGGACCATATTTTTAAATTAGTAAATTTATAATGCTATTGAGCACTTTATCCCATAAATATAGCACACCTTAAAACTATATTTCTTCATTCATATATATATATATATATATATATATATATATATATATATATATATATATATATATATATATATATATATATATAGGCAGCAAATGTTCTTTGAGTCTAATGTTATTAAAGACAACAGATATTTTGCGTCGAGTAATTTTAATAATCGACTTTTTCAAATTACGAATAATCCTTCTCAGATAAGAACGAAATTCCGTCATATATTGTTCGAAGTTCATTTCGGAAGAAATATGATTCCATCTTTTAACTCTCTTATGTCATCGTCAGGGTGGGTAGAGACAAATATTGAGTGTTGTGACTTAGGTGTGTATGTTTTATATACCTTTGAGGATGCGGACTCTTAAATTATAATTGTTTTTAATTATAGATGGTTGTTTTTGAGTATTGCTTCGAGGGTCATAAGTCTGTTTTTACTATTTGATTTTCTTGTATTTTGCTGTTGTTTGCGCGTAGCTGTCTAATGTCACTATGATCCTTATGTTGCTTATTAACGGGCTGTTTGATGGCACTCTGGTCCAATAGGTGACAGGTGAGTTTTCATGCGAGCGTAGTTGTGGTATATTCTATGTATCTAATGACAGTTTCCCCTAGGGGACGCTGGTTCGAATCCTGCCGGAGGGCACATATTTTTCTAACAGAATTTCTCGAATATTCAGACCGGTATATATATATATATATGTGTGTGTGTGTGTGTGTGTGTGTGTCAAAAGATAGTGTTTGAAAACACCGATAGGAATACGAGTTTTAATAATTGATAGAATGATCAAAATACTTCATAACCTAAAGATCATACTGACTAGCCTAGAGAGCATATCGGCTGAAAGATGAAAACGACAAAAAGATAAGGAGATTCGTCCCAATTGTATAATAATGCAGATATTACGTACGTACAGGCAAAAATGTCTTCCCCATACATTTCTTTTCAGTTTGATGGCAGATAAATTGGTGTATACGGAAGGAAACTTCCGGGCAACCCACTATTTTTATCTCGTTCAGTAGGTACTGAATTAAAAAAAAAAAAAATAAAACACTAAACGTTTTCGAGTTTAACGGAAAGGTTTACATAACCACCATTTCCCCCTTAATTGTTTGGTTTTTGTCGGCTTGACAGAAACCAGCAACGTAAATGGAAATCAACGACTCAGGGCGGGTCGTGTCATGAGAAGCGCCTATAGGCAATATTTTAGATGTTGTTATGTTATCTATGGTCGTCAGTTTCAATTAAAGTGATTTCCTTCAAGTGGTGGGTCTTATGATTAAATTACTTTATTTTTTATTTACTTTTTTTATTTACTAAGTTTAGCTAAGTATAGAACAAGGTCACATGCATGGTGCACCCAATGAGGATCGGGCTCATAACTGTATTAACATAATAACCATTGCTCCACGGTGTGACATCTTTTTAGGAGCGTTAACTCACCAGCAACGCATTTGGACAGAACTGTTTTAAAAGAGTTTTTTTTTTATTATTTTAACCGACAATAAGGCTGTGATGCCAATGGATGCTGAATGTTTTCTGTATGGAAGCAGCTATCATACAACTACCATAACTATTTGTGGGGATCAACCCAAGCTGGTCTGCCAAACTGCCTGTTAAGCGGCGATATTTCAGGGGTATAAAAGATCGGATATATAATCCTTTATCCTTCTCTTTTTTTTTTTCGCTCCGTAATGTTTGCAGCGTTAACTGGGGCAGTGCCTTCGCTAGGTATTTTTTTTTCCTCCGGGCTACCAATTACTAAACATTAACCACACACACAATTGTAACACCATGTATCTATACACATACTAGTATATTTTATATATAGTAGTGTTATTCTGTTTGTGTATATATATATATATATATATATATATATATATATATACACATACACACACACTGAATAACATTACTATAAGAGATAAAATATACTAGCGTGTACACTGATACCTGCAGTAATTTGCTGATACCACCTCAAGATATATATATATATATATATATATATATATATATATATATATATACACACACACACTGAATAACATTATTATAAGAGATAAAATATACTAGCGTGTACACTGATACCTGCAGTAAATTGCTGATACTTCCGCTATTAGTTTCGTTTATTCCCAAATTATTTCTAAGTTATAAAAATTGTTATTTTGCAAAAAAATTCGTCGCAAAAAATCACGTAAAAATCACCAAAATCAATCGAAGTAATGAAAAGTTGGGAATCCAAAATTTCAGGATTTCGGGTCCGGATCTGGTGCGAAATGATTTTAATTTGCTTACGGAGTCGGCCTGATTCCAAAATGGTATGATATGAAGGTCTATGGCCTATAGGGGTGAAGTTGCTTTGATAAAGTCCATCAAAGGACGAAACGCGTCGGCTAAGATAAGTTTTCCTTTTGTCTTCATGTACACTGGTGAAAAGTTTAAGACCGATTATTAAAGTTTTATTCATTCCAGAATATGTTTCTAATAAAGCAATATAAATTAGTTTTATTGTATACACTTTATGCAGAATTTATTTCGCTTTCGAATAATGTAAAAATTGTATATTTTTCTACAACTTGAAACATGTTAACGCTGGATTAGCTGAAATTATCCAAATTTTCCGGCAAAATAAGTTTAAGACCGCTTGTGTATTATTATATTTAAAACAAAAAGTTATAATAAAAATGAGTAAAATAATAATAATAATAATAATAATAATAATAATAATAATAATAAAACAAAATATCAATATTTAGTGCCATAAACTTTATTATTAATTACAGCTTCAAATCGCCTAGGTTGATAAGTGAGCACAAAAATTATTTGGAATACTTTGCCATACTTGCTCAATATTATCGTATAATTGGGCTAAATTTGTCGATTTTCTAGCGGGAACTCTTTTAGAAATATAATTCTATAAATTTTCAGTCGGATGAAGATCTGGACTCTGTGGAGGCCACTCAATAACATCCATATTATGGTAATCAAAAAGGGCATTACTTTTTTGGCTTTGTGAATGAGGATATTATCTTGTTGACAAATAGCTCCAGTTGGCGTTTGCTCAGTCAAATATTGCAGACCGATACCAAAGCTTCTGAACGCACTCCACACCATTACAACCCTGACTCCCGCTCGCGCTGTCTTTTTGACACTTAGGATGGAATTCCTCGGTTGGGCGGCGTCTAACAAAGGTTTTTCCATCCCGATCCGAAGATGCGTGACTCGTCACTACAAAGAACTCTACACCAACCGTAGGCCGTCCATTGAATGTGACTTTTCGCGAAATTCAACCGCTTGAGTCAATTCCTCTCCAAAATAATTGGCTTTTTTCTAGCAATGCGCCTGAATAATCCTCTTAGACGGTTTCGGACATTTTGCGGCGTAAAACTAACGCAAGTTTTACCAGATAATTGGCTGCAAATGTCCACGGCCATCAGTATTCAGTTAGCTTGAAAAGCCTATGAATTCGTCTATCCATTTGCACTATTGTTTTTCTTGGGGCTTGCGATCTTTGCCTATCTTTATATTGTCTAGTATCCTGGTAAAGCTTCCAAGACTGAACACAAGCCGTTTTGCTGCACTTTAATTGCTTGCTTATGTTCATAAAGCATACGTTTTGTTGATGAAGTAACACTATTTTTGATCTGGTCACGGGGCTAAAACTACGACGCTTTTCCATAGGGAATTAATTGTATAACAATGCTCAGTTATTACACTATATAATGCATTAATGACAAAGCCATGTGACCAGCCACTTAGCAAATAATTTGCATAATACCCATGAGGTCTGAAATTTATTTTGCCGGCAAGTTTGGATAATTTAAATTAATCCAACATTAAAATGCTTCAAGTTGTAGAAAATTTTTTACAGTGTAACCCGGATATAAGAGAGTTGTCGGGACCAGAGAAGAAGTCTCTTATATACGGGGTTTCTCTTATATCCGGGTTAGGTCTAATTTATATACATTAACACAGGCTCTAATTTGGGATCAGATAAAATCTCTCTTATATCCGGGTTTCTCCTATGTCCGGGTCTCTTATATCCGGGTTACACTGTACATCATTCGAAGAAGAAATAAATTCTGCATAAAGCGTACACAATAAAACTAATTTATATTTTTTTTATTAGAAACATATTCTGAAATGAATAAAACATTAACCATCAGTCTTAAAACTTATTTTCGTCAGATAATAACAACACAGATAATGTTCGTTCGTTGTAATTCTAAGTTTCTTAGAAATATTATAAAGAATCACACTACCGCAACTGACCCGAATAAAAAAATCAAATTAATTATTTACTACAAAAAAATTTAAGACAGTTGACCTTATCCTAAAAAAAAATAACAACTCACCAGCAAAATCAAAATTACAACGAACGAATAAAATTTATGAGTTTAAATGTCCCTTAAGGAACTGTGTTCCTGATCAGTCTGAATTCGTAAATAATTACATTGGTTACACAACTACATGCCTAGCCAGACGCCTTATGTTACACCTATCTGGCCACAGCTCTATTAAAATCCATTTAAACAAACAGATAAACTTTCAAGACTCCATCCGAAACGTAATAGTAGAAAATACAAACATATCTTCATCCACTTATAAAAAAAAGATTAAAAATAATGGAAGTTTTAATAATAAAAAAGAAAAAAGCCAACACTTAATAATATTAACTACGAACACGGCCACAATGTGCTAGCTGTGTTCGGAAAATAAAACATCTCTATAACAGTAAAAACATACACACAACGCACACGCTGAAACTGAATAAAAAAAATCATACTTTATAATGGTATAACCGAACATTTGGACAGTTTCTACACACTTCATGTCCAAAAAAGAAACACTTGTTCGAACACAAGAAAAATTAAATAAAAAGATTAATCGTAGTAACTTGTCCACCATTTTTATTTAAACATTCATATTATATATATATATATATATATATATATATATATATATATATATATATATATATATATATATACACTGTCAGTAATGTTTTTACTGCCATGTTCCTCAGGACGTAGGCGATCGTAGGTCTCCACAGATTCTTGGGAAAGATAGTCGAGTGTTTTCGTATTGCTTTTTCTACGGATTTGAATCCATAGTAGTCCTTCTCTTAGACTGGTTGCCTGACAAGGCTAGAGTGTGTTCAATCTAACCTTATCCATGACTATGTGGTGAACACGATCAATGTTTTCCTCGCTGGTGGTAGTCGCAGGACATCCAAACCTTAGGTCATCTTCAATACTTTTCCCTCCTAAATTCGACTGCCTCCTTTTGCACTGTTGATAAAGCTGGGACGTAATTCCCTAATGTAGCAACCATGCCAGGATGAATGTTCTTGGGAGCTAAACCCCTTTTCTGTAGATACTTCCATATTTTGTCCATTCTCAAGATAAGTCGCTTCTAGCTATTTTTTAAAGTCTTCTTTGAATAGTCAAGTCAGTTTCCCTGAAAAGAAACAATGCAGTTATTAGGTTGGTGCAAAAATAATGACGTAATGATGTCGTTTTTTGCCGTATTTTCTAACGTCAAAAAACTACATTATTACGTCATTATTTTTGCGCCAACCTAATATTTATAAGAAGCGGAGAAATTAATGCCTGCAAGATTTCACAGCTCTAGCATCACTCCTGCATCGTCAGCCGATGAACTTTTCAGCCCACTCTCGTATAGTGGCACACACACATACACACACGCACACACACACACATATGTATATAAAGATAAAAGAAAAACTTATCTTAGCCGATGCGTTTAGTCCTCTAATGAACAATATCAAGACTACATCATTTGCCTTAGAGAAAGAAAACGCTGTTGTCTTTATTTATATTGTCATTTTACAGATGTATTTTATGTAAAATGTTACACACACACACAATATATATATATATATATATATATATATATATATATATATATATATATATATATATATATATATATATATATATATATATATGTGAAAAGTATGTGTATATAAATATAAATAAATATATATATGTATAATTATTTATATATTATATGTGCGGTACTTATTAGAAAGAGCTAACATATTTGGTTGGATAGATGTGAGTTTGTGACCCTGTGTTTCACGCTTTAGCGATCGTCAACAAAAGCGTGAAACCCAGGGTCACAAACTCACATCTATCCAACCAAATATATATATATAACATATACACGCTCCGTTTATTTTAAACAATATTTATTTCGTTTACCGGTTTGCATGCTCGAAAAAGCCTAACAAAGAAAATGTACCCTCCAGCAGAATTCGAACTTATTTCTCCCTTTGCAAGAGGAACCACTCTCATGTAAGGGGCGTACGTTCGGTGTAATATCAACGCCAATATGACAGTGTTCGCGGGGATTGGGGAATTTTTATCTTTGGATCAATATGAATGCCCATATGCGCATGGGCTCCCTGCATAGAAACATCCTTGTCTCACATCCTGCCTTAGTGAGGAGGTCGGATGAATGTGCCTGAATTTTAAGGGAGCAAGTATTTAATAAAAATTAATAACCATTTGGGTAGTGATTTCGGATTCGAATATTGAATATAAAATTTAAGTTTTTACCTATTAATTTTTTTTTATATCTAGCACTTTTGCCGAATTTGTAATGTCGACCATTTAAAAAAAATGTCGAAATTCGAATTTAGCTTAAATTTCTAAATTTTACAATAGCATTTATCGCAAAACTAGCATCATGGCCCGGCGTTGCCCGTGCTTGATTCAAAAATCGTACGACTCATGCAGCAATCGCTATCACTTGACTTAAAATATTTTTGCCCTTCCTTGCCTTTAAAGGAGTGCCCTTTGCCTTGCTGATGTTGCTACATGCCTTACTTCACACTGCGAATTTTTTCTAAGCTCTATACTAAACATTAAATCTGTTACGAAAAAAGAACTAAACAAAATGAACACAAAACGATTAGCTTTAAAAGACTCGTACCTGGAAAAACCGAATGAAAAAAGAATGTTAACAACAAATACTTTTTCACACCCAACCCAGTTCTGCGGAATCAGAATCAACGTTGAGTTTAACCAAGCGAATGAGCTAATTGGAGTAAAATGCCATGCAGATTTAAATTTTTACCACTTGTGACGAATGCAGCTATCGATTATTTTTGCATGCTAGCATGCTAGTTAACATTCGTGTCAGTCAGCTGTTGGCTCTCATGCTGGCCAATAGAATCTTCCTGTCTATTCGTGGCAGCCAGCTATAGGATCTCACTATGGCCAGTACAAAATGGCCGCAAACTACATGAAAACTGCCGTAGAAGCATGAAAAATCGATTATTTCCACTATCGATGGGAGTTGGGAAATGCAGAGTCGGTCTTGGCCTTCCCACTAACTTAGAGCATGTGCGTGTAAATTTTGGTGCAAATCCGTCGAAAATATCGGCCGTGCATTCGTTACACACACACACACACACACACACACACACACACACACACACACACATCCTGCCTTTTACAGATAGAGAATAATTGTTGTGGGAAATTTAACGACCCCCCAAACTGAGTCGTGACTTGATGAACAAAGTTGAGTTAAATGAACAGTTTGAAGACAAGCTTTATATAAGAAATACATTACATAAGGAGAATAGAATAGAGGTTTGCTAAAACGTATTTATTTAGCGGTTAAAAGTCATGGCATCGGAGACAAAATTCAAATATGTATCTCTATGAAATTGTTTGAACACTTATCTGATATGGTTCATATCTTCTTCCGGTTAATTAGCAGTGTAACACACGCGCCCAGTTCGCATTAAAAATTTCCAGAATCCTTACATTTAAGGAACTGATCTTTCTTGTCTAAATTTTTCTCAATTACTGCACACGAGAACTATTTACATAGACACGCTCAATTTGCACAATGAGACCTATATTGGTAGATATTCTGCACCGAATATATGGAAACAACGCCAGTAATGGCTGCCCGCGACGCGAACGAATCCGAAATTTCACTGTCGATAACTCCAAAACGGCGGATTTTATCACTTTTATCAAGCCAGATTCGAATGAAGCATGTACAATTACACATAAATGTAAGTATTCTGGAAATTTTTAATGCGAACTGGGCGCGGGTGTTACACTGCAAATTAACCTTTCTTCTGATAGCTGCTTTCCATGCATAATTTCAGGTTCCGCTCGGGCTTCGCATCTCCTGCTCTTTGGAGTAGAGGAAAAATCCGTGTTGTCCGTTCCTGGTGTCTCCTTGGAATAGCCTAAAACACGTCCATTCTCTCCGTGTTCTTGGCGTTTCAAGTTGGCGCTCGAATTCTATTTCGCGCCTAATTTTGAGTCATACACCTTATCATCAGTTTATAATGGACTCATCTTACTATCAGCAAGAGCTGTCTATCAAAGGGAGATAACCTATATTTTTATACTGTTTCATATGAGAATTCTCACTTTGAGGATTTTTACAAAATTCTCAATATGTTGTTTTCTTTGATTTTTGAAAGACGATAACATATTTCTCTCTGGCACTAGGTATAAGAAATAAATATTTCAAATGGTGATTTTCAAAGTAGGTCGAAAAATCTTCTCCACGTCTGCTGCTAAGAAAGTTGTCTCAATGTGTCGTTCTAAACAATTTTTCTCACCAGCATCTTACACATTTATAAGTCTACTATTCGTCTTTGTTTTGAATACAGCTGCTACATCTGATCTGATGCTCTTGCTATATATTTAGAGAATCTTTATTAAAAAATCTGTAATGTTATGATGACATGGTAATGACATGGCATCTCGACTTCAGTCACTTTCCCACCGTCGCCTCCCTGTATTTTCTATAAATATTTTCATGGTAATTGCTCTGATGAGCTTTCCTCTTTGGTACCTAGGTTTTATGAATTTAAGCAAGATCTCATCATTTTACAGTTAAAGTGGCTAGATGTAACCGTAAGTTCTATGCTAACAGTTTATTCTATGCTTGTGGGACTCGCTTCCGGTTTCTTGCTTTCTAGTCAACTTTGATCTTCAAATATTTAAATGCAATTTCAATCGTTATCTTTTGTCTTCTTAATGTCCGTTATTTTATTTTTCTCTTTCTTTCTCCTTAATAATGCTTTTTTTCTTATATTCTCTCACACTCAGTAACCTTTTTATCTTAGTGTCTTTATTGCCTTGCTTGGGGTGAAATGATTAAAAAAATCTCTTTGAATTTCAAGCTTCCGTTTTGGATATTTTCAGTATCGTAATAGCTTCTGCTATGTCTGTCGCTGACGTCATTCAAAAGAAACGGATGTTATCTATAAAAATATATATATATATATATCCATTAAAAAGTGACCGGATTATAATTGTACGTCGAGAAGAAACACCAAAAATGAGCAATTCGTAGCCATAACTATTTAAATCAGTTCAGAGAAATTTGAACAGGGCTGTGTTTATTTGAAGTGTCATATTAAATAACAGGTTTCATATAAAAATTACACTTTTAAGCAAGTCCGCCATTACGATGATTCACTAGAGCTGAGGTGAAATGGTTTACGTCACTCATTACTTAATGTGGAATTGATTTAAAAAAAGAATTTTATACTGGTTTCTCTTCATTAATATTCATATGTCTCTCTACAATGTCCCCACTACCACTAACATAGGCCAAGTATACCCGATAGCATTTCTGGTATTGTCTGCGATTGGAATGGTGATAGGAAACACGCAATTAAAAGGAATCCACTGGGACTAATCTTTTTATTAAGACGATCTGATTGTTTATTTTAAACGGCAGCTTAAGTAAAACAGAGTGTAACTGGGAAAGATTTCATCTCTTAGATTTGGGCGAAATATGGCAGTTAATGCTAAACCATCTTCTGGCAGATGAAGAAGAGATTTGAAGCAACAGAAATGCGGTCCTATACTCTGAGAATCCCATGGACCGAAAATGTGAGCAACGACTAAGTTTTAGAGAAAATGGAAACAAAAAGGACAGTTATAGTTAGCAAAAGGAAGAGACAGCTTAGATTTCTATAGCACATGACGAAGAAAGGGGCTTGGAAGATCTCACAGGACAGATTGAAGCAAGAGGTACAGAAGAAAACGCATAACCTGACCAGCGTGCTCGAGTAAATTAATGGCGGAACAAAGCTCGGGGTGGGGATAACAAAAAGACAGAATATATTAAAAACTACAAAGGACAGGATATTGTGGAGAGTCATGATCATCAACATACTTTACTCTTTTATATTTCATCTATTTTATACCATTTTTTTTTCTCCTGAGGAATTCCCGACTCTTTTTTTCGGTAAAGAATGGGACAAAAGATACGACGGACTAACTAGACAAGAGCTTAACAGTCTGGTCAGAAATCAACTGTTAAACTACCGACACATATTTTTTTGAATTATTTCACCCCAAGCAAAGCAATAATGCCACTAAGACGTAAATGGTTGTCGAGAGTGAAAGAGAATGAGAAAAACCATTGAGGAAAGAAGACAATAAAAAAACAAGATTCAGGAAGACAGAAGATAGCGATTGGCGGAACATTTAGATTTTTAAAGATTGTAAGTGACATGGAGGAAAGAAACTGGAAGAGGAATCCATAGTCGAGAAATGCGAGTAAAGAAACTATTAGGATAGAACGTACGGTGGCATTTAGCTTGTTCAATAGTAGTACGCTTAAATTGATGAAGTCGGGGTACGAAGGAGGAAAGCTTATCAGCCATGAAAATATTTATAGAAAAGACAACGGGAAGACACTTCGCGGCGGTGAGAAAATGACTGAAGCCGAGATGCCAGGTCAGAACCAATTACATTACAGATACTTTGAATTTTGTTGAGGATGGTTTATTTATAATAGTGAAAGCTTGTTTAGAACAATTGCACCTTTCAGAAGAAATAACAGAAAAATGGTGCACGAAGTTTTTTATAATTCGTTGATTCGTTTCTTTACGGTTTATCAACTCTTTGTGGGTTATTTAAAGCAGAAACCTTTTAAACTGTAAGAATAATTATTTTTGCGAGCGAATATTGCATTAAAATGTTTTTGAGAATAATAATGATTTGTTAAGATACAAGTCTTACTGTTCAACTCGTAGCTGGGAGAAGAATTAGATCCAATACTATTCCAAGGTTATTTGCGCGTATGTCAATGCAGCGAACCCAACTGGAATTCGAACTTTGTTCTCCGATTTCTCATTCCGATTCCCTATGCATTACAGCGCCTGCGCATCCTTCACGGAATCTAAAAGTTATCTTCAGGTTTGAATCAGAGGCTTCCTCCTACTACTACACTGGCTGCTTACCACGGCTTGAGAGTGCACTCTGCTCTGCTGTTTAATCCATAATTGGGAGAAAATTGATTCATACTTTCTTAAGGGTCATTAATAGAATAGACAGGAATTTGAACCTGGCTCGGCGATTTATTTTTCTGAACATTCGGCATTAAAAGGCGCAAACACATTATATATATATATATATATATATATATATATATATATATATATATATATAGGGCAGGTATCACTAAATCATTATTATCTCCCAAAAATTCTTACAGTCTTAACATTTCCTAGCTCTGTATAACCTGAAAACGGTTGATAAACCGTAAAAACAAGTCAATCAATCAATTTAGACACTTTGAACATCAAATAAATGCCAGCTTATAAATGAATGTTTTGCATTGTGCTTTTTACAGAAGAAACATTGACCTCTATTGAAGATATTTCTATGATTAATCATCATATATTTTAAAGCAGGTGTGTAGAATGACAAGCGACGACAAAAGACGGACTACATAATTAACATTCGAAACGTTTTCGAACATTTTTTTAGTTTTTCGCTTTTCAGTGATGTTGCCAAGAAACATTTACGATGCTTGGAATAAGTTTCATTCATTGATGTTAAGACGAGGCAGCATTCTAATGAACGAGAATTTATAGGAAGGTCTACAGCACAGCGAAATAATTCTCGTTAGAAGATGAAAATAGTAACGTTTGGCGGTAAAAGTTTGGGGATAGATAAAAAGGGATGGTTCAAGAATGATGGTTAAAATTGACAGCAGCTTCAATAGTGCCAAACACATCCAGCTGTTTAAGGACTATTTTATACCAGACCTTGCATAACAGAGCTGAGTGTCGGAGATCGCGTGCAACACAATCGCGTTGATTATTGACCAGCTTAGAGACCTGAGCATATCGCGCTAATGTTGGGAAGAGGCTGTCAGAAGAATTCACGCAGTCTTTGAAGTCGGTCGAGAGATAAGTCGATTGAACTTTTATTATATAAATATATAACAAAGTGAACACTGAAGTCAACACTCAGAGGTGACAGTCTGTTTCATGCTAGGCGCAGTCGATTGCGCCTAGCAAGAACCTCTGTCACCTCTGAGTATTGACTTCAATGTTCACTTTTATATTTATATTTACATGGGCTCTATTTCTGATATTGAGCACTTTATCCCATAAATATATAGCACACTGTGTGTGTGTGTATATATATATATATATATATATTATTTTATAAAATAATCAACAGACTATTAGTATATAAGCAAATGCTTCGTTAACCACAGCTTTGTGAATGAAATAGCTAAACGGAAGCAGCCGGTGGTTGTGCTAGCACGAAATCACATGACATCGTGCCCGAGGGTCTGAGCGTGCTGGCCTTTTATTTTATTTTTTTTTTTAAGATAACACCAGATTATGCACTCTCTCCTATAAGCTGTAACTAAGGTATGTTTTGCATAGTTGCAGTATAAACCACAGGCGGACTGTTGGTTGAGCAGGCGTCTGTGATAGGGATTTACTAGGCGTCCTGGCAGATGAGTGTGTCCAGAAACGAGTTGTAGTATAAATAAGGATCGTGAACGATAGATGTTTTCTTTTGGTGAATGGATTAATGCTGTAAAAGCACTCAATATTTCTGGGTTCTTTACTTTTGTGTAGTGACCAATATACGAGAAGAGCAAATTAGGTACTTCAAACCGCGGAGAAGGTGATGAGGAAACCCACTCCCTCTTTCTCGAGAAGTCCTTACAACTCATAAATAGCAAGGAAAAAGCATCTGTAGAGAGGTCGTCATTGTCTATATCATGAAGGGACCTGACATGTTTAAAAAGAGAAGAAAAAAAACTGTTTTAAAATTACCGTATGCGTGAGAGGGAAGTAGAAGAGAAAGAGTATAACCAGGACCCCTTCATCGACTGTTTTCGGTATTCTGCGATGTGATTATACGGAAAAGAAATAATCGATTATATGTAAACTCATGAATTTAGAAAAAGTAGTCAATATTTTTATGATAGCATAAATCATTTTGTGTGTAAATATGCAAATTACGTTTAAAAAGTATCACGATGTTTTGAAATTTATCTATTATTTATAACAGATACTGAAAAATTCTCAGCCCGACCAGAAGGAATTGAAAAACTTCTGATGATTGATTAATGATTTGATCAGATCTGGGTTTTTATTAAGATTTCAGTACCCTATCGTAGAGTAAAAGCAGAAAGGTATTGTTCATATTTCATACACCAAATTTCACAGATGGGTTTCAAAGGACGAAACGCGTATAATAGTTATGTTTGTAGTTCTAATCAAGAATATTCTAAAGAAAACACTGGAACAAAAGATTAGTGAAGAAATGTTTAATCACGTGGTAGTCAGTGCGACATACTTTGCGACTACCTTGTGTCTCAATTGCATACCGTAATAATGTTGAAACACGGTTTACGTAACGTAGAGCCTGGTCAGTACCTATATGGGGAATCGTTTGGGATTACCAGGTGCTGTAAGTTTGGATATGTGTGGGGTGTTATGTATAACGGGTCGGAGTTGGAAATCTGAGAGCAGAGTTCCAATTCCTGTTGTTTTTTTTTTGTTTTTTTTACATTCAATTATGCACAAATACCATTGGGAAAAGTATGAATCCACCTTTTCTCCCCACCCACATTTATAGGATTAATTAGTAGGGCTTGTAAATCATTATCTCTAAAAAGTCTTACAATCTAAAAATATTTTCCAGTTTTAAATAACCCGCAAAAGGCTGATAAGCTGTAAAAAGACATTCAATCGTAATCAATGGAAGAATCCAATTTAGTGTAGCGAAGGTCGGTCCGATTTCTTTAACGCCCTTTAATGTATCAACAAAACGAAAAAAACATTTAATATTGGGTGGAATGGCAGTGTTATATATTCAATTGCATAGTATTTGCAAAGTAAGTTGCGTGTTTACCCACATTAAACCGGCCTTGTGCCACATTTAATCCTCGTGGTTGGATTAATAAATACCAAGTTGCGTGTTATTATGAGGCACTATACTATATGGAATTCCAAATCTCGAAAAGTGGTCATGAAGAAAATTCACAGTTACAGTGGAAGTAAGTCTTCTACATTTAAATATTTCAAGCCATTTCGAAAAAAATTGTCGACGCCAACCAAGTAATCTATACCATTCACAGGTCCTACGTCATCAACATGCAACCTAGCACGAGGTTTATCGGTATTAGACCAGTGTTGATAATTCACAGTTGCTAATTTTACCGCTAGACCACAACCTCTGCATAACTTAACCAAATTTTGAATATCCTGGTCCATTTTATGCCAATTATACGTAACTTCTCATAAGGGATTTCATTCTTGACATCCCCGAATGTTCAACATGAAACGGCTTTAAAATTATTTTTGCAAGGCAGTGGGAATTACTACCCATTCCGCGTACGTGAGTATTTCGTCAGAGATATGGAAAAAAAAAACAGTTATACCTGGCCTACTTTTTCATTTTTTGCATGACACCGCCTTCATCTTTTTCAGAATGTAGTGCATGTTTTTGGATTGTATTTTAATTTCGTCCAAAGTCATGAATAGTTCCCTTTTTGTGTTGCACAAAACTTTTCATTTTCAAAAATTAAAGAAACAATCACAGTCTCCTCAGAAGGTTCCTTAAATTTTGGGGATTAATCTGAACAGCCCATTCGTATATTTCAATTTCTTCGATGGTAAATGCTCGATCTTATATTATAGCTTAGTAAAAACTTGACAGTATACCATTTTAGAACCAAAATTAGTCAATAGGCAGTGATTTGTTTGTAGAATAAATTTCCTACCTTGTATAATTTTGTGAAATTTTTTTCACTGCAAAAATACGAGCTAGCGCTTTTTCGATTTGACCATATTTTTTTCAGCAGCTACAAGCGTTCTAGATGCATGGGCAACTGCCTTTTTTTTAGTATCTTTGCATTTATGACATAATTGCTCCACTGACATAATCACTATTATTATATATAATAGTAGCTAGAATTATTTCGAAATTAGATTGAGATATGTTAACATGTTCTGGTCTTCAAGAGACTTTTGGTATTCATCGACCAATTCCACACAGCACCAGTTTTCAATAGCTTAAAGGCGTTCTCAATTTATGCATGTTTTGCTACCTGGAAATTGTAATAGCGTGTGACCCATAGACATGATTGTAAAGTAGTAACACGTGTAGGTGCAGGCATATTTTTAATAGCTCTCATCCATTTCCATCAGTTATTTGTCCAAAGTAATTTATATTACTCCCGAAAAATTAGCATTTCTCCTCAGTGAGTTTGAATGTATTCCTCAATTCTCTGGAATACTTACTGAATGCTGCCGCCTATTTTTGTATCTTATGAGTACGTCGTCCAAATATGCAACGGCAAAACCTAAGCCTGCTAGCATAGTATCCATTATTTGCTTGAAAATGCTAGGTGTCACTTTAATCCCGAACAATAGCCTATTAAAATTGTATAGACACTTGTGTGTTAATTGCTAAAGTCTTAGATTTTTCATCCACTTCAATTTGTGGGTATGCGTCAGACAGGTCAATTTTTTGGAAAAAAAAAAAAAAAAAATCTTCAATTTGGCAAAAATTTCTGCAGTGGGGGTGGGGTAGTAACGGATATGTCTAATGTGGTAAACACTCCTTAAACCCCGTAGAAATATCTTCGCATCCACAAAAATATTATTTATTTATTTTTTCACATAACGAATTTACGGACAGTCTACAAATCGAACAATTCCATCTAGTCCGCGCGCAGTAAGTTCAACGTACTTTTTTTTTTTTTTTTTTTTTTTTTAAATACGAATACTTTAGTTTTTGCAGTTGTGCCAGCTTACGAGACATTACACGCATTTTCGCCCCGAAAACCAGTTTCCCCTTAGACGCCACGCGTAATTTTCTGGGTTTTCGTTGATGTAGGTTCACCAATATTTTCCCAAATGTCTTCTTTTTTAAAGTTTTACGTATGTTATTCATTCTAACCGTCCCAAGTTTTCTATTTTGGGTCTCATTCAGATTTTGAGTTGTCAATACAGTTTTTACTGTATTAAAAGGCTTTTTTGTTTTGCATTGACTCTCTATGACCCAGTTTTCCACACCGGAAACATTTTATGCAGAATTCGCTTTAAAATGAAGGCCTCCAACCATAATATCAGTTTGGTGCAGTCATTTTATTCTTTTTTTCCCTTTTGTCACAATTATATAATATCTCTAGTTCAATTTTTCCAGCATCACGTCCTAAATTTTGTATTCTTTAACATTCTTCTACCACTGTCTGTAAGGTTGATTTAGGATCCTGTTCAAGTTTTATTAAAATGCGTGAATGAATTTTTGCATCTTTACTCAAAACCCTTGTTGAAAAATTAAATATTTAAACACATCTGGAGATAGTTCCTTCAGTTTAACCTTTTTGTATTCGCGATTGACAAAACCAGCAGAAGTAAAAATCATCTTTTGTGAGATTTAAGCCTTGCCCACGTATATAAAATAGGAAAGTTTTTCACCGAAAATTTTAGATAAAATTAAGTTTTATCAAACGTAATATTTTTTGTGCTCTGATTGACACAATTTTCGTATCTATTTTTCCTCTGGCCAACGCTGGCGATCTTTGAATATTTCTTATTACCCTCTGTAATACAAAAACGTAACATCTCCAGGATTATATAAAAATTCGACAATAGAATTTATGACCGCATCTGGCATGAATGAAGCCGTAGTACTAATTTCATTTGATTTTTGTAATATTTTTTCCAAAATCTTTGATGTAATGTCCGTTGTTGTTTCAATAACTGTTTTAGAATCCGTTTTAAGTCCTTCATATTGCGTGTTATTCAAATCCGGGATTGACGTAAACAATCCCTACAATGTCAGATTTTTTTTTTTTTTTTTTCCCCAAGCCTGAGTTTCGAATCCCCGTCGTCAGTGTTATAATGTTCGTACTTCTGGTTAATAATATTCCAAAGAAAATACTGGAACAAAAGATTAGTAAAGAAACTGATTAATAATAACGAATATCGTAGCTTGTATTTACTTTAACGTTTTTATAAATATTTTCATGTTTTGATGAATTTCTCTTTGGTACCTCGGTTTTATGAATTCAAGCGCAGTACTAGATTGGCAGCTAGGTCTTATTTTACTCTTGAAGTAGCTAGATGTAACCGGAAGTTCTATTCTAATACTTTCTTCTATAGCACTTCTCGTTTGTGGACTCTTCTGGCTTCTTACTTTCCAGTCAACTTTGATCTTCAAAAATTTAAATCCAATGTCAATCGTTATCTTCTCTCATTAATTCCTGTTCTTTTATTGCCCCCTCCCCTTAATAATTTTTGCTTATTCTTTCACACTCCGTAAACCATTGTATATTAGTGGCATGAAATGATTATTAAAAACGAATTAGGTAATGGAGAATATTTGGCATAAAAACACAGGTCTACATTCTTATTCATAACGGTATACGGGTGCACCTCCAAAAGCCTCGATGATCAACGCTTAGCAACTGATCTCTCCTCTGACCTGACTCTGGCAGATTCGTGGGGAAATAACTGTCTGGTTATATTCAATGTCTTAAAGACCAAACAAGTGACCTTCCACTATCACTGTTCATATCCAGAACTTTCACCAATCGTGATGAACGATTGTTGAAACGATGCCTCGAGCGTTTATTGGGATTTAAACTCACCCCAGATATAGAGTAAAACTCGTACAGGAAATGTTAGGAAAATGGTTGGTTACCTAAACCGCTCCAATAACATCACTCCTTCTGCTATCCTCTCTTTACAAGAGATAGATCAGGCTTAAAATGGAGTACTGCTGCCATATATGGGCAGGAGCCGCCCAGTCTTCACTTTCTACTCTCGATAGTCCAAAGGTGTCTTCCCGTTCTTGGAGTCGAAGCATTATTTTCCCCTCTACAACCCCTTTCTCACAGACGAGACGACGCAAGCCTCTTGATACTCTATCGCTATTTCAATGATGACTGTTCAGATGAACCACACTCCTTAGTTTCACCAGTTTTAACCTTCACAGTTAAACCCCGCCATGCCACGCACATTATAGCAGATTATCCACCCCCTGGTAAGATATAAGTTCTTGTCGAGCAGCTTCTTCCTACAAACTGCTGCCTGTTGGAACTGACTCCCAAAAAGCTGGTTCTCCGATCACTACAATCTTAACCCGTTCAAGTCTAGGGTTAACCGTAAATATTCCACATGTATCCGAAAAGAAAACTGTACCTCTTACTCTATAACCGTCTGCCTCGAGTGGCACCATGGCCTTGCACAGGGTGAACACCAGTGTAAAAAATAATCTGCTAGGTGACATTGAACAAAATGGTAGATAAGATTGGTGATTTAAACAGTGGTGAAGAATTACTTTGTAACCGGAGCAGGCCGTCTATGATGACCGTTAATGGTTACGGAAAATATGGGAAAATAATAAAATGGTATACTTAAATTGTATTTATTTTGGAAATTAATTTGATTCTTCGATTACTTTTTGGTAAATTCATCATCTTATTGTAGAAAATACCAGCACTACACTTTACTTTCATGTTCTTCAAAAGGAAGGCAAATTCTAGTACTTACTTCATTTCTCACTCACTTAACCTTAAATCCTCAAACTTTTCTCATTCAGTTCTTCCACGTTCTACGAGGGTGGGCTGAAAAGTTCATAAACTGACTATAAAGGAGTGATGTTAGAGACGTGAAAACTTGCATTAATTTCCACTCTTCTTATTGGTAACTGCATTGTTCGTTTCATGGTAAACTGACTGTTCAAAGATGACTTGATCTAAAAAAAAAAAAAAAAATACTCAACAGCAGATATGACGCCATCATCAATGCGATACTGGTTCTTGGCCAAGTGTTTATGTTTGGGAACAGATGATAGTCAAATCGGGAGAATAGGGAGAGCGATCAACCTGTCTAAAGCCACAGTTACGTATAGCAGCAATTGAAACCAAGGACGTGTGTGCTAGAGCATTGTCCTGGTGAAATAAATTCCTTTTCGTCAATTTTTCATGGGCGTTTGGTTTTGATAGCCTTCTGTACCTGCCTCAGCAAGTTGGCATATTACTCTCCATTGATAGTGTAGGCTTTTTTTAAGACAATCAATAAACACGATATCTTTTGTAACCCCCCCCCCCAAAAAAAAAAAATAACTGAGGTCATCACTTTCCCTGCTGATGAAACGACCTTGGTCTTCTTTGGAGCAGGTGAGGAGGGATGTTTTCACTGCATAGATTGTCTCTGGGTCGAAGTGACGAATCCAACATTCTTTCTTGGCTAGGAAAAGTTCAAGGAACAAGTTGGATCTGCAAACAACGCCAGATTTCCCCGGGATCTGTACAACCTAGTGCGCTTTTGATCAGATGTCAGAAGACGTAGCAACCATCGAGCAGAAACCTTTGTCATGCCAAGTTCATTGTGCAGTATATTCTCAACTCTCTCACGGGATACGCTAATACCATTGGCTATTTGATTTATAGTCAATCGCCTGTCATCCATCTTTATGTTGTGAATACGATCAATGATTTTCTCCGTGGTGGCAGTAGCAGGGCGTCCATTTGGAAAATACTCCCTTCCCCTCTTAAATTCGGTTGCCCACTTTTGCACTGTTGATAAAACTGGAGCATCATCCCCTAATGTAGTAACTATATCAGCATAAATGTCCTTGCGGGCTAAACCCTTTTTCTGCAGATACTTGATAACACCAAATTTTGTTCATTTTCAAGAGAATTCGCTACTAGTTACCTTTGAAGTTTTCTTCGAACAGTAAGATGTCAGTTTACCTGGAAAGAAACGATGCAGTTATTAACCAGAAGAGCTGAAATTAATGCATGCAATATTTAACAGCTCTAGTATTACTCCTTCATAATCAACCTATGAAGTTTTCAACCTAAACTCGTATATACCTGTGCATAGAACTGGTATTAGAGTTGTATACAGAGTGCGAGACTCTCTCTGTTTACGCTACTATACTAATGTTGATTGTTCATAATTTATTCTCGGAAATCAAGGAATGGGTGATTTTTAAAAATTATCAGGATTGTAAGGAGAGTAAAAATTATCAACTATTTTTCATTGCACGAAAATTATTTATTCTGGAAAAATTTTCATTGCACGAAAATTATTTATTCTGGAAAAAATTTAAAATATGTAGGGCATTCGTTGTGTACATGGATTCATGAGACAATCTCTAAAAAAGCTTTCTGTGAAGATGCAGTTGGTGCAAGCATGTATTGGGAATGATTTGGAACTCGAGGACAAAGAATGTTCTACAAAATTTCATTTTGATAACTGATGAATAGGAGGAATTTTTGAAGGCAGATACCACCACTGGACTTTACCCAAATACAACAAATTATGACATTTGTAGGGAAATTATTATAAATAAATAAATAAATATAAAAATAATAATAATGAATATTATAAATAAAATAAAATAAAATAAAACAATAATATTTAAACTCTTTTTAAAATAAATAAAATAAAATATAAAAATAATAAAACTCTCCCAGCAGGCAACAAAAGCTGTTCCCGCCGGAAATAGAAACATCCCGCCAAAAGACATTAAATTCAACCTCTTCAACACGAACCCTCAGAGAAGCTATACGTGTGCAACTTCTCTGTCTGTGACATGGCGTATTATAATATTAAGTAACTTCTTCCTCTCATTACATGTACTATGAAGCGTTTACAACCAAAAATATACACACCACCGCATAAATAAATTATATGAAATTAGCAAACAATTTACCATGATTTCCTGTCATTTCTGTACGTTTTATTTTCTGCCAAGTATGTTTTTATCTCCGTGAACACCATTTCTGCTGTTTTAATGTTAGTGACTCCCATCATTTTGGTAACCCCGACGTGCATAAGAAAAACAACCTATTCACCAACACATTAAATAGAAGGAAAGAAAGAAAAAAAATACTATTCGCTAATGTAAAAAAAAGTCCTTACTTCCCCTTCTATAGGTAAAAAAGTGTTGGGTGAATATACTGTTCAAAATTTGTTCTGAACGTGACTAAATTGAAAAGCGTTCGTTCATATAAAAATGTCAACGTATAAGCAGAATAGTTCATGTCGTCTAAGTCATAAATGATAAAATACTTCTGATGTTTTTATGATGAGAACTTGTGTTCAGAGTTAAAACAGTTTATTCCTGTTGACATGAAAGAAAAAATGAATTTCTTGAAATAAATAATGCCGACATTCTCAATAAAATACCGACTCGATGATAACATGGTTATGCATATAATACAATTATTTAAAACATAGACGTATGTGTATATATATATATATATATATATATATATATATATATATATGTATATGTGAGAGAGAAAAAGAGAAGACTTCGCGTATTTTAGTGGATATAAGCATAGATGTGGCACAAGCTCAAAAGTATGGAGCATTCAGTGAGGAACAAACTCACTACTCAGTCGTAATTGATCAATGTTGCTAATCATCACACCACGTTGAAGTGCCCTAAATTATATTCTAAGCGTTAGATGTAGCACAAGCAGAAAGTGTGGAGAGTACGCACTTTCGTCCTTGTAACATTACACTGCGTCAAGTGTCTCTCTCTCTCCCTATATATTATTATTATTATTATAAAGAAAACGAACTCTTAAAAGACCATGAGGTGATATTTATTTCGTTAAGACCGGAAAATTCGACCCCAACTCTTCAGACCTCGTTACACAAATTTGTGTAACACGGTCTGAAGAGTTGGGGTCGAATTTTCCGGCCTTAACGTAATAAATATCATCTCGTGGTCTTTTAAGTCTTTGTTTTCTTTATAATAATAATAATAATAATAATTATTGCTCTGTTTTTGACATAGAGCCCTCCCTGGATCTATATCCTTTTGGAAATATTATTAATATATAGTAGGACAACTGACAGTCTCGATAAAAGAAAAGAATTGAAAAGAAAAGTTATGATTTTATATTAGATTGAAAATAGAATGACTGACATACGTTATGTTTGAGGTAACTTGGATTGCGTTGAATCCCCTCTAAGCCAACGAATGCAGAAACTCGACATAGCATCGATTGCTCAAACAGGCCGCTGAAAAGGTACTGGACCCTGACGTCTCCATCGATTACTCCATCTCTCTGATATTTTTTAGCTACAACACCTTAAGCATGAACAGACCTATCTACCACGTCCCGTAAATACTCGATGACTCTCATACAGAGCGTTTGTCAGGAGGTTCCAGAATGATTCTCAGACCAATTCTGAGTAACTTGGGCCCGAGACATTATACTGATGGTTGTCAGCAAAACAACCCAAGATGTCAATTATAAATTGCAGTCATCGAAATCAAGCAAGTACAAAAATTTACATATATGGGAAGTGTTTTAGCAGAGGATAGAAAATCCGACAACGAAATACAAGGGCCAATTGGTATAGCGAACGATGCCTTCCAAAAGCTAAGCGACGTATTAAGACAAACTTTATAAACAATGAGAGTACTGAACTGTTATGTAATATCAGTCCTCCTATATAGCAGTGAATTCTGGCCAATCTTCTCATAGATGAAGAAGTGACTGGAGGCAACACAAATGGGATTCTACAGAAGGATGTTGAGGATACCATGAACTGAATATATGAGCAATGACAAAGTTTTTGAGAAAATAAAAACAAAAAGAACACTTCTACTTAAAATCAGAAAAAAAAGAGTTGAAATTACTAGATCACATAATAAGGAAAGAGGCTGTTGGAAAATTTCGTTTGAAACTAGGAAAAGTACTGAACTGTTATGTAATATCGGTCCTCCTATGTGGCAGCGAATGTTGGACAATCACATGACAGATGAAGAGGAGACTGGAGGAGGCAACAGAAATGTGGCTCTACAGATGGATGTTAAGAATACCATGAATTGGACATGTGAGCAACGACGACGTTTTAAGGAAAATGAAAACAAAAAGACATTTGTACTTAACATTAGAAAGAGTTTAAATTTCTAGGATACATAGTGAGGAAAGAGAGCTTAGAAAATTTGACTCTCACAAGACATAGTAAAGCAGTTTGTTTAATTGCTTGGCAATTTTTTTTTTTTTTTTTTTTTTTTTTTTTGCTAAAAACCACAAATGATGGTAAATTGTGTAAACCCATGATTGTCCACAACCTGAAGGGACACGGCACATAAAAGAATAAACCATTGTTGTTGAAGTATGTAACAATTCTCACAAAACAATGTAACATAATGACGCATTTAAGTAAACCGACAAAGCAAATACATGTTATGTGAATACACGCCACACCCTAATGGAACCAGCCATGAAACATATATATATATATATATATATATAATGTGTGTGTGAGTGAGAGAGTTAGTAATTTGAAACTTTCTTCTCAGAAAGTCATGACACAGACCATGAAAACATTTGAATAGATCACGCACACAAACTCATATCTATATATATATATATATATATATATATATATATATATAGTGCAATTCGCACACATATAGATGAATATGTGACAAATAAGCAAAATAATATTCACCTAAGACAAATGTTAGTAGATAACACCAAAATTTTAAATAGGAAACAGTGCAAAGAAAGACTGCAAATTCTAGAGGCTGTTGTAATAAAAGAGAAGTAATCTACATTAAATAAGTTATCTTTCTCCATAAGGGACAATATATTGAAGTGGGGTTAAAAAAAAAAAACATAAAAAATTCAGTTTGACTGTTTAAATGACATCACCTTGGGTGACTTGAAATTGGTTCCATCCATCAAACGTGAGAATGCCGGAATTTAAAAAAAAACTGTAAATATACACCAAAACAATCTTTGAAAACAAATGTAGCAATATTCGAAAGTACTTGGGAAGGAAATAATATAAAATAAAAATAAATATGAACTTTGGCAAATTTACCGAAACAAAGGCAATTTGTTAGGCAGAAATTGTCCATATTATTTAACGAAACATGTTTCACATAAACGCAATGATTACTACCGAAATACAACATCTCATTTATACAACAATCCCTCTTTAATGCAAGTTTCAGTAAAAAAAAACTTCAGACAAGGTAATTGCGATTAAGTTTTTTTTTTTATTCAATTTTTCTTGCTTTGGTATAAGTGATTTCTTTTCTGGACATCAAAGTGCGTAAAAACTGTCTGAATGTTCTGTATATCCGACGGTTTTCAGCTATGCTTTTACCCATTATCAAGAATGAATTTTATTTTTTACTTTTAACTGAATGTATGGATTGTTCTATGTGTGTATCTAGAGTTATAGGAATGCTTTATTTTCCAAACACATTGGAAAAACATTTTTTTTTATAGTTGATATTATTGAGTGTTGACTTTTTCTTTCTTTTTTTTTTTTTTTTTCTTTTTTTATAAATAATGCTTCCATTATTTTTAGCCCTTTTCTTACGTGTGGATGAGGCTATTATATTTGTATTATTGAGGCTATTATATTTGTATTATCAACGTGCGGATACACTTAATGTCCAGAAAAGAGATCACTTATACGAACACAAGAATGATTGAATAAAAACTTAATCGCAATACCTTCTCAGTCGTTTTTAATGAAACTCTCTCTCCTTCTCCCTCTCTCTATCTCTCTCACACACACACACACACATATACATATATATTTTAAATTTTGTTTATTTAGGCATCAAATTCTCTTTTAAGCATGTCTGATTAAATAAATTACAGACATTATGTCTGCTAATTTTTAACAAAATCCCTTCATACTCACGAATAACCTTCCGTGTGTTGATATTAAATGATGTGAGAAATGTGCTATAACTGTTTAAATCACTTTTATTTCCCATTTCTCAAGTACTTTCGATCTTTTTCCAAGATCATCTTCAGGGGTGCAAGTAGTAAAAAACTGTGTGTTGTTCAGGGGTACAAGTAGTTATACAAAGCTGTGTGTTGTTATCCATTACTGTAATTTTTCATTATGCTTTCAAATGCAACGATTGGCAGTCGTGCTTAGCGTTCATTAGAACGTGAACAAAATTGTCCATTATGGAATTTTTTCTTCCATGTTATAATGTTTTTCCCACTTTAATGCGCGCATAACCGTGACATTGAAGAAAGAAAAATCCATAATGGATAATGTACATGGGAAATGGAAAATAAAAGTGATTTAAACATTTATAGCAGATTTCTCTCATCAATACACGGAAGGTTATTCGTGAGTATGAACGGATTTTGTTAAAAATTAGCAGACATAATGCCTGTAATTTATTTAATCAGACATACCTAAAAGAGAATATTATATATATATATATATATATATATATATATATAAGAAATATAGTCATAAGATGTGCTATATTTATGTGATAAAGTGGTCAATATCAGAGATAGAGCGTGTGTAAATATAAAAGTGAACATAGAAGTCAACACTTAGAGGCGATAGTCTGTTTCATGCCATATGCAATCGTCAGGGCACTCGTGGCCTGACGATTGCATATAGCATGAAACACTGTCGCCTCTAAGTGTTGACTTCTATGTTCACTTTTATATATTAGTTGGTAGTATTTCCTTTCTTAGTGGGGAACATTGTTAAAGTGAATTAGAGAAGTAGTTAGCGATAAGAAAAAATGAAGGTCGGTATATGTACACAGTGCGATGTCGTCTAAATTGCACAAAAATGAAAATAACACTGTAATCTCATTTACACAACGCACACTGTAGGTCCGGTTCAATGCAACCATCACTAAAACTCGAATAATAACTGTTTTTCTCTTACACTGAAATAAATTATTGTATAGCCAAAGTAAATAAAATGGACAAATTCTAGCCGTAGATTACATAAACAGTGTATATATTTGGAATAACAATTGAATGAAATGCCTTTATCTCTGCAACCGTTATCTCACAGAAGAAACATTTCTAGCCTCTCACTACTCTATCCCGATTACTATGGCAGATGTACGGATGAGTGACATGCCTTAGTTCCACCAGTTCAGACCTTCACCACTTGAACCCGCAATGCCATGTTAAAGGAAGCAAATCTTCCTCATTCCCTTCGTGTTTCTTCGATAAGAAGCAAATTTCACTAGGACAGCTTCTTCCCCAGAACAGTTGCTTTGTAGAACAAACTCCCAAGAGAATGCTTTCTTGACAACTAAAATCTTGATTTCTAAGACCATAGTCAACCGATATCGTGGCTTACGGCCACATCACGTTGAAACACCGGTTCCCGTAAGGTCACCAACGTTGGACAACATCGAGACTGGTTATTACCTAGATGGGTGGCCGCTTGGGCAAGCCAAATGCTGTATGCTTGGATGTGCAGGAGGTGCAATGGATAATGGCTCAGAATTGTTAATCGGAGAGCCAAATTCCAATTCCCGTTAGGTTCGCTATATTCACTTTCGCGCAAATACCCTCCTTCTTTCACCAGCTTTGGGTTAATTAGTAAAACTTGTATCAGTATACTATTATTATCTTCCAAAAATTTTTACAATCCAAAAACATTTTCTGGCTTTAAATAACCTGCAAAGGGTTGATAAGCCGTAAAAATGAATCACTTAATCAATCCACCGATATCTATCCCACACGTGTTCATAATATATATTTCTTGATTTCTCCTGCTCTAGCCATCTCACTCAGTATTTCTCTACCTTGAGTGGCCCTTGGGCCTTGTATTGGGTGAACTAACAGTGAGTAAAAAGAAAAAAAAAGTATGTTGTCCAATGCATCATTAAGTCTACATAGAATGCGATAAGCAATGAGAAAACATATTTTTGGTGTTGGGTTTAACAGAAAATTCTGACAAAGGCTTGGCCTATTTTTAGTCGAGGACGAAAACTCATTCATGAATGTGGAAAAATAAGTAAACAGAAAAAAAAACCCTGACAGTGAGGCTTAAGAAGTAAGATAAATTGTTGAGTATACATCTAGTGGATTGCCTTAAATGGACCGGATCACAGAAGAATGTCATTGATGTAAGGAGTGAAAAACCGATGTAAGACAGGCTTGGCAAAATCATGGCCCTTATGTTCCATAAGGACCTTACATACATACATACATACATAAAAAGAGACAAGAGGAAAAACTATATTTAGCCAAGTATAGTTTTCCTCTTGTCTCTTTTTATTCATTTAAATTAATGTCAAAGTGAAAAGAAATTTTGTGACGCATTTTGTCCTTTTGAACTTCATCAGACTAATGTAGTATTTTTAAGCAAGTATATATGCCTATGAATGTTGGGGAATTATAAAAAAACGAAAATAATACATGATTATAACTACACACAGTAAACGTGGAAAATGTTTGGACGCTCTAATCGCTAGATCACCCACAGTAAATTCAATTTAAAAGTTTAAAATTTCAGCGATCCAACATTTTCAGAGTTTCCTATATCTGCATAATTATAACCATATATTTGGATTTGTATATTTCCCTACATACTCATCTGTGCTTATATCAACAAAAACATCACTTTAGTCCGATTAAGTCCAAAAGGACATCTCGTTTTTTTTGTGCCACACAATTTTTTTTCTACTTTGTCATTAATTTTCCTAATATATATATATGTGTGTGTGTTAGACTGCTACATTGCTATAGTTACTTGACTGTGCTGTTTTTAGGGCGAAAATAGGAAATCGTTGTTTATTGGAAAAATCACTATAAAGAGGCTGACGTCATTTTCTCAGAGGTGCTGCTATTAGGTTGGTGCAAAAATGTCGTTTTATCACATATGTTACTATGTGAGAAAACGACATTATTTTTGCACCAACCGTATATTCCGATTTTGATCGGAGTATAGACGTACAACAGCCCCAATACCGCAAATTACATCAAAAACGCCGTATTGTACACTAGTTTATGTCTATATAGGTTTGGAATTAACAGTAACCGATAGTTTTAGTATTGCGCAATGGGATATATATATATATATATATATATATATATATATATATTAAGAAACATACATCATACCTTACATTAATTGCACAACTTCGAGTTATTTTGATGCAGGAGAACGTCAGCTTCATTAACATATTTGGGCAACATTTCTTTCCCGTATTTTGACAATCCATGATTCTTTTTAAAAATTATGCGCAATTATTTTTCAATGGTAATAGCAATATTAGCCATTTCCTTATAAGGAAACATTCGACACTCATTCACCGGGCAGCCAGTACTACTATTGGTTGAAATTTATGAAATCATTCTCTTAAAACAATTTTTTAAGAAAATACACTTCTTAAGTCCAGTCGCTGTTATCCCTCCTTCCAGCATTGATAGGGGTTTATTTTCTATGTACTTAACCCCTTCTCGGTATGTCCTGAAAGTGTCTTTTTCAGACACAAACGAATAAATACATTCAACGTTCTAAAAACAAGCTACAGACGTGTTTATACGTCGATCTTGATATGTTCTTCTGATCTAGAAACGTGTCCAATTGTCAATTCATACGTCTGGCAGAGGTGTTAGCCACGTCTCGGGTACTTCAAGGTACCTCAGCATGTTAGTCTTCACAAACAAATAAAAAAATTCGTCTGAAAATGAAACATTTTCCCAAAATAATTAGCGGGAAGGAGTTAATATGGTCAAATGTTTGGAATACGTACGAAATCTTTCCTGACCGCTCCCCACCGACCCATTCTCAATATTTCTTGCTCTATCCCTCTCTCTCCTCTGTTTCTCTCTCCCTCTGAGTTACCCTCTATTTCTTTCTTTCTCTTTTTCACAATTCCTATTGCTCGAAAATACCAAACTGATTGAATTCAGCTTTATGCGTCCGTGGATCCCTGGTTTGTAACTTACCACTAAGGGAGTTCCCGAAACCCATGGTTAGGGACCTATACAAAGTTTCCGAGTCCCACCCCTGGTTAGGAACCTCCATATTCTGCATCCCTTCTATACTTTAAGACTCTTAAATACCCGATCGGTTTGATGTCAGTTATCTTCTATGTACCGCACCCCTTCAGGACATAAGGAAGTTGTGGAGATCTATGATTGCCCATCTCGTGTGGTTTTTAGCAGTTTTTACCCATTTGCTACATCTCCTTCACACCGTTCTGCCATCCATTCACACAAGCTCACTGCCTTCCCTTATCACTCTTGCCTTTAATATGTCTCGTGAGGATCAAGTTTTCCAAGACCTCCTTTCTCGTTACGCGTCCAAGGAATGTCAGCTATCTTTTTCCTGATTCAGAGCATAATAGCTCTTTCTGTTACCATTTTCCCTTAAAACTTCCTTGTTGCTAACACGCCCCGTTCATATATCAGATATAGAAAAAAGGAAATTTACTCAAACAACTGTAGCCAAACAATATATTTAGTGGAACCCAAATATAAATCATTTGTCCACATATTTTGACAGTGACAGACATATTTCGTTACGATTTTATTTTATATAAACTGTAAAATATGTTTCATATATAATACATTTTATATTCCTTATATTTGGGTTCGCTTGGAAAATTTTTCCCCTTTCCTCGTTTTATATCACATTTCGACAGTGTACCTTTCAACTTTTCTCAAGAGACTGAGCATGCTATTCCCCTCCCACTCTCAAGCTCATCCTCTCCCGTTCTGGCGTTTGTGTGTTCTTCGGACTCTTTTCCGTCTTTCCCGATGAGTTTGTGACCTTACATCCGTTGAACTTTGTCGACGCTCCCATCTCTTGGACAACATAAACAAATTTAGTCCGGATAAAGTCCGAAAGGACGAAACGCGTCACACGAAAACTTTTTTTTTTTTTTTCACTTTGACGTACCTTTTTCTCCACAAATTGTTCTTGATACATAAAAATTTATATATCATTATCCCAAAACTAATTTTATTATATGACACCTGATTAAAATATTTGTTTATTTTATTGGCTTGATTTCCCTCCCCACCATTCTATATTTAGGCTAAATGTTTACTATTAAAATGAATTACACATTTCCTCAATCACTTTTTTTTAATTTTTAGAAGTCTGTTGCGGGCGTGGGTTTACATGTTGTTAAATTAGGAACACGTGTGTAACTCCTGATAGAATATTAAAAGGTCCACTTCAAAAACATGGCGGACTCAGAGATTGAATCAACCATAAAGAAGTGTAAAGAAAACAAACAAGACCGATATATATATATATATATATATATTGTGTATTTAGGCAGCATCTTTTCATTCATACACGTTTCATTAAATAATATAGACAAGTGTTGTCTATTTATTTTATATATTTTTTTTTCATAACGTCTGATAAGTTTAATAACATTATCATTGAACGAAGAAAGAAATTCACAATATTGATCCATATTTTTTAATACAATCTAAGCTTTCGGCTTACATAAGGCATTATTAAAGATGTCAATTACAACATATCATCACTGTGTTGTCCGTATATTGCTTAATATTGCTTTCTTTGTTCAATGATAATGTTATCAAACTTATCAGACGTTATGAAAAATTTTACATAAAATAAATAGACAGACACTTGTCTATATTATTTAATGAAACGTGTATGAATATATATATATCAACAAATATATGTATTAAACAACACAATTTTACAATGGACATAGACTTTAACATTTGTGCTTGTATGTGAACGTAGAGAGTTTGTATTTTGATGAATGTTCATACGTACGTGTATTTCATGGCGTTTTCCCACAAGTGGGCAAAACGCAAATCTCTGCCAGAGATCACATTTTGTAAATGTGTTCGCTGAAATGCAAAGTAAAAAGAGAACGAGGCAAGAAATCGCCCAGCATTTATAGTGTAGGGAGAGAGTCAAATAGTGAACAATCAGGAAATTAAAGAGGAGTTAACTCCGACAAGTCACGCTTTATAATTATATCACTTTCTTTTTATGTTTAAATTAGCATTTAAAAATATTTATGTTTATCTATAAACTCTTTTATGGTACCTGCTTCATGTTAAAGTAATTTCTGCGTAGTTTCTTAACTCTGGAATGTTTTCGCAACACGGTGACGCTTATTGAAATCCTCACAGTATTTAGTGTTTTTGAAATTCTCTTACATTTTTGTCGAGATTTACAAACTCTACATTTCGTTCAATTTTGTAAACCAACAACAATCGATGACATTTGAATAAGCTGATTTGTTAGGAAAAAATACTTTCACAAAAACCCTATTTCGCGGTTTAATAAATTCTTTAATTTAATTTTATAGAACTTCATCGTAAACAATATTTTTTAAGATTTTTTTTTTCCTGGGTGCCCCATACTTTCAGGCTTGTGCCACATCTAATTTACGCTTAGAAAATTACTAATTACGACTGAGTTGTAAAAAAATTCCGTTAGACACAAAGAAGAGGGTACTGGACTGTTACCTGATATCTGCCCTCCTGTATGGCAACGAATGCTGGACAATCTCCTCAAAGATGATGAAGAAGAGACTTGAAGAAACAAATGTTGCTCTACAGAAAGATGCTGAGCGTACGAATCTGGATCGAACATGTGAACAACAACGAAGTTTTGGAGAAAATGAAAGCAAAATGGAAACTTATACTTAGCAACAGGAAGAGTCAGTTTTAATTTCTGAGGCACGTAACGAGGAATGGAAAACCTGATACTCACAGGACAAAGGATAGCAATGAGTAACATACTTGATGAGCTTGAGCAGATAGTAGAACAGGGTTTGGAAGAAATAACAAAAAAGACAAAACTTATTAAGAGCTACAAAGGACAAGAAGATGTGGAAGGCCCTGATCACCTACATCTTGAAGGGACACGGCATATAAAAGAAGTGAGTTCAAACTTCACTGGGTGGTGTATACTTTTGGCCTTGTACCAAATCTAAGTTACGCGTAGTAAATTACTATCCCAACTACCCATTTTATTATATATTCATGAAATTTTTTCGCACACCTTAATTTAGGTTGCGAGTATTGTAAGAAAAAGCGTTCCATTTGAATGATTCATTAAAAAAAAAGGGCGGTTGGAATAAGGGTATCCCGTAGGAAGCTTTCTTAAAAAAAAAAAAGGTAATAATAATAATAATCGTTCCTGTTCGTTTATTTGAAACTCAAAAGGTATGTACTAATGAAATCGTTCGATAGTTTTTTTGACATCTTTTGGCTCTTAAACATCTGAAGTCTATTTTCTGTAGGTCACACGTTAAGCAATTTTAACCATCTTTCACTAATTCTTTGATTATTGCCTTGTTATTGTATTCCCCCTTATTAGACAACACTTCACAACCTTGCATCCTTCGTTAATTGAACAACACTTAATTATATTATTAGACGGGGTGCGTAGTAGTGGGCGCTGAATAATTCTCGGCTTAACTTACTTCCTGAAATCTGAGTAAACATTAGAATTTGTTAAAATCCCTTCCTTAGTCAAAGAACTTTTCATCATTCAATTGTTGTTATCAACAAGAGGAACATAATAATCAGTAAACTAAATATCTGTCATCATAAAATACGGCAAATATTTATTCATGTCTTGTTTCCAAACATCTGACGTATATTGAATGTGATACTTACATTAAACAAGTTGAACCACTCCTTGTACAAGTCACTTTTGAAACGTCATTACACTCCTAAAAGCATTGCTTTTAAAACTATTATTTTTTTAATAGTAAGATGAATTATTTTCCTTATCAACCCTTTTTTCTTTCATTTCAGTCAATTATTTTTGTCTATCATTTTCATTTTTTTTTTCATTAATCATTTTCATTATTAACTCTGGTCTTCCATTTTATTGTTACCTTCAGTCAGCTTTCTCGATCGATTTCTCTTTGATCGTTAAAAAAAAATAAGAAAATAATTCCCGACAAGACAAACTTGAATCCCAATTTGTCAACGGAAGCTCAACAGGACACAAATCTACAGTCACCCATTCCTACTTCAAACAATAAAAACATTCTAACATTCATAAAGTACTAGAAGCTTATCCCTTGTTCTCTGTCTGACTGGGTGTCTGGTTCCTTCTAAAGTTTTATTCTCTTTCACTCCCAGTTGCCCCCTTTGCGTCTTAGAAGTAATATTGCCTTGGTTGGGGAAGAATTGATTAAAAAAGAATGGCAGTTGTTTTCCCAACAGTTACTATCGTGACCTCTTCAAGTGTAGGGATAGCTTGCATAAAAACATGAATTTCACTTCTTGACCCCTTTTTACGCTCATACAACACCACACAGTAACGCTCTGCCTTGAGGGAATCTCGGGCCTTGTATTGGATGAACAATAGCAAAATAAAAATTAAAAAAAAACACAAACTCTAATAGGCAAGTATACTCATATGCGTAATATCAAAGTTGAAAACTGTCAGATTGAAAACGAATCTTCTATTTCTAATCTATATATAAAATTATGTGACTTTGGGGAAAGAGAGTACAAAGTATAGTTGATTTCGCTAGGATTCGTAAAAACCGAAGTAGGATTTTTGTCAAAGTACTTTTTTTTTTACAAACAAATCAGCTTATTTAAATTTCATCGATTGTTTTGCGAAATTGAACGAAACGTAGAGTTTGTAAATCTCGACAAAAATGTTAGCGTTAACTTCGACAAGACTAAATATTGTGAGGATATCAACACGCATCAGCAACACAACAACAAAAAAAACTACAACACGTGTTGCAAAAAATTCTAATTAAGAAAAAAATAAAAAAAATAAAGCAGAGTTTTAAGTTTAGGAACTTTGGCCTGCAGGGAAGGGCCGAAGTTCCCGAAAAGAACTTAAATTTTTCATTTAACCCATTTAGACTACTTTTGTGTAGATTTTCAGTGTCAAAATGGATTCAGCACCCCACCCCGGTTACATATAGGAATCGAAGTTTAGGGGGCACCTCGAGGCGGTGTAATTGTTAGAAAGTTTGTCTCGCTAGAACATTTACGACTGAGTAGTGAGTTCAATCTTCACTGGGTGTCCCATACTTTTGGCCTTGTGCTACATCTAAGCTACGCTTGGAAAATCACTAGGAATTGAATTTAAGAGTATGATAAATACTTACAAAGTTATATCAAAAAGTGATATTTGGTTCCCGGATACATGGTGCCAAAAGCGAGTAATGATCAACTTACTGAAGTTATGATCAACTTAAGAAAGGAACGGAGTACTTTTTAAATATCTTCCAGCGAACAATTTTCTTACATTTTGCAAATTTGTTTTAATATCTGGGAAAAAAAGTGAGAAAAAAATTGTCGGTGGCATTTTTTTTTTTTTTAGTCCCATTCAAATTTGAGAGGTCAGAGACAAAAATGAGACAAAATCTAGCAAAAAGTCGTGTGTTCATTCGGCATCATTTTATGTTTGTTGTAGGGAACCATAAAATGATATATAGATCATTTTTGAAAAGAGTGTCAAGTTAAACCCGTCTTCTGTCACTTATAACTAACATTTCAACAAGATTCCAACAACTTCGTTGTTGAAAAGAGACAGAAAAAGGTAACTATTCAGAACTGATTGACTTGTGATAATAAATATAAATACATCAACCCCAGTGACACCAATAAAAAAAAATCATCTTGCTAACCATTGCACCACGACGAAGTGCCCATTAAATAGTTGTTATAAAAACTATTTTTCATTTTGGGTGCTTTTTTTTTTTTTTTTTTTTTTTTGGTTATTTCTGATGTATGACTTTTCAAATGCAAAACGAGGCATCAGAATATATAAGAAATAAAAAAAGAAATGTAGCAGAGTACTGAGAAATAGTAACATTTCGCTAAAATCAAGGGAAAGAGTACTAAACTGCTATGTGATATCTGCCTCTCTGTATGGCAGTGAGTGCTGGACGATCTTCTCAAAGACGAAGAGGAGACTTGATGCTATAGAAATGTGGTTCTATAGAAGGATGCTGAGGATACTATGGACCAAACAAGTGAGCAACAACGAAGTTTTTGAGAAAATGGAAACAAAAAGGAAACTAATACTTAACATCAGGAAGAGACAGTTGATGTTTCTGAGGGCATATAATGAGGAAGGAGAGCTTGGAGAATCTGATACTCACGGGACAAAGAGAGGGAAAGAGAGACAAAGGAAGACAATACATGACATACTTGATGAGCTTGAGTAAATGGATGGCGAAACAGAGCTTGGGAGAAATACCAAAATGGCAAGGTTTATTAAGAGCTACAGGGGATAAGGGGAAGTGGAGAGCCATGATCGCCTACCACCTGAAGGGACACTGCACATAAAGAAGAACGAAGGCAATTCACTCTCTGCTATGCAAAAGTTATTTAGTCGTTAAAATACCCAAATCATCCAGTGCCTTGAAGGCAGTTCAAAGAAAACTCTTTGTAAGCACGCCCTCCATTGTTCGAAAATGAAGCAAATGAAGATTTCAATGGAAAATATAGATTCTATACCAAAAAACTCCAAGATTTCCCCCCCACCCCCGCTGAATACTGAGTGAGTTTTTTTCCGACTGTTACGTGATTTATCTACTGTACCTTGGCAGATTCAGGTCTATTCTGATACTTCTTTTATTTCCTATGCAGTATCCTCGGATATCTTTAATGAGGCGAAGCAATTTTTCTGTTCTTTTGCCCCATGATCGTACGCCTCTCACTTGCATTGCTTTTCGTATACTGACTCAATTTCACCTTTAAAAGGATCCAAAATACGGAACACTTCTTCAAATCTGACAATTCTAGTGCCCATAGAGTGTGCGTGATAGGAAATAATTATGCCTTTCTTTGGGAGAAGATTTAGTGATTTACTAAGTGTAGCTTAGACATGACACAAAGCCACAAGTATAGAGCACCAAGTGAGAATTGAACTCCCTACTCAGCAAGATCAAGCAAGACAAGTTTGTTAACCATATCACCACGTCGAAGGAGGTTTCTTAGCAAACATATCAATCTGAATATCTTACGTGAAACCTGATTAAAATATTAGGTTGGTGCAAAAATAATTTCGTTTTCTCACATAGTAACATATGTTAGAAAACGAAATTATTTTTGCACCAACCTTAATAACGTGTATATATATATATATATATATATATATATATATATAATTAATATGAGTAAAGATTTGTCACTTAGATGATTGATATTATCTCGAGCATCTTGGCTCCAGAGTTTCGTAGACGAACCTGTCTGTCCACTCTTCAAGGGGGGGGGGGTATCAGCAACAGCTTATATAATTTTTTTTATTTTGTCCTTTTTTATTCAGTTTTTCCGTATTTTTCTTTTCGTGTGTGTGCTTTTCTGCGGATGTGCGTAAGGTGTCGTGTTCATTCGTCCTTTGCGTTTTGTTTTTTTTGTTTTTATTTTCACTTTACACTCGCTCTTTACCTTTTTCGTTTTTTTTCCCCTCTTTTTCTTTGCTTTAGACAATTTCAGCTTTTGGCGAGTTGTTTCAATCTCGAGACATGCCAGCGATTTCCATTTTTGGGGGTTCTAGTTTTTATCTTGTTAAGGATGTTGTATTTCGATTTTTACATAATTGATATTAATACTTAAATGATATATATATATATATATATATACGATACTAATGATATTAATACTTAAATGATATATACTACACACACACACACACACACACATATATATATGTTACACACGTAACATGGAAACACAAGACTGTATATATGTACAAACTCACATTTACAGACACTTTCCAAACAAGAGCCAGTCAGGAAAAACATTAAAAAAAACTTCTTTTTCCTATCCTACTACGCACGCCGTACACTATTAACTAAAAACTGTGATTAGATCATATAAAAGTGCAAAATCACAAAATTTTAATTCACTACGACATGTCTATGCAAAACACATTCCTCCGGCGCGGCAAATAGAATTTTTCTACAGCACGTGGGAAACCAGTGAAGTCTTAATCGCCACTAGAATGACTACTACAATGGAAAGGTTCAGCAGGCAACAATACACAGGTACCTTTTCCCCACTGATCTATTTGTTTGACCCTTTCTTTCTCTCGGCGACGTTTGACCCAATTTCGCCCCGCAGACATGCTTACGGTTTTATCAAACGGAAAACACAACACCATATTCTACCAACACTCTTCTTTTGGACTGAAATAGATAAAGTGTGACATACCTCGGGCAACTTGCCGTCTTTCAACGATGCAAACGTGAACATCCTAAGAACTTGTAAGCACGATATTCAATCGACAATAACAGCAAATTTTCTTAAGTTCTGAAACATATATTCGACACAATCAGCTCAACATTACTACAACACTGCTTCTACACATTTTCCAGAGAGTGCGACACAGTCAACACGAATATTATTACTAATAGCACCCTGATGAGACACAACATTGCTTCATACATACAACGTAATTTTTCCAGAGCGTGTTACATTCAACTCGAATAACCACGACACCCTGATGAAAGAGCACGAGAACATTTTGTCGAACTGTTTTAACACGCATCTCTACAGACACCTTTTCTTTTCAGTTCACAAGGACAATATTAAACATTTTCATGAACTTTTCATATATCCAGAAAATATTTCTTGTCTAACTGGAGGGGGTATTGTCGGAGTTAACTCCTCCTTAATTGTCCAAATATATCACTAGGGTACGCTCTCCCTACACTATAAATACTGGACGATTTTTCGCCTCGTTCTCTTTTGACTTTGCATTTCAGTGGACACATTTAAAAAATGTGATCTCTTGCATAAATCCGCGTTTTTGTCCACTTGTGGAAAAACGCCATGAAACACACATACACGTACGTACGAACATTCACCAAAATACAAACTCTTTAGGTTCAAACACAAATGTTAATGTCTATGTCCATTGTAAACTTTGTTGTTTAATGCATATACTTGTTTGTATATATATATATATATATATATATATATATATATATATATATATCGGTCTTGTTTGTTTTCTTTACATCTTCTGTTAGACTCAACTTGAGTCCGCCATATTCTTGTAGTGGACCTTTTAATTCTATCAGGAGTTTCACACGTGTTCCTCATTGAACAACACGTAAATTCCCGGTCCGCTACAAATGCTTCCATTATTTTTAGCCATTTTTACATGTCGATGAGGCTATTATAGCTGTATTTTCTACAAATATGTATATATTTACAGCAGCTTTACACGGTGTAAAAACTTCATCATACAAAGTTTCACTAAAAATCAAATCTTGATAATGGAATTTGGTAGGTGTCCATTTTGTTTAAATGAGGCCTAATTGAGCTATGATCATGGGAGGTGTAACGTGAGTGTTCTTGACTTGACAGGCATGTACTGGTAAGTCCAATATATATATATATATATATATATATCCAAGTATATAATTGGTGTATACGGAATGAATTCCAATAACCAACAATTACTATTCTTAAAAGAGTGCTCAATTAATAAGACACCGGAGGTGTTGAAACAAAATGGCTATTTTTTTTAGTGATTTTATAACATATTTATGTTATAATTTTTTAAAAATAAATAATATATATATATATACATATACCTTTGGTCATACGACTAACAGCATATGTCTTCCCCAAGACAGCGTTTCAATTCCTATTTTGAACGACTCAATTTTTACCAATATCATTTCTAAATCATGTCTAGGAGTAAGACGCTTTGTTTATGCAAATTTTCTTAGAAACTGAAGTCGTGGTAGATTAACTGGTAGAGCGCAAGACTGCATGTCGTGAGCTTCCATTCATAACACCAGATTAGTTATACTTAGTATCACATATGAATACGAAAAAGTAAACAACCTTTCCTCTATATGTAATTATCAGTCGATAACATTTACAGCAGCTTGTGGGGACCGTGTAAAAACTTGTATTCATCATACAAAGTCTCACTAAAAATCAAATATGAATCAAATAAATAGTAAAAAATAGTTACAATACCTCACCTCAGAAATATAAACAGACAATGGATTAATATTTTCTTGAAACTTTTTTGTACGACAGATCACTTCTGAAAGGTCAAACTCGGTTGAGAAATTGAGTTTATAATTAAGAATATTTTTTTAAAGTAATTCACCCCAAGCAAGGCGGGAGTGCCGCTAGCACGCAAGGGCTTACAGTGGATTGAGAACAAGAGTAAAGAAGCGTGTTTAAGGAAAGGATACAGAGAAGGACGGGGAACAAGATCAAGGTATCAGATGTCGATTGACATTACACTTGAATATTTGTAGTTATCGGGGAAGGATTCCACAGACGGGAAGTGCGGGAGAAAAAAACTGTTTGAGTAGAAGAGACGGTTACATTTAACCGTTTCGACAGTGAAAGGGTGGGACCGAGATGCCAGCCTAGTAGCTCGCTTAAATTAATGCAGTCTGGGAACTAGCGAAAGTAGCTTGTCGGAACAGTTGCCGTGAAAATACTTGTAGAAGAGACAGGGGAACGCCACGGCCCGTCTGTGAGAAAGCGAACTATCACATTGTATATTCGTCTCTGGATTTTGTCGAGGACTCGAAACGTACAGCGGGGGGCACCCGACCATATATGACAGCAATATTCCTTGCATGGTCGATTTATAGATTTGAAGGGTGGATTAGGACGAGAAAAACTTTTTGGCACGACATAGAGAACCAACTTTCCTTGCGGTAGATGAAGCTATTGATTCAATGTATTTATTCCACCTCGTGTCAGTGGACAGCGTGAGACCAAGCAGGAGTAACGAGGCGCTCTCTAGGAGATGGGAATCAGCCATTCTGATGGGAGGCAGGGAGGATTCTCTGTGGTGGGTAAAAGAGAGCAGTTTCGTTTTGAAGACATTAAAGTTTACAAGCCATTTCCTGCTCCAGTCAACCACAGATTGGAGGTCCTTTTCGAGATCAGCAGCCAGGTTAGTTTTGTCAACGATATCAGATTTATTATTGAGGCAGGAGTAAATAGTGGTGTCGTCTGCGTAGATGTCATCTTGGGAATTGATGGCACCGGGAAGGTCATTGATAAAGATCAGGAACGGTGTAGGACCCAAGATAAAGCCTTGGCGACCACCGGCGTTCGTGATAAAGGAGCTGGGGGAGAACCGTTTATGACGGTTTGATAGAAATGATTGTATTAAGTCAAGTAATCATAATACCGTATCCCTGAAGCTTACGAAGAAGGCCGGCATACCAAACCCTGTCAAACGGTTTAGAGATGTCAAGAGCTACGGCTTGAGCTTCTTCATTATTGTTGAGTGCTTGGTATACAAATTCAATTATGGCCGTGAGCACATCAGCAGTAGATCAGGCAAAGCGGAAACCATATTGCTTGTCCGTGAGCAGATTATGTGAAGTAAGGTGCTTAACCACTTCGGCGTTGATTAAAAAGCCTCGAAGACGTTACTGAAGAGTGGTAGGAGACTGATAGGATGGTAGTTAGACGAGTCAGAAGGGTCACCAGAGTTCTTAAAGACAGGCACAACAGATGAGGACTTCCAACAGGCTGGAAAGCAAGAGTTGGTGAGGCAGTAGTTCTAATGTTGTAAACATGAGCCAATTCAGGAGCACATTTCTTCAGGACAATGGCCAGTATCCCATCCCCACCACTAGCCTTATGGGAGTCTAGAGATGATGTGCAGTATCATCGTTGGGGTTATGTGCATCTCACTCAGTATAGCTTCAGTTCTAGAGGGGAAATCGGGTGTTGGTACACTAGATGAGTCTAGTGTTGAATTGGATGAGAATTTACGAGAAAAGCATTCAGCCTTATTAGCTGAGGAGGTCAGGACCTCAAATTGATTGAATAAAGGAGGTATTGTGAGTTTGCTGTTGTTCAGCATGCACTTTCAGAGCCGCCAATAATATTTAGAACCAAACCTGCAAGACGCAATTCGTTGTTTCATTCTTTCGGCAAAAGGTAACTTTGCTTCACTGAGGACACGCTTGCACTCGTTACGGGCAGTGACAAAGAGACGTCTGTTGCAATCAGACATGTCTCTACGATACAGACAGAAGTAGTGATTCTTGTGGGCAATAGCAGCTGAGAACTAAGGGGATGAAGCTTTTACTCAGGATGAGACTTCAGACGCACATTTTTGGACGGGGTGATTAAAAACAGTATTCCAGGCGACGTCGCGAAGGAAATCACAGAAAGAGTCCTATGATGATAACAGAAAGATGTTCTTTTGGTAAGAGGTTCTTTGTTGGGGAAGGAGTAGAAGGAGATGTTAACAGACACGACGGCATGATCAGAGTTGCCAAGAGGGCAGAGTTGCATGGCACAGAGGTAAAACAGAGATCATGAAGGAAAGCCTTACCTTCATGGTTACTGGGGAAACGCGTAGGAAAGTGAACCACTTCTGTGAGAGATTGAGTGATTGAAAAGTTAAGTGTTTGTATACCAGGAAGGTCAGTTACAGAGTGTTTAAGCCATTTGATATGGTGACATTAAAGTCACCGAATACAAATATGTTTGCAGATGGATGTAGAGAGATAGCCATATCTATATTATAGGAAATGCTATCGTGTATACTACAGTCCTGGGAGGATGGAGAGATATCTTATTGAATTGAGGAGAGATAGACGGAGACACATGTATAAATAGTCTGGAGATTCAAGAGAGAATTCTCTAACCAGTGGGAGATGGTCTCGTGCGTAAACTCCCAGGCCATGGATGTGGGTAACAGAATCGTTCCAAAGGAAAGGAAGGTAACCGGGAAACGAGAAGTCAGAGGAGGGGGATTGACGCATTAAGGTTGGTCTTGCAGAGAGATAGTATATCAGGAGACTTCTCAACGATGAACGATTCCACGCTGCAGAAGTTGGTCCGAATGACACGGATGTTGGAAAAGGAAATGTTAAAGGGTTTAGGTGATTTTTTTAGAACTGGTTTAGGTTTATTTCTTTGTTTGTAGTCATGTTGCGTAATATTGGTAATGAAAGTGAGAAGGCCTAAAGTAATAGTAGCTGACGGTCATCGTATGTGACATGGGCAGAAAGGAGCTGGTGCAGCCTGAAACATAATATGGCCTTGGGGTTGCCCACCGGAGGTGCGTGCAGGGACACCCTTCGATGCGCAACATGACACTACAAGCACCCTGATATTATGTAACTGTTGACCAAACAGCTTTTCAAGACGCTACGCAAGAGTTAGGACTCCTAACTACCAGTTGAGAACTGCAACCAGAGAACTGTCAACCCGGTACTCTCAGTAGGAAGAGACTGCAAGGGACTCACGTCAGCACTAATACAGAGGCCAGAGAAAAGGAAAAGATCCGGGAACTCCTTCCTAAACAGGAAACAAGGGATGAACCTCTATATCTGTTAAAGAGTAGGGGGAGGAATATTGACTGGGCCATAGGTAGGCCTGTCTACTTCTATTACACACACACAAACGCAGACAAAATTGTATGTATATATAAAGTTTCAACTTGAGTGCCAACATACACTTCGACAGGAAGGAAGAAAGACTAAACCACATTATGGCCGTTATACGCGGCTGAGTTAACTGTCCGATGCTAGCATGATTATTTCAAGGATTTCATATTCAAATAAAGAACTCAAAATAAGAATAAAAAAAATAGAGGAGAGAATCTAAAATTCGTTTCGGTTTCAAAGAACATTATACATAAATTAGAGAATTAGTAACAGTAATCGAAAATAAATAGGTAAATATTAGGTTGGTGCAAAAAATAATGTCGTTTTCTCACATAAAGTTGAACGTCAAAAAACATTTTTGCACCAACCTAATAAATAAAATGAACAGGAAGAGAAAAGATTGAAATTGAACGATTACTTACAAAGAGAATCAAGAATACTTTTAGTTGTGTTTATGCCTATAACAAAAATCAAAACAAAAACTATGGACGAAGTTGTTTTCTTTCCAGATTCGCCCGGCATGATTTCATACCTTCAATGGCTTTCCTAAGGTGAAAGTTGTATCCGGTCTGTAGAACTGAAAAGATGAACACGAGAAAGAAAAGAAAGAAAATACACTTAGTTCTAAAGACCAGATAACATACCCTGTCAGAGGAAAGAAAACAAAATGGTTTATTATTATATGAAGAATATTTTCTTTTAGCGCTGTGTTCCATAGATTCCTTCTTCTTTTTTTAATTATCTGTCAATGACTGTCATGACTTCATAGAAAAGAGAGTCGAGTGGTTTTTCGTTGTACGCCAAATTGTATCTCCTTGAAACCTATCCTTTTCTTCTCCTCTCTGTTTCTTTTCACTCTCAGTAATCCGTCGCCTCTTACTGGCTTTTTATCGCCTTGCTTGGGGGTGAAATGATGAAAAAATGATAGTGATAATATTTACACGCCTCTTCACGATGGCAACATGTGACACTGTTTTTGTAACATAGGGTTACCATCGGCCAATCCAAAAAATGACCAGTCCCTGCAACCACTATAAAACTGGCATTGGTAATGCACCGACTCTTTCTAATTTAATGAAATGAAGAAGGTGCTATCGCAGGTCAGGAATTTCCGGGATCAGGCACATTTTCTGTTAATTAAAAGAAGACCAAAATCCTACGCACTGACACCGGTGATCCAAAATTATAAATACTAACACTTGATATCAGAATTTAAGAATCGTTGTGTTGAAGGGGAAAAACATGGCGTCATTCATCTGAATAGTAAGATATATCTAGCCATTCTCTAAGAATTTTCTTCATGGACGTTAACATGTACATATGCTTTGAGATCGTGAAAATCATTAAAAAAAGAAAAAAAAAAAGAATCTTACCATGATTCACTCTAGCAAAACGGAAGATCTGTCTTCCATCTAGACTTGTTTTTTATCTTGTTCGAATAAATATTACAAGTTCCGATGTTTAATGGGTCCGCTTCTTACAGTTGAGGAACAAATGTTCATCAAAAGTCTCGTCATTGGTTCATTGTAGTTCTGAAATACAGGGTGTTTCAAAAAAGAATACGCCAAAATCATCACGTGATGTGTCAATAATGAAAACAATTACAAACCTCTAGCATGAACAAATGTGTTGTATATACATTCAAGTTTCATTTGATGTTTTATAAGTGCTCAATGTGGCCACCACCGGCAGCGTGGACAACATCAAGCCGATATGAGAATTCCTCCCAAACGCGCCTCAGCATGCCACAGTCCACCGTGTTGATTGCAGGTGTTATTCGATCTTTCAAGTCATCAATACTTGCTGGAAGTGCTGGAACATAAACTTGGTCTTTAACATACCCCCACAAGAAAAACTTACACACAGTGAGGTCCAGGGATCTGGCAGGCCAAGCACAGAGAGCAAGGTCTTTAGCACCTCTCCTCCCAATCCATTGCTGAGGCATGTTTTTTTATTCAGATAAGCACTAACCCCGAGATGCCAATGGGATGGTGCTCCATCTTGCTGAAAAAGGAAGTCATTCGAATCTGCCTGCACCGTGACAATGGCGTTTGTTTTCGCAAACTCAAGCACGCAAAACGCCTTCTGCTGAGGAGTCGCAATTTTGATTGATCTTCCCACAATTCAGCTGTACCAGAAGTTGTACTAACGACAGCGGTGGAACTGACACCCAATCAAACTTTGATAATTACTCTATCAAATAACCACTGATTGAGTCCACTACAATGCTATAGACCTGAAAAAACAGCGTAATGATTTTGGCGTATTCTTTTTGAAACACACTGTATTAGTAAATATTCATGAAGAGCAAAACTATGATTGTTGGATGTATGGAATCTTTTCATTGAAATAAATAAATCGTTGACTTGACGGTCATAAACGGCGAAGAACACCAACATTCCTGCCTCAATTTCTTTAGATATGACCGTGATGTCTACTAAATATCGTTGCTTTCGCTTCATTCACGAGTGGTTTTTCTTTCTTTTTTTTTTTCTCAAAGAGAAAGCTACAGTTTTATCTCCCCTTTGAAATCTTCCTCTTCCTACTACGCCTTTTTTTACTGCCTTCTACAATTTCTTATTCTATATTCAGCTTCTCCGCTTCTTATCATATTTTCTTTCACTCCCTTCTACTTCATCCCCCTCCTTCTTCCCATTCATTTCCTCTCTTCACTGCTTTCCACCCTCTTTTCATGTCTCTCCCTTTTATTCCATTTTCTCTTTCTCTGTTCCTTCACTTTCCTGTCTTCTACCAATATTTTCTTGCTTCTCTTTTCTTTTACTCCCTTTCTAACCATCTTTTTCCTCCTCTCATTCTCACGTCGTTGCTCCTGCGTCTATTCCTCGTTTATGTGACTTCTTTTATAGCGAAGATGTCATAATGTCCCAGAACAGATAAGTAAATTATTTTGTAAATATTTTTTCTTCATAATTTTCAGACTTCCACAATATTGACTCCTCGGCAGAACTAATTTTATTTATCTCTATCTATAAAAGGCAGGATATGTGTGTGTGTGTGTAACGAATGCAGGGCCGCAATTTTCGACGGATTTGCACCAAAATTTACATTCACATACTCCAAGTTAGCGGGAAGGCCAAAACCGACTTTGCATTTCCCAACTCCCATCGATAGTGGAAATAATTGATTTTTTCATGCTTCTACGGCAATTTTCATGTAGTTTGCGGCCATTTTGTACTGACCAGAGTGAGAGCCAATAGCTAGCTGCCACGAATAGTCAGGAAAATTCTATTAGCGTGAGAGCCAACAGCTGACTGATACGAATGTTAACTAGCATGCTAGCATGCAAAAAAAAAAAATCGATAGCTGCATTCGTCACAAGTGGGAAAATTTAAATCTGCATGGCATTTTACTCCAATTGGCTCATTCGCTTGGTTAAACTCAACGTTGATTCTGATTCCGCAGAACTGGGTTGGATGTGAAAAAGTATTTGTTGTTAACATTCTTTTTTAATTCGGTTAATATTTATCACAGAATCTCGGGTTAACAGTATGTGTGCTTGATAATTTCTAGTTAGCAAGCATTGGTTCAGTGCAGCAAGAATAATAACTTCGGTTTCAGCTTTTAACCCTGCACTACATAACCACTGATGTGTACGAGGTTTGCCTACATCAGTTTGTTTGGTACGGGTAGAGTATTGACCAAGAAGAGGTTTATCTTGTCATCGTTTCTGCATTTTATGAAAATTATTATTATTATTATTATTATTATTATTGTTGCTGTTGCTGTTGTTGTTGTTGTTGTTATTATTATTATTATTATTATTTGTGTATGTTATGCTTCCTGCTTTGTATCCTGTAAAGCTGGGTCCAAACTATGGTCCTTAGGCTCTATAAGAGAATTATAATTTAATTGATAGCACTTTTCTTAGTATATGGGATGTTCCTAGTCGGGCGATGTTCTGGGCAAGCTGTATCTTGATGTTACTTGGGACACTGTTAGTAAAACTGTCCATTCTTTTTCTCACGAGGTCCAGAGCTCCAAATACTATTGGTACAGTCTCAGTTTTCATTCCCCACATCCTGTTAATCTCGATCTTCAGGTCATTGTGTTTGGATAATTTCTTGATAATTTTCATGGGGGTGTTTCCCTCATATGTTATTGCTATGTCAATAAGCATACACTTCTGGATTTTTTGTCTTTTATGATAAAATCGGGTTTGTTGGCTTTTATTTCTCTGTCAGTTTGAATTGGCCTGGCCCAGAGGATACTTATATCGTTATTTTGAGTAACTGTGTCTGGTTGGTTCTCATACCATCTCCCAGTGGTTTTGATTTTGTGCTTCTTGCATATCTTCCACTGCACATATATCACTACCTTGTTAGGTCTGTGGGTATAATCATTTTTTGCCAGTTCCAGATATCCTGAGATAATATGGTCGACAGTTTCATCATATTTTCCGCAGATCCTGCATTTCATGTTTTTATTATTATTATTATAAGAAGAAGAAGAAGAAGTCCTTATTATTTTAGCAGTATCAGTCACGTACATTGAACCACTTATTTTTCATCTAATAGTTTGTTTTTGACTTATGTTTGTCATGAAGATACTGACACTTAGGTTAGTCATTTTATTTTGAGTTCTCCTTTCATGACAAACTTATTACTTTCTTATACAATATAAAATAAAATTTATTTTTAGATACTTATCAGCCTGGCCCCTCTTCTTAGAAATGAACAATTCCGTGTTTATGACAAGAGTCATTTCTCGCGATCAATAAGCGAACATGGTTCGTATTATCATAAAAACTGAATATCCCAAAAAATAAGTTGGAGAGTACAAGCTGCTAAAACATTGTATTTCGTTTCGTATTAACATTCTTTCGATATTTATAATTTTAATCATTTAAAAAGATGACTTCTTTTGTACAAGCAACTAAAGAATAGTATGGATGAAAATCTTAGATTACTCAGTCAGAAAATATTATCAAATACTTAATTACAGCCGACATTTAAATGAATTAAATATAGCTTTTTTAATATTACTGCTAGGTCTGCTGCTTGAAATATTGTTTCACTGTGTCATGGTAGACAATTATTTTCGCCAGTATCTATCTTACACATTTATAAGTCTACTATTCGTCCATGCATTGAATATGTCTGCCACATCTGGTCTGGTACTTTTAAGAAATATTGGTCTGAGAATATTGATCTAAGGAACACTCGTCTAAAGAATATACGTCTAAGAAATATTCGTCTTTAGAGAATTACGGTCTAATGTGGATTGTATTACTATACAGACAATACATGCCAATAAATACTTATAAACCACATGTATCATAAGTAATTAATGTTGCTATAAGTGTCTTAAATATTATTCTGTAATATAGTGAATATCAATACAACTGAGTATTTTTTACAAGAGTAAAGTGTTAATTTATTAAAAAATGTTATTATAGACCAATAATCTATGTGTTTAGATTAGTATTCCATAGTCAAATGTCCTTAGACAGGTTTCCCTTTGATCAATATTCATTAGACCAATGTTCTGAAATCTATTTAAATATGAGAACTTGTAATTATACCTTCAATATTAATATTAAATTTATCTCTTAATAATTAAGTAAAATTACGTTGAATATAGGAGACCATAATTCATATATTCAGATAAACTATATAGTGACTGATATATAAATAAATATACAGTGATAATTATTATATAGTTTCATTATTTTGTCATTTTTAAGAGTATCACAAATCAAATATCGCTAAATTGCTTGTGCATATTCAGGAACAAATACAACAATTTCTCTCTAAATGTATTTAAATTGATTGAGTAATTGATAAATAGTGTTTTTTTTTTTTTTAGGATAGAGATCGTGTCATGTCATATCAACCAAGTGCAGTATGTCAAAGGAGATTTAAACTATTACAGTTTTTATCTGTCGATCCCGGAAATATTAGTCAATTTCCTGTTCCATATTTTGTTAGAAAACAAAAGGAATTGAATTAACTGATGTATAAATGATGTACAAACAACAGCTCACGTCATCTTCAAAACGTTATTTTTAGACGCTCCGTTTTATTTTAAACAGTATTTGTTTTGTCTACTGGCCGTCACTATTAAATCAGACAATGGTTTCTTTTCCAACGCAGAATGATTCCAGAATAATTCCCAGGGTATATTTTATATTAGCCTACTTCATACCTAGGCGTATAAAATAGCCTAGTCTAAACTGTCCCATTTTGATTCAAATCAATCGGCATCCAGAAGTTCGGTCTACACGTTCGCAAACCAAGAAATCGGAATAATAATGGCTATGAACTCTTTCAACAGTATCCAAGTAGCCATGTTTCTAAAAAGGGAATCTTGTTCAGTTAATACAGACGTTAGGTTAAAGTAAACAGAGTGCTCTAGAATATAAAAAAAAAATTCTTTGAAATAAATTAAATCGTGGCCTGTCTTCTGCACATAAAAAGCAACAGCTGCTAATCACAAAAATCCCCACTCTTCAATTATTTTAACCAAAATCAATAAGCAGCCAAAAGTTAGGCCTACTCAATTGCAAAGAAAGGAATCGGAATAAAATTGAGGTCTATAGAAGAAATACCTGCGGGCCTGCATCCCTTGATACCATCTATGGATCCAATAATTTATATCTTATAATACGGGGAAAATGAGTGGGTATGTTCTAGCCAGGGGAATTCTAGTCAAACCCATTTTAAACTAGAGGGTATAAAATGGCTTATACTAATCTATACCCAGAGTATAAGAGAGCCCATACTGAAAGTTAAATTCCCGACATTATTAACCACTAATCATGTCCATTTATGATAGCTAGATAAATAATTTGATCGTATCTTGGAAGACTATATAAAGTCTATCTGAAAAGTAATGGAACTGGTTGTGAGCTATGGGCGAAAGAGGGATAAGCGGATTGTGTTAATCATCTCTAACGCGATATCTTGGGAGTATATTAACTGTAATCTTAGCTTTATGTAACCATTGCATTTTTTGCATGCTTTTGTGGCAGGACAAATCGTGGCTGCTTCACTACGACGATGCACCTGCTCACAACACCCTGAGTTCCTGGCTGAGAATATCCTCGCTGTACTGGAACAAACTCCCTATTCACTTGATCTTGCTCCGTGTAACGTCTTCCTTTTCCCCAAGCTCAAGATCATCAAGGGGAGACCAAGAGCAAGAGCATTTAAAAGTTACAATTCATACGGAAATCGTATAAAAAGATACGTTGAAATGGCAATTTTCTGAATATACATATATGTTATAAATTTCAGTCACGAGAGAAACAAAATCACGTATTCAAACGCCACGTACTGGAAAACATTACGAACGTTCGTCCCAAGCATATATATATATATATATATATATATATATATATATATATATATATATGTGTGTGTGTGTGTTCTTCATGGTCAGATGCAGTTTATGGTACCATGGATCCTGTCTCGGCAATACGACGATAAACAGCAGCAAAGGTTGAAATACTCGACAGCCTTCGGTCTGGAAACGCAATCTGATACAACCTTGCACCCATTACTATTCGCGTATGTAAAAATCATATCTGACTGCTCATGATATGAATATCATGCTATTGTTAAAATTTAATACTTCTCGGTTAACTCGTTACTACACACGTTAAACTTTGAAGACAGAATGTACACGAATGACAAATGTAACCTAGTATACATGGTAACACAGCGCCATCTACTGTAAACTTTTTTAAACTTAAGAACTCAAAAACGTAGGATTTTCGTACATTTGTTTATATGTACTTTTGTTCTTGTTTTGGTGTCAGGAACCAGCCCCAAAGTATTTTTATACACCATATATACATATATATAATTGTTTATTTGAGCAGTAATCCCTATTTTATACAAGTTTCATTAAAACGACTGACAAGGTACTGCAGTTAGCTTTTTTTATTTAATTTTTCTTGCATATTACAACTGATTCGAGATATATATATATATATATATATATATATATATATATATAATGCCTTGATCATAACAATTAAAATGAAGCACCTTTTCGTAGAAAGGAATTCAGAATTGTTTTTCTCCTCTAAAAAAAACAGGCATTTATAAAGTGGCAAATAGCGTATTGCTTCCTGTCGAGGTTGACTATGACGGGAACAAACTTTTTTTGTAATTATTTTCTTGTTTAGTATTTTACTGTTTCTGCATCAGTATCAGTTTGATTATACTTAAGTCTGTTCGTTTATTTGCGCGGTTGGTGTAATGGGTAGCCACTCAGAATGAGAAATAGGAGAGTCGAGTTCGAATTACACTCGTGTTTGTTACACTGACTTAAATGCAAATATCCTTGTGTGTGGTATGAATCCATCTCTCTCGTTAATGAAAAAATCACTTGTAAAAAAGAATTATTATATATATATATAAAATTCTTTTTTGCAAGTAATTTAATGCAAAGCTTTTCAGTAAAATGAATTGGAGCACTCCGGCTGATTGCATTCATAATAAAAATACGCTGGATTTAGCTGTTTCTCTCTGTCGAGTGAATATAGCTCAGTGATAGAAACTCTGACACCTGGGTTTCGATCTCGGCTTGAGGCATTCGGATGTCTAGTCGCACTGAGGAGCTGTGATATAGCAAAACTGCGAATGACATATATATATATATATATATATATAATGATATATGATTCGGATTTAAATAACCTACAAACGGTTGCTACTCAATCAATCTTCGCTTATGTCAGTGTACACAATGAATCCTGTTGGTACTATGTAACCCATACGTGAATGATTTAAACCCGTTTTCTCTCCATGCTTTTTTGGTGAGGTGGGTGGCTAGGCACAAAAAAAAAAAAAAGAACGAGAACAAAAGATCTATAAAAGGGTAGAATGATTCATGCCTTTCTTAAAGATATTTCTGCGTAAGTAAATGTAACGAACTCGGGTGGAATTCGAACTCGGCTCACTGATTTCGAAAAAAAGTGGGAGGGACAAAATAGCGAAAGAAGGGAAGAGATATAATAAGAGAAAAGAAGAGTAAGAGAAGGGAGATAAGAGAATAGGAGAGAAGGTAAAAAGATATTAGGTTGGTGCAAAAATAATGTCGTTTTCTCACATATGTTACTATGAGAGAAAACGACATTATTTTTGCACCAACCTAATAGAAAAATAGAGAGATGGAGACGAATTGAATGAAGGAAAGAGAGATGGAAAGAGAAACTGCTAATCTCGGGTTACGGTCATAAGGAAAGAAAATAGAAAGACAATGAAAGTAGAACTCGGTCGATCCTTTCTTTGTGAGCTTCAATTAATCGTCCGGCCAGCGTTAGTCATGCCTCATCTTGGCCCATGACTCAGGCTTGAGAAGGCACATTTGGGCACAAAAATGAGGGGGCAGGTTAGCTGAGTGAAGGTCGGAATAAGATACTTGCTTTAGGCGCTTTCAAGCTCACCGATCAGATTTACCGCCCGCAGATAAACCTTGAACCGGTTTCCCCAAAATTGGTTTATTTCAGGGACTGAATATTAATGAGCTACAAAAATTTTCTTAACGAGGTCGGCTGTTTTGTTTTTGTTTTTTGCCAATAAATATATTCTTAAACAAAGCCTCGTGGCTGAGATAGTTGAGATTCTTACAGGCAATGAAAATACCATGGACAGAGTATGTGAGCAATGAGGAAGTTTTAAAGAAAGTGGAAACAAAGATCGTTTTTACTTAGAATGAATATTCTAAATTCCAATAGTTTGGGGGAGTTGTTTTTATTTTAATCAAATTTTTGCTTTGCATGAGTTGTTTCAACTCATGCAAAGCAAAAAAGCCACTAAGACACAAGTGGTTACTAGGTGTAGAAGAGTTAGGAACAGAAACATTAATAATGAGCGGGAAGAGAACAGAATAATCAGGATGGCAGCAGATAACAATTGATATTGCATTTAAATTTTTGAAGATTAAAGTTGGCTTATTCCGTCTGTGGGAAAGTAACCGGAGTCAGGACATTTCCCATTGCATATCCATCTTTGGATTTTGTCGAGAACATCGAGATGAACAGCGATGGCATCGGACCATATATGGCAACAGTATTGAATGCAAGGATGAATGGTAGAAGAGTGGTAGGAGACTGATAGGACGGTAGTTAGATGGGTCAGAAGGGTCTACAGAGTTCTTAAAAAACATGGACAACAGATGAGAACTTCCAACAGGCTGGAAAGCAAAAGTCAGTGAGGCAATAGTTATATAGTTTGGAGCGAACTGGAGCCAGCTTAGGAGCACGTTTCTTTGGGACTACGGCTACTATCCCGTCACCACCCCTGCAAGAACACCGTAAAACCGTAATACGAGTGGAAATAGAAAAATCAGGTATGACTGACCATATATGAATGGAAAAAGGAGATCACCGACCTCTGTGAGATAAGGTTGAAATAACAGATAACATCACTGGAAAACACGAAAACCTTTTTTTAAGCATTTAACCCCAATCAATGCGAGTGTGTTACTAGCACGCAAGGGGTTACAGAGAGTAAGAGCAAGAGTAATGAGGAGTGTTTGAGGAAAGGATATAGAGAAGGGCGTGGATCAAGATCAGGGCATTAGAAGATGTCGATTGACATTACATTTGAATATTTGAAGATAATATCTTATCAGGGAAGCAGTAAGAGAAAGGGAATTGTACTGAGAGAAAAAACTGTTGGAGTAGAAGAGGCAGTTACATTTAACTGTTTCGACGGTGAAAGGGTGGGACCGAAATGCCAACCTAGTAGCACATTTAAATTCATGCAGTTGGAGTACAAGTGAAAGTAGCTCGTCAGAGCAGTTGCCATGAAAATACTTGTAGAAAAAACAAAGAGAAGCCACATTACGTGTGTGAGAAAGTGACTGGAGTTGAGATGCCAGGTCAGGACCTATCCTATTGCATATCCGTATTTGGACTTTGTCGAGAACCTCTAGATGGACAGCGGGACACCAGACCATATATGGCAGCAGTATTCCTTGAAAAAAAAAACGAATAGTAGATTTGTAGATTTGAAGGATGGTCTCAGACGAGAAAAACCTTGTGGCGTGACACAGAAAGCCAACTTTCCTTGTGGTAGATGAAACTATTGATTGAATGTATTTGTTCCTCCTCGGGTCAGTGGAAAACGTGAGACCAAGAAAACGCAGAGAGACACTCTAGTCGAGTTGAACATCAACCATGCTAATAGGAGGCATGGAGGTTTCTCTATGGTGGGTAAATGAGAGCAGTTTTGTTTTGGAAGCATTAAGGTTTATAAGCCATTTCCTCCCCCAGTCAACCAGAGATTGGAAGTTCTTTTCGAGACCAACGGCCAGGTTAACTTGTATGCCGGATTTACTATTGAGACAGGAGTAAATGGTAGTGTCGTCTGCGGAGATGCCTACATGAAGAGTGATTACACCAGGAAGATCATTGATGAAGATCAGAAACAGTGTAGGGTCCAGCATAGAGTCTTGGAGAACACTAGCATTTGTGAAAAAGTAACTGGAAGTAACTAGATGACCCGTTTAGGATGAACTTCATTTCACGGTTTGATGGGAATTATTGGATTAAATCAAATAATCCGACTGTAATACCGTGTCCCAAAATCTTACAAAGAAGGCCGGCATGCCAAACCCTATCAAACACCTTAGAGTTATCTCGAGCCACAGTTTGAGCTTCGCCGTTATTATTAAGGGCTTGGCATATAAATTCAGTTATGGCCATAAGCATGTCAGCGGTAGACCGGGCAAAGCGGAAACCATATTGTTTGACAGAGATTAGATCATAGGAGGTAAGGTGCTTAACCACTTCAGCATTGATTAAAGCATTGAAGAATTTGCCGAAGAGTGGTAGGAGACTGATAGGACGGTAGTTAGATGAGTCAGAAGGGTCAGAAGGGTATCCAGAGTTCTTAAAAATAAGGACAACAGATGAGAATTTCCGATAGGCTCCAGCAAAAGTCAGTGAGGCAATAGTTATATAGTTTGGAGAGAACTGGAGCCACCACAGGAGCACGTTTCTTAAGGGCTACGGCTAGTATACCGTCACCACCACTTGCTTTATGAGGGTCTAATTTAGAGATGATATCCGACGGAGTTATGTTCATCTCACTCAATAGAGTCTCAGTTCAAGGGGGAAATCAGGTGTGGGTAATCTGGATGAGTAGAGTGTCGAGTTGCATAAGGAATCGGCGTATATGCTAGGCCACAAAAATCTCCTAAGCCGGCCAAGCATAAACATGAATACAATAAAGGAACCAGTAATACAGAGTACTAGATGAAAACAATAATAACAAAAAATGTAATAAAAAAATGGTTACTGAGTTCAATAACTAGCCACAAAAGAGGTGAACATTGTAATATCAGAGTTGAGATACTGAAATTTAAACTGGGATGCCCAGAAAAGGCATGGCACGTAGAACTAGAACAATCTACCCCAGTGGACTAAATAACGGTGTCGGAGTGTACAACAGCCGAGACGTCGTGAATCTATCTATATAGTACTAAAAGTCTGTGATTGCGTGCGTGCGTGCGTGCGTGCGTGCGTGGGTACTTGCGAGGTGCGTCCGCTCGGCGCATGATTTACGAGTTGTTTATACTGTAAATATTTTTATTTCAACCTTCTTCAAACCGACAATTTTTTTTAATTAAATATTTTTTAATTACGCTTTGCTGTTTCGTCCAGTTGTTTGTAGAGTAATTATATTTCAGCTTTTTTTAAACAAAAATATTTTAAATATTATTCAGTTAATCTGATTTAAACATATTTTAAGTGAATAAGATTTAATCATATGAGTTGTTTATACAGTAAATATTTTTATTTTAACTTTCTTCAAAAGGACACTTTTTTTATTAAAATATTTTAAAGTTAAAGACAGACACAAAGAAATCCCGCTTTGCTGTTTCGTCCAGTTGTTTGTAGAGTAATTATTTATGTTTCAGTGTTCTTTAAACAAACAACATTTTAGATATTTAAAAAAATATTTTTTGGCATACAAGAAATATTTTCAAATGAATATGATTTTAAAATATTTTTTGGCATATTAAAAATTATTTTTAAGTCAATCTGATTTAAATTTTAAATTTATCCCGGAAGTTCTATTCGTATTAAATGCTGTAAACAATCAGTAAAACATTAAACATTAATTTGTAAACCAGACCAATGATGACGCAAACGAATTGAAATATTTAACTGAATGATAATAAAATTAACTTTCATTTCAATGGAATGTTGAAATCAACTTCAATGTTTTATAACTTGAACGGTCAGTGACCCAAAGGGTCACGGGTAGTCGAGTGTGACAATAAAGATGAGGAAAACATTCCGAACAATGTTAATAGTGTAAATAATTACAATAGTTTCAGAAATATAAAATAAATGTCAATCGTTATCTACTCTCTCCCTGATCACTTTTCTGTTGTTCTCGCTACTTAATAATGTTTCTGTCTTCTAATACTTTCACATCCAGTAACCTCTTGCGTCTTAGAGTTGTTATTACTTTGCTTAGAGTGAATTCAATTTAAAAAAAAAAACATGTATGGGTCAAAAAAATAAGAATAAATGATAAAGACGTTGATCATAAGATTGTTTACATTTTGTCCAACACCGTACAATGCTACAAAACCAAAAAATGACAGTCATATTCTTAAATAACCTTCAGAGCTAGACTCCCATATTCCACTGACCTTGCCCTAACAGCTTAGAGTGGTGGCAGTGGTGGGGACTGACTGGTCACATTCAATGCCTTGAAAACCAAACCTGTGACATTCCATCAACGCCGATCGGACCCAGAATTTTCCTCAAATCGTGATCAACGGGTGTTCTCTTAGGGAATACAAAGGATTACTTTATAGTGATTTATTAATAGCAGATTAATTTTATCAGAAGGCCGAAAGTATAGGGCACCTTGTGAGGATTGATGTAATTGATGTAGCGAGACAAACTTACTAACCATTACATCACCAAGTGATTATATTATACGTTGCGACTTAAACCCAAACTAGACCTCAACTGGAACTCGTACATACGATCCGTCGCTAAAAGATGCTGGAAAAATGGTCGGTTCCCTATAGCGATCCAGTAAGTATCTGACTTCTCCTGCTATCCTCTACCTTTACAAGAGCCACACTAGGCTGAAAAGGGAGCACCGCTTCCATATATAGGAAGAAGATTTCTAGCCTTGATAGCGACCTAAAGCGTTTCCACGCCCTTGTGTGTGACAAATTATTTTCAACTCTACAACCCTTTTCTCACGGGCTAGCCTCTCGCTGTTCTATCGCTATTTCCATGGAAAGTTTTCAGACGAACTTCATTCTTTAGATCTACCAGTTCTAACCTTCACGGTTCTGACTTGCCACACCACACAAATTGGAGAGAACCGCCTTTTTTCCCTTCGTATTCCATTAGTAAAATGTAAGTTCCACTCGAGCAGTTTCTTTTTACGAACTGCTGCTATGTGGAGTCAACTCCCAAGAGAATGCTTCCCCGATTACTCTAATCTTCATGTCTAGGGTTAACCGTTATTCTCCTCACATATTCGCATAAACTGTGCTTCTTATACTATAGGACTCTTGAGTTTTGTACAGAGTTATCATCATTGTAAAAAAAAAAAAAAAAAAATTACTTCAGCATTTTTCTACAGATCCATTATTTATGAATCTAACTTATGTTTTTCTAATACATACGAATCAATGAAGATATATACAAAATACGCACGAGGTATGTTTTAATGAAAAAATCAATCCAAAACAAAAAAATTTAGGAGTGATAGCAAAAAGGGAATATTTATTAAGATCTACAAAGGACAAGAAATTATAGAGAGCCATGTGGGGCTAATATCCTTCCTAAATATGTTAAAGTTACTGATTGTCTGATGGAGTTCACATTCGTTTGCACCTGGCTTCTTAGGCAGTGCTAGGAAAATAAATCTACTTAGGGCTTAGATTTCATTTATTATTTATGCAATTTTGTCTATGCCGAAATCTAAGGCTGCCAGTATCTCTATTACAATTCCATCGTTACTTCTGTTCAATTTGGCCGGTGAAGATTCCACTTCAGATTTAAATATTTCCGATCCGTCGATATTTCTGTGTATTGCCGGTTGTTCTTTTTCACTGTGGAAGACTTTTCTAATATATTCGTTCCATCTCTTTTTTCTTTCTATCATCATCATACTGTCCTTGCATTTTATGCATCCTGTTGATGAGCATATTTTTTGTCCTGTTTGTTCTCTTAATTTTTTATGTACATATGTAGTGGTCCAGATGTAAAGAAGTAGAAGAACACCCGTGAGTTAAGATTTTCCTGCTAGCCGGTCCAACTACATGAGAAAGTTGGACTTTAATTAAGTCCAAAGAAGACAAGGAAAAACAAACACAAGACCGATAAATATATGTAAACAATTATATGTATTAACAACAAGTTAAAGGTTACAAGTTATGGACAGTTACATGGACAGAGTGCGTGTGATGAATATTATGTGTGTGTGTGTGTGTTGTGGTGAGTGTTCGTACGTACGTGTATTGTTCTTAGCGTGTTCCCAGAATTTGGGAAACGCTGTATCTGTGAGAGCTCACATCTGCGAGGTGGTAAGGCTGAAGGCCTGAGAAAAAAGAGATCGAGGCGAAGGGTCAGCCGGTATTTATAGCCAGGGGAGAGAGACCCCTGGTGAAGGGTTAAAGAGCTAAGGAGGAGCTAACTCCGTCACAAATCTGCCTTATCTGTGATAGTCATTCTTTCTATTTCTGCACATTTTTCGTTAAACCATTGTTCTTCAGTCTGTCTGCATTTGTTGCTTATTTCTTTGTATAGTATCCTATATTATGCTCCCTGTCTTGGCATTAGTTTTTTTGTTTTGTTTTTTTGGTATCCTTTCCACTATGTCGAGAATTTTACCTGTCATCGATTCATTTTTTTTCTTCATTTATTTTCTTTTGGAATGATCTCGATTGCTGATGTTACTAAAGCATCTCTTAGTGTGTCCCACTTCAGGTTTCCACGTGATATATATCCTCCTGTATGGTATCGAATGCTGGACAATATCCTCAGAAATGAAGAGACTTGACGCAACAGAAATGTGGTTCTACAGAAAGATTTTGACGATACCATGAACTGAACATATGAGCAACCACGAGGTTTTGGAGAAAATGTAAACAAAATGTAAACTTATACTTAACATGAGAAAGAAGCTGTTAAATTTTCTGAGGCACGTAATGAGAAAGGAAAGCTTGGAAAATTTGATATTCACAGAACAGATTGAGAGAAAGAGAGACAGATGAAAGCAGCGTGTAACATATTTGATAACCTTGAGTAAATGAACGGCAGAACAGGGTTTGGGAGAAATAACAAAAAAAACAAAAAAAAAACATTAAAAGCTACAAGGGACCGGAAGATGTGGAGGACCATGATCACCTACGTCATGAAGAAGGAAGATTTGCTTTTCAAACCACTTTCAGGTCTTCGGGCAGCATCATGGTTGGTTGTGCTGCATTTGTTTTTTGTTTTGTCAGACACGATCTCGATCGACAATCTCTCCGGTACACTCATCTTGTATTGATTCAAGTTTATGTAAATCTATCACTGAAAGTGTCACAAAGTTTAATGCTTTAAAAGAGGAAGCAAAAGTAAAAATAAAACTATATTTCTCGTAAATGCAAATCAAGATAGATAGAACTTTTGTACTCGGGCTCATTTTCCCGTAGTAAAGACATCACGAGTCAGAGATTTGTTAAAATATAGAATAACTCGCGATTTCACGACCCAATAGTGACACCAAATCGAACATAAAGCTATATATTAGCTCTCTTAAAACTTGAATAACTTCAGAAGGGTACAGTTGTAGATAAATGTTACCGTAAATACGCAAAGAACCCATCGAAATTGCGCCTAGTAATCACCTACCAACTTCGTAAGGACAACTGGTTGATGCTAATCTCCAGGAAAGTGACTCGTTGCACTTTCTCAGCTGACATGAGGCGGAAAGACTATACTGAATCCATCGCTAGGTCAGCTGCTAAGAAAGTTGGTTCACTCTCCTACGAGACATTCTCTCCGGAATCTATCATACATATCTATATGTCTACCATTCGTCCGTGCTTAGAATATTACTGCCACACCTGCTATTTACCTTGAGCTCCTTGATAAAATCCAAAGAAGTAACAGCAATATTATCGGTCCTGATCTGACGGATCGGTTTCAATCACTTTCCCACCGCCGAAAGGTTGACTTTCTGTGTCTTTTCTATAAATACTTTAATGGTAATTATTTAGATGAGCTCTTCGATATGGTACCTAGACTTTTTGAATTTAAGCGCAGTACTAGACTGGCGTCGAGATCTCACCAATTGACAGTTGAGCTGGCTAGATGTAGCCGTAAATTCTATGCTAACAGTTTCGCACTTCTCGCGTGTGGAACTCCCTTCCGGCTCCATGCTTTCCAGCCAACTTTGGCTGGAAAAGAATAATTAGGATGACAGCAGATAGCGATTGACATTGCATTAAAATTTTAATGCAATGTCAATCGCTATCTGCTGTCATCCTAATTATTCTTTTCTCTTTCCGCTCATCATTAATGTTTCCGTTGCTAATTCGTCTACACCTAGTAACCCCTTGTGTTTTAGTGACTTTTCTGCCTTGCATGGATTGAAACAGATTAAAATAAAAATAACTCCATCAAAACTATTGGAATTTAGAATAATTCATTCCAATAATAAGAGATCTTTGTTTCCAGTTTCTTTAAAACTTCCTCATTGCTCGTATGCTCTCTCCATGGTATTCTCAGCACCTTTCTTACACATAGCTAATACAAGTAGCCAACGTCAAGAAAATCCACCTCTAAACAATAGTATTGTATCGGTATTGACAGCCTAAATCAACCCGTACATTTTTTTTTACTTTACGAATGTGTAAGCAAACGCAAAATCAACAAGAGAAACAAGAAGAAGGAACACAAAACGGTTTTATAACAACAACAAGATTTATATTTATATTAGTATAATGATGTACAAGCAAAGAGGTTACTATTTTTGTTAGTGTTATGTCCCTTTGACTGAATTAAAGTTTTTACTAATGAAATTGAAATATTTTTATCCGAGCTCACAAAAGTTGAACTTGTTGCTCAAAATGTTCACTTTTAGAGAGTTGAAAGAATTATAAAGCTGGGAAAATGCTGAATAAACTTTTAGCTTTAGAGGAGTTGAATGTTCCGTAATGCTTGTATTTAAATTTCCATTGCTTGTAGTTGAATATTCGTAGTTTGAGATGAAGTTTGAAAAGTTTCGTGTGTTTGTAATGTTGTTTGGAAAATTTCGTACGTACGTGTATGTGTGCGTGTATGTATATATATTTTCATAACGTCTGACCACACATGACGCGAATCCTTTTTTACAACTACATTTTATAGCGAGAGAAATCAAGGAAGAGGAAGAACGAATTAATCACGTGACAGAATCAAAAAAGGCATTGACAGATTTTGTCGGAATTATTTTTTTGTTAGGTCAAGAACTAGGTCGATGTTATTCGGACATGATTTAAATATTAAGTGACCAATCAGAAGCTGAGGTTTTCTGAAAATATGTAAGAAGCTCTGAGATCCACCGTATGCACAAAAATTGGGATTGGTAAAAAGTGGTAGCGTGATGCTAAAGTATCGCCGAAAGCACAGGAGCCCATGAAAAACGGCACTCATCGATCACTTTCAATATCTATCTATATTTCTGAGATGAGGTATTGTAACTATTTACATTACGGATTGCTGTCCTCATATTTATTGCTATATTCACGGTGTTTCGGCCATTGTACACTCCGACCTTCTTCAAATGATATACGTTGGAATTTCGAACGAGACCATTTGTTTAGTTCTTTATTTTATCTGTAAGGTTTAGTCAAAAATTGTTACTGAAACATTAGGTTTATAAATCCCAATGGTTCACTCATTGATATCCCCAAGTACACATTGCCCAGTCGAGTAATCCAAAAAGTGATTGGCCGGAGCAGAGGGAAGATAAACTTAGAGAGTTGAGTTACTAAAGATAATTAACTGAAACTTAAATATCCCCCACCAAAAGGCGTGGCACGTGGAATTAGAACAATGTAAATAAAGGATTAAATTATTATTTATTATTCCTTATTTGAAATGGAATTGTGCATTTTTGAACCACATTATTACCATTTTACCTTTCTTTTCACTTCGAGACGTATGCATTTGATAAATTATTTATACATTTTGTGCTAATGGTTTTTTGATCAATCTACACGTCTACTTTTTTTGCTGAAAAAAAAACAAAAAAAAAAACAAACTGCATGACATGATGAAAAAGGTTCCAAACTTAATAAAAACAAAGATTTATCGTCAAAATGTTTATTATTAAGAGGAAAGACCAAAGTTTTTTAATTATTTAAAAAAAAAATTGTATCCTTTCTAACACATTCGAAATTTTGGTTAAAATTTTTGTTTTTTATGCGTCAACGGTGTAACAGAACTGACTATAGAAATTTTAGCGCCTTTTTCCGGTAAAATAACACACTGATTTGGAAATTCTTGCAAAAAATCAAATAATTGTCGGATTTTAATGAAACTTTCAGGTTTTATTAACAAATGAATAAATTTATTTTTGAAATTATTATTTTAAGAAAATCTTCGTAAAAATATTTTTTTTTTTTACATTTATTACCCCACCACTTAATTTCATGAAATTTCTAGAAATTAAATTTTGATCGCAAACTTTGATTTATTAGTTAAACGCAGGACTTCTTTGAGGATTCCAGAATGTTTCGGAGACATAGCTTTGGTTTAATGATAATAGAGAAAAAATGAAGTTAGAGTGTAAGACAGGTGTAATGAAAGGTCCTTTCATTTTATTGTTTTATTAGTTTTTGTTGTTTTAAGATCTCCTCCCTGGTTTCTTGAACAGGAGTAAAGATTTATCTCTTATTTCCTGTTTAGGATTGGATTTCCAGTTACTTCTAAAATTTTCTCATTCTCAGGAGCCACTTGCCTCTTAGTGGCATTATCGCCTTACTGCGGGTGAACTGATTAAAATTATCAAAGACATTTTGAAAAAGAAATATTTTTGCATAAGATTTTATGACAAATCATTTGGAGCTACAAAACAAAAGCCAAAATGAGTCGGGGATATTGGCCCTTAAATAATCTTTTTTTTTTTAAGAACATATTTAAACTTAAACAGTGGGCATTGTTAATTAATGTTTCCTTGGATATCAGCAGATATCATTAAATGACAATTTAATTTTTTTTTTTCAAAAAGACATGCATCATTCTTTCATAATTCATGTCTAAATTACTAATTGGCAACTGTATCATTCCTGAAGTATTTACTTGGATTCACGAGAATGTCATTTCCTAGAGTATCTGCTTGCTTATTTGCAAGCCGGAAGGACAAACCAAAGACGGTGCCATGTCCGCATGTTGCCATAGAGAAAAGAGGCAAAAAAGAATGCACAACTCCATTGTAAAATAAGGAGTTTATAGATAGATATGCACTGTCATTATTAGTTGCGTCATCTTTTATTGATATGTAAATCCTTATTTCAATCTGATAATATTAGGTTGGTGCAAAAATAATTTCGTTTTCTAACATATGTTACTATGTGAGAAAACGAAATTATTTTTGCACCAACCTAATACATACATGGAAGGCTTCAAGGAATATTATACAGTGTAACCCGGATATAAGAGAGTTGTCGGGACCGGGGAAGTCTCTTATATCCGGGTTTATCTTATATCTGGGTTTGGTCTATTTTATATACATTAACACAGGTTCTAATTTGGGACAAGAGAAAATCTCTCTTATATCCGGGTTACACTGTACTGTTAAAAATATATTAAATTTTGGAACGTTTTTTTTTTTTTTTTTGTTTTCTGTCTTCTTTATTTTTATAATCTGAAAAGGTTTAAATATCATTTATATAGTTTTTGCATATAATTAAATTATAGATAAAGTATATTGGCCCTCATGTGGCGGCTCGGTTTCAGTCACTTTCCCACTGCCGTAAGACTGCTTCTCTCTACCTTTTCTATAAAATACTTTCATGGTAACTGCTCTTCGCTGTGGTACCTAGAGTTTTTGAATTTAAGCACAGTACTAGACTGGGGTCAAGCTCTTATCAATTTACAGATGAACTGGCTAGACGTAGCCGTAAATTCTTCGCTAACAATTTCTTTTCTCACACTTCTCGCGTGTGGAACTCCCTTCCGGCTTCATGCTTTCCAGCCAACTTTACTCTGCCAAAATTTACATGCAATGTCAATCGCTAACTACTGTCCTTCTTATTACTCTTTTCTCTCTCAGCTCCAAAAATTAGAACAGAAACGTTAATAGTTTCTGTTCTAATTTTTCCACACCTTGTGTTTCAGTGGCTTTACTGCCTCTCATGGGGAGATACTAATTTTAAGCAAAAATTAATATAGGTATTGTGAAGTATATAATCAAAATTTTGTATATAATTAAAGTGAAAATAAACCTAAAATCTCCCCCTTTAAAAAAAAAATGAATTTTCTCATTTTTTTCCTTTACCTATTCAGCATGCACATTTATGCAAACTTTTATCACTTTTTAAGGGTTTAATCGTGAAATGAAAGTTGTCCTGAACGTACGCTCTTCTAGATCCTTCTGTACTAATGCACGTGTCCCCCCACCCAGGGACCTATCCATGATCCAACTTTGTTTTTAATTTTCCTTAACGGCACTATGTCTGATCAGTTTGATAAAGTTAAATTGGTGTCTGATCTCAAAAACCTAGAGAAAGAATGTCTTGTTAATTTCAATGCCTCTAAGACTGAACTGCTTTCTGTTAATCATCTGAGAGATTCCTTTCTACCTTCCACCAGCATGGCTTATGCTAACCTCCAGGAGAGTGACCTGTTATGCCTTCTTGGGTTAACATTCTATATTGAATCCATTGCTGTGTCAGCTAAGAAAGTTGGTTCACTGTGTTGTGCAAGGCAATTTTTCTCTCCAGAATATTACATATCTATCTGTCTACCATTCATCCATGCTTAGAATATTGCTGCCACATATAGTCTGGTGCTCTTGCTATTTATTTAGAAATTCTTGATAACATCCAAAGGAAAATCAGTAATATAATTGGTCCTAACTTAGTGGGTTGGATTCAGTCACTTTCTCACAAACATAAAGTTGCTTCCCTGTGCCTTTCCTATAAATACTTTCATGGTTATTTTCTTTTGATGAACTCTTTGCTATAGTACCTAGACTTTATGAATTTTAGTGCAGTACTAAATTGGCAACAAGGTCTCATCAATTTACAGTTGAATTGGATAGATTTAACTGTAAGTTCTATGCTTTCTTTTCATTCTTCTCACTTCTGGAATTCTCTTCTGGTTCCATGCTTTCCAGACAAATTTGATCTTTAAAATTTAAATGCAATGTCAATCATTATCTACTGTCCTCCTGGTTGTTCTTTTAATTTTCTCACTCCTTCATAATGTTTTCTGTTTTCTATTGTAATTCTTACACACCCATTAACCACTTGTGTCTTAGTGGCTTCATTGCCTTGCTTGGGGTAAGTTTGATAGGTAATAAACAAAACAAAAAACAAAATGATACTTTTTTTCCTATTTGAAATATCCAAAGTTAAATTTTTGAAAATTACAAAAAAGAAATTAAATCAATAAAAATAAACATGAAAAATGAAAGCAAAATCTTTGTTTTTTGTTATTAAGAATAATTTATTTGGTCCCAACAAATAACAAAAATTCCCAGCTTATATACACATTCAGATGAACCATATAAGATCCTCCCCCTCTCCACACAAAAGAATCTGAAGAGAAATGGAACCTTGATTCCTACCCAGCAGGATACCAATTGAAGAATTTGGCTCAAAAACATTTGTCATCCCAAAATTGAATGAAGTCCACGGCATTCTGTTAATCTTCCTGTGAAGAAAATTGGTCTGTTATCCACTGAAAAACAGACTTCCCATAAATGCATAAAAATTCCTCACCAAGAGAATTCCATCAATTCAAAAAATTAGAGAAATATCAGTCACAGTGAGAGTTTTTAGAATAACGGATTTGGTTTTGAACAGTTAGAGAGTGACCCTAAAAAAGAAAAAAAGAAATAAAAATTGTCATTTTATGCAGAATAAAAACAAGGAAATTTAATTTGTGAATGGCTAAATGTCATACTAAATGATGCAAAGATGCAATTTTTCCAAGAAAATAATTACCCCTGCTTGCCAAAAAGCAACAATTGTTTGTTAGTTCACAGATGCATGACACAAGCAGACACTTACTTGCAAACAATGATCATTATTTAATCATAAACAATACAAGAATATTTTATTACGCAAATTAAAAACTGTCTCAAAAAACATTAATTGATTTTCAAGTGTTTAATTTTTCACAGATTAAAATTATTTTATTTGCTACCATCTCTTTTGGAATATCTGACAAAGTTGCATTGAAAATATGAAACAAAAAGTTTTTGTGAAATTTTCCTGATTTCACAATTCAAAATGATCCATATGTTCAACTGGATTCATGTTAGAAGACAAGCTTAATCCCAAGAATCATTCAATAGATTTTTGGATTGGTGTCTCTTTTGTTGAATTGCATGAAACTCCATCCATCAGGAAATCAGTTAGATTTGATTCAAATAACTATTAAGAGATAAATGCATTTGTCTCTGAATTGATATACTCTATTTATTCCAAAATATTTCCATACCATATTTTTTGATGTATCAGATGCATTTTTTACCTGAAAATTTGGCATCAAAATCTGATTGCATCCTATTCACTTCAGGAAGGAATAAAAGAGATAAAGGCAATTTCCAAGGGGAAAAAAAATGAAAATGGCAAGATCTTACAAATAAACTGTACGAACGGATTGTGAATCCAAAATGGCAAGAACTGTTTCTACAAATAAGGAAAATTTTAAAGTAAACAGTTTAGAAGGTTTTCCTGGTCCAACATTGTGGTGTTATTAAACACAAAGTTATGAGACTCAAAAGTGGATGAAAAAAAAAAAAAAATAACGAACACTCAGGTGTGAATGTGAGTGATGAATTTGTGCAAATAATAAGTGATATAGTGATTAAGTCATTTATAAAATGCAATATCAATATCACAATAAATACAACCAATCCTTTAATCATTATTCCTTTCCAAGCAGTGGTAATATTAACCATTTCCTTATAAGGAAACACTTGGCACTCATTGACTGAGCTGTCAGTGTTGTTGATTGAAATTTATAAAATCTTTCTTTTAAAATACTTTTTCAGGAAAATAGGTTATTGCTTTTTTTCAGTATTGATGGAGGTTTTCTTCCTAACCTTTTATTCGAAGTAGTGCGGAATATCAACATCTTGATTATGTCATTTTTCCTTTGAGTTAAATGTGATATCCATTTTAGTTGTTGTTGCTGCTTTTGTTAATCCTCAACTGATGTTGTTCCTGTTATTTGATAGAGTCCTTTGTGATTCTCTGGCACCAGTCCATAATGTTCAAAGAAGAATGATCTTTGCCAAAAGCCACAGGCTTCATTTGCTCAAAGTAATTTTTAACCATTGATCTTAGAAAGCAGTTGTATAGAGTTGACAGATTAGATATTTTCAAACACATTTGGTGCCATGCATGGCATCCATATGAAAATATTGATCTGAGGAGAACAGGACTTGAGTTTTCAGAATAGTGAAAGCAATGATCAAGTTCCAGCCATCATATATATATATATATGTGTGTGTGTGTGTGTGTGCATGTTGGCTGATCATTCCTGAGTACAACTGTCTGCTAGATTACCAAGCTAATCCCTGCTGCAAATGCCCACTCAGACACATTTCTGTTTCTTCTTATCTACTCAATTTCACTCACAAAGTTTGGATCAACCTGTGATATGGTTTAAAGACACATCCAAAACTGTTATAAGTAAATGCTAGCTTGTCATTTCAAGTATATACTTCTGTTAGGATGGCTAGCTGATCTCTGTTGCCAATGCCTGATCAGGTAAATTTATGTTTGTTCAACACTAACTGAGCCAATCTGTGGTTTTTACTGCAACTATGCTGAGCAGATCTTGGTTACAGTATCTGGAAGAGTGGGAGTAAAATATTTCTTTTCTTGCACTTCTCACCTGTGGAACTCCCTTAAATTTACCTACTTCCCTGATAACTACAATCTTCAAAAATTTAAATGCAATGTGAATTGCCATCTTTTGTCTTCTTGAATGTCATTCATCTTGTCTGCTTTCTTCAGTCCTCCCTATTCTGAGTCTCTTCTCTTTCACATTCATTCCACATAAACCCTAGTGGCATTACCACCTTGTTTGGGGTGAAATGATTTAAAAAAAACAAAAAAAAAAAAAAAACAGGTTTAACCTATGTACCTGTGAAAAGGGGTGTCAATTTTTATTATTTTAAAAATCAACAATTAAAATTTTAATAAAACCTATATATATGAAACTGGATTATACATTTTTTCTTGAATTGGCAAAAAAAGTATCAAGCAATATTCTTGCAAGTAAAAATAGTGTTCAACATTTTTTGTTGTTAATTTTTGAGAAAAAAAAATGTATAAATACAGATGCTCACAAACTATTTTAGTGAATTTACATGGTGAGAACAAATAAAAGAAATGCCCGGAAAATCCATTTTTTTTCAAAATTTATAATTACAGTCAGTTGTTGTGATGTCCTTATTTAAATTCTCTTGTTCTTTTGTTCACAAGCATTTTTATAAATTTATGAATAAAAAAAAATTTGATTTCATTATTTCTTCATAATACAGTAAATAATAAATATAGCATTGTAATTGGTCCACGTGTTTTTATAAACTTGTAAATTAATATTATTCTTGTACAAAAACAATCGAGTAAAATAGTGTTAAATTCTTTTGATGTCAATTCTCAAGAAAAAAAAGAGAATGCATAAATTCAGTTTAATGTTTGGGTTTTATTAAAATTCTAAAAATAGCCTTTTAAAACAATAATAATTGCTGAAGGTGTAAATGGTAAAAGTGGTGTCAAGAGAAATCCATCCATTTGAAAGGCCATTGATTTGCAGGTACTTATGTTAAACTTTGCTTTTTATTGACTGTATGCCATCATGTAAATATCCTGTATGATTACACAGAATGATAGCAGATATAATTCTCTGAAAATCCTTACCTTGATTGTAATTGTGACACTTATTCTTGAATTGAATTTTCAAATTTACTTGAAGCATATTTAATAGCAACACAGTTTGTCCTACTTACTAACTTGCTTCTCCAGAAAATTCACCACAACTCAAACTCATGTTTGCAGGTTTGTCTTTTTTCTTATGCTCTTAAAACTACATTTGAGTTATTCCAAAGTTGCACAACAGGTGGATAAATTGAAACAATATTAGGTTGATGCAAGTGTTCCCAGCACAATCTTTTTCATAATGTTAGGGAAATCTTAGAAGTGTCTTTGAAGTTTATTCATTCCCTTATTATTTGTGCTGTAGGATATCATTGACAAGTCTTGGGAAAGATGTGGAAACCAGGAAAAATGTGCTCAACAAGAACTTACAGAAAGGAACATTGGTCAGTATTTAAACTTTTGTTTTTTTCCTGGGAAAAAATAATTTTTGAACAAGACTGACATTGCCAATAAAAAAATGGATTTATCATAATTCAAAATGAAAAAATAGTGGCAGGACCCAGGACAACTTTCAAGATTTCAATCTTAGTAGGGAAGGTGGGGTGGGCATGTCTCTCCAGGTTTGTCAGAATTCAAAGGAGAGTCTTTATAATGGATTGCTGGAACATGAACAAACTGTTACTGCACCAATGCTACAGTGATTAAATATGTTAAAATAATAAATAAATTACTTTCTCATTGCAATGCTACAATAATTTTAAAGAGAAAGTATAATAAAGATTTTATGGGACACATTATTCATTCTAATTAAAGCTTACTATTTTGTATATTGTATAATCATTTGTATATTGGCTGCTATTCAATTTAATTAAGATCTTGTTCTAAAAAAAAAAAAAAATTAAAAAAAGCCATTTTATTTTGATAGAACAAAGACCAAGTGGGAGAATTAGAGATAATTTATTTCTCTTTTAAATAAATCAGTTTGAATGTTTGATGTTTTTTGAAAGAACTTCCTTTGGATTTTTATTTGGGAAAGAACATCAAGTCAAAATGAAGAACAGCAGTGAGTTGGGGAAGGAATTGTGTATTTGTAAAACTGGCTTTCTTCCAAGAATTTCAACTAAATACCTGGACTTCTCCAGGAATTTCAACTAAATATAATGAACTATTTTCTTTCTAAATGACAAATTTTAAAAAATTAAATCTAAAAATATAAGGTTAAAAATTGATATAATTTAAAATATCACCATAAAATAATATTCAACCGTCTTTCATGGATATATGGTAAAAGAAACTTTGGTATCATATCCCACCAATGAATTAAATAGCAGGGCAAACTTGATTCTCTAGCTAAGGTTGGCAGCCAGTATAAAAGAGCAATTCTAAATTCAAAACCATATATGATCCTGGTGTGGAAAATATTTGAATTTTAACTATGGTCCACTCAGCATAGTTGTAGTATAAACCACAGGTCAGTTCTGTAGTTGTTGAAGAAAAGAAAATGAGACTGAACAGAGGGGCCTGCTCGGAAATAAGCAGCTATTCTGAAGATGAGAAATCACACTGATTTGCAAAGTTTCTTCAAGTTGAAACAACTCCAATGATAATGGTGGTATTATTTTTTTGTTCTCTCTCAACTTGATCTTCTAAATTTAATAACTTTCAATAAAATTGGAATGAGAATAATTGCAAATAGATGCACATGTTTATGTTGCACATAGATTATTCCAAGCACAGTACCAATATGCAGAGGTTGTTTTTTTTCTGTTAGCAAAAGAGGCAAAATGAAGACCAAAGCAAAGAGGATTATGTTCATTATTTTATAAGCATGCAAATATAGTTTCAAGCAAGCAATGAAGTCAGATTTTTGTTAGTACCAAGAATTCAGTTAACTGCAGTTAACAAGAATTTCTATCATTACCGTTGCATGGCGCAGTTGCAAATGACTGAAGTTTCTGAATCAGTTAATGGATTAATATATTTGGTTTGAAAAAATGCATTGGGGAAAGTGAAAAAAATTTTAAGCAAAAAAGATTCCCTTGAACAAACTTAACGAGCATGAGCAGATGATCTCAATTTTTAAAACTCAATTCTTTTTATCATTTGAGCAACTCAGAGAAAGATCAACAAACAAAATTAAGTCTATCTTTAAATGTTATCAATTTGTTTGTTTTGTATAAAAACAACTATATATATTTTTTAATGATCTAGATTAGATCTGCACAAAATACAATCTGTGGGTCACATGCTGCACGTGAGGCTACTCAGTATGATCCATGAGGGGTTTTGAAAATAGTACATTTTTTGGGACCAACAGAATAAATATTTGGTGAGTGATCGTATACAAAAAATTAAGTTTTGTGGTTGCATGACTTTATTCAAGTATTTGTTTTTGATGAAGACATTACCTCCTTTGGAATGTGTTTACACCAGTTTTTTTCACTCAGTAATTTACTCTAAAGATTTACTATTGTGGCTCGTGGCTAATTTTCTGTGAATAATGTTGTGCTTCACATTTTGTTATTGCACAAGTCCGATCTCAATACTTATTTACCAATTTTTCATGATTCTTTCCTAAATAAAAATTTTCTTCAAAACAAAATGCAATACAAAATTTATTTTGCTAAAAATGTTTCTCTTTCAAAGGTAAAAATAAATTTTTGCAGATGTGAAAATTGGGTAAAAATATATGAATACCATGATAGGGGTTAACATTTATTGACTGTTACCATTGGCAGTTATGAGAGACAGAAGTTTGCTCAAGTGCTCATCCACCTTCTCTCTTATTTGTTCACCCCTGAGGTGTATCAGTCAAGATATCTGGCAATGGGAGTGCAGGGAGAATTGAATTTAATGCCTTTCCAAAGTTCATTAGTGTAAAAAGAACATAAGCAGTTTCAGACTCCCAATTCCATTCCAAAATGTTATGATAAAACAAAGATGAAATTATCTCATTGAAATAACTCACAGAATAACAACAACAAAAAGAAAAAAAAATAATTTAATATCTACACCAGGACATTTCTTCCCAACCAATGTTTCCTTTCTATTTATTCAAACTCTCAGCCTAGCTTATATTAATGGGAATGTTTTTATTTTATCAAAAGACAGATTCAGATCTGTTTCTATAGTGAGAAACAATAAGAAAACCTTGTTTGACACAATATTCATATCAGATCAGGCCAACAATTTATGTAAGGTTTTACTACCAGTCATTTCCAATTTTCATAAATACTGTAATTGTTTTTCTATCTTTTAAAGGATTTGCTCATTATATACAAATCTGAACCTTCAAACCACAATAAACAAAGTATTATTTATTGCAGCAGTATCTAATTTTAATAGGTGGGAACACTAGAACCACTTCTATCACTCGCTATATTAATTAGACAACATAACACACACAGTGGTGAATATAAAAAATAACACTACAATCAAAAGGAAGAAAATATTTTCCTGGCCTATATTTTTTTATAGCTGTTGGGCAAACAAAAAAAAAGGCCAAATTTGGTCTCCAGGAATTCAGAGGCAAGGGGATTAAAGCATTTAATAATATGGAAACAATAGCAAGAAAATCCAGGACTTAAACTTTTGAGATTTGAAAAAAAATCAAAAAAAAATCCAAGAAAACACTTATAATATAGAGTTTAATTTTTTTTTTCTTGAAAACAATTTATCACTTACTCAACAGTTTTTCAATAAGAATGAATCAACTTTCACAAACAATAGATTACATTGGTTTGAAATTTCAAAACCTCCATTCATCTTTGAAAACTAAACCATTTTTCAGTTCCATTATTTTTATAATTCAATTTATGACTTCTCACTGCTTCTTAAGTATTTACAATGAAAAGAAAAAATGCCCTGAGGTTTCTAACAACTTATTTGATCCTAAATTATTTTATAAAATCAGCAATTTCTGTAATGTCAGTAAGACAAATAGCAATGTGTTGCAATGTTATTGGTTCTGACATGGCATAGGTAACTTTCCAACTGCCATAGTATAGTTTCCCTGTACCTTTTCTATAAATATTTTCATGGTAAGTGTTCTGATGAACTTTCCTCTATGATTGATTGACTGATTTGTTTTTTACAGTTTATCAATCTTTTGCAGGTTATTTAAAGCCAGAAAACATTTTTAGATTGTAAGAATTTGGTAACGAAAGGAGATAATGATTAACTGATACAATTCCTACTAATTAACCCATAGCTGGAGGGAGAAGAGGTGGATTCATACCTTCTCCAACGATATTTGTGCATAAGTGAATATAATGAACCCAACTGGAATTGGAAATCATTTCTTCAATTTCCAATTCTGTACCATTATCCATTACATCACCCACTCAGCAAGGTCTTATTTTGCAATTGAAATAATTGGATGTAATCATAAGTTCTATGCTAACAATTTCTTCACTCGCACTTCTTGCTTGTGGAACTATTTTCCAGCCTCTTGCTTTCAAGTCAAGTTTAATCTTCAAAAATTTAAATACCATGTTAATTGTGATCTTCCGTTTTCTTAATTCCTGTTCATTTATTGTTTTCTCATTAAAAATTTTTTTTTCTCAGACGCTTTCACTCAGTAGCCAGTTGTTTCTTAGTGGCTTTATTGTCTTGATGAAGTGAAATGTTTTTTACTTTTTTTCCTTAAAATACAAGTATGCGTCTTTTCACTTGTGGAAATCTCTTTCTGCCTCTTGTTTTCCAGTCAAGTTTGATCTTCAAAACTTTAAATGCAATATCAATCGTTATCTTCCTGTTCTTTTAGTGTAATTATTAAAAGAAAATATTGATTAAAACAATTTAATGAATACTGCCAAGACACTTTGCATATTCTCACAAAGCCATTAAATATTCTATGAAACCACCTGTGCTTTGTCAATTCCTTTTCATGTTAAAAACAAACTATAAATGTTGAAACAGTATACTAAAAAGCATGAAATATGTGTTTTCCAGGAATTAAAAAAAATGTCTATTACAAGAAAAAAAAACAGGCCTATATATATATATATATGAAATTATAGCCTCTGTCTGTTATCGAACTCCTCCTAGGGTTTTGGAGATAGACACCCATAACTATATATATTCTGAAAGTACATCAGGGTACTTGAATAAGTAGATTTCATTTTGATCACAGAAGGCCACCGGGGGGAACAACCCCCTCCAACCCTATTATTTTCTCCTTGATATAAATTAAATTTAAATTTGAACAACGGAATTACTCCTATCCAAAATATAGGAAAAATCCAGAAAACAGAGGTCACATCAGTAAAATCAAAATGAGACAATGTGGACATCAAATTGAGCAAGAAATCGCTAATCAGTAGGTAGTGCCTTAAAATACATATTTCTTGCAACAGTTCAACTGTCACATCAATGTTGAAATCTGCTCATCAATTCATTCAATCAAGTATGAAATCAAATACATATCAAAGGAGTCAGATCAAGTTGTTTTGTACAAACCCCTGACTGAATTTTTTTTCCATTTGACTTAAAATAAATTTAAATTTGAACAAGGGAATGGCTAGTATCCAGAAGACAGAGGTCACTTTGGCAAGCTCATTGAGTAATATTGAAATGTATCATTTTTCTCCACAAATTATAATGGTTTAAAATCAATCATCATTTTCTTATAAAATGTGTGACAGTAAAGCATAGTTAATTTATTCCGCAGAAGTGAAATAGGTTTCTGATGGAACTTATTCTTGCTAAGAAAGATTTTTTATATATATAAATATTTATTTGTTTTTTAGCATGGACAATTAAAAAACTTTAAGATTAATGTTGATTAGATTTTTTTTTATTCTGGTCAACATGAGTGAACAACTTTTCATTTTGATCTTGTTTTACATTGTGTACCATAACAAAGAATAAAAAAATAACTAAGTTCTTATAAATATTTACAAAGCTTAGCTTAGTCTGGCACAGGGCCACAACAGTGAAACACCTAGTGAAGATCAAACCTACCAAGATTTGATTGATATTTTTCTATGGCTTATCAACCCTATTCAGGTTATTTAAAGCCAGAAAATGTTCTCAGATTGTAAGAATTTTTGTGGAGATATTAGTGATAATAATGAGAGGGATGGGCTCTGCCAGGCTAAAATGCCCAAGATACACCATATGAGGAGCAAACCAAGAAACCTTTCATGGAGAGCAAGGCTCTGGCAAAGAACTGTGACAGATAGAGGAGAATTGTTGACAGCTCAGAAAATTGATGCCCAAATGACTCCTTCTGGGGTTAAGGGTGAACAAAGAAGAAAAAGAAATTATTTATTGATATACATTGTACTAATTAACCCATATGGATGCATACTTTTTCCAAAACATCTGCATATAAGTGCATATCATGAACCCGACTAGAATTAGAACTTGGCTCTCAATTTACATTTCTGAGCTGTTACTTGGTATTCATAAGGGGTCACCTATCTAGGTACTGACCAGGCTTGATGTTGCTCAACTTTGGTGATTGAATGAGAACCAGTTTTTCAACATGATATGGCTGTAAGTGTCAAGCCCACTAGCAAAGGTTGACTAAACCAGCTTGATAAATATCTCTCTCTCTCTCTATATATATATATATATATATATGGGAGAATTTCTACAGAGATTTTTTTATTGTTGTAGAACTTTCCATGAGATTGTTCAGTCATTAACTTAAGAGATTAGAATTAAGATTCATCAGAAAATCTAAATAGGAAAACAATGAAGTTTTTGCAGGTCTTTCTAGTAAGAATAATAATAGATACTGAGGAGTAACATTTGCTATTCATTAAAACTTTGATTCTAACTGTACATATTACTGATGTTTGCATTCAAAACAAATTACAAAGAACAAAACTCATTTACTAGTCACTTGTGAACATACAACACAGTCCTTACCCAGCTTTCCATTGACTAGATAAAAACTACCCTACATTGTACCTACATTCTTGTTCCTGTCAGTGTGCACAAAAAAACTGAGAAGGGTCTATTGCATGCTCACAAGAAAATGAAAGTGAGAAACAAACACCAGGGCAACAAATGAGTACACTAACTCTGTTTCCAATATATTCAGGTGTTTATTCAGGGCTTCACTTGCTCAATCTGGGTGTATAGGTAGGTGACACTTAGGGCAATTTTTGCCACGTCGGACTAATAGATCACCTCCTAGCAACCCTCTGTCCATCTCAACATCACAATGCATAGCTAACAACATAAGTGGGCAACACTGAGACTAACCAAAGTACAGTCTGTACCCCATGAAGGTCTGACCAGAACTCACTACTTCAATCTCAACCATGGTTGTTAACATAGACCAGCAACCAAAAATCATCAATGTCCAGTTTGTTGTCACTTTACCCCTAAAGCTTTCATCTGTTCAAGTGGTTAACTGCTTTGAAGACCATACCTCACAGATTTATCACTGGTCATAAAACAAAACACTTGAGATAAAATCATGCAAACTCCTCATCTATGTAGGTTTTTCAATCATAATGTTACACACTCACTTTTCAGTTTCTGTTAGTGCCAATAAAATAATTGCTTGTTCATAATAATGTTCCATATTCTTATTTCTAAAGTAAATAATTATTGTTGGAAAGACAACCACATTTTTAGCAGTTTCTCCAACTACACTCTAGTTTATTCAACTTTCTATTTCCAACAGAAAGCATAAATTTAATGAGCTGAACACAGTCCGACATAGAATCATACTAAAATGGTACACCATCAGAATAGAGCTTACATTAACAAAGGTCTGCAAGACTGTCTTATCTGCTCTTTGACAGATGGCTTTTATTAGAATGTACCAAAAGTATTTTCATTTTTTACCAACTTTTACTACAAAGCTTATTTCTTATACCCAACTAAAGACAATGACTGTACTACATTAATATTATAATATATATGAATATCAATACTATTTAGCTATACTTTTCCTTTCAGATATTATAAAGGCAGATACAAGTCCTGAGATTTGGGCAATTTTGAGACATTATTTTTAAAGTGGACCTCAAAACAATTGAAGCCGTTTATAGAATTCAGAAAGTGAAAGGAATCTGACCAGACTACCCTAAACTTGTTTAAAGTATTTTAAGGGTGGTTACTTGTTTATTGAAACAAAGCTTACAGGTGGATGACCATCAGCTGATTATGATACTTTAAAATGCAATGTAAAAAAGAACCTAACCAGAAAACTTTCAGAAATCCAAGGATAATTGAAAAATGCCATATGGAGAGCATTCTTTCACTTCTGTGTATCATGTCTCTTCAGGGCATTGGAGATCATGGTTCTCCACAATTAACTGTCCTCAGCATTCACTATCCTGCTACACAATCAGATTTCAATATCACCCTTTATATCCTCTGTTAAAACACTTAAAAGAGGTTTGATAGATTCTCTAATAAGTGACACTATACATTCTTTATTTAGAGGCAAAAGAAGAGCTGAGCAGCAGTAGGAGAAAAATATCTGAAACAATGTAGTTTAGTCACACTTTCCCTCCTCTGTTAAAACACTTCTCAGATTTTTAAATTGTTATACTTGTTTGATTTTGATATCTCCTATTTGAAATTTGAATGTTGGGTTGTTTTGTTTTGCTGATAACCATGCATTCTGTTTTCTTGCAATTGATGTTTAGTCCTTTCTTCTTGCTTTCCTTCACTACCTTCTATTGCTTAGAATTACAAACATTTGGCAGTCATGGAGAGTCATGATCACAAACATCCTGAAGGGACACACCACATTAAAGAAGTATGGATAGCTCTGCATGACACAGGATCATATATGTCTATTTTATTCAGTTGGAACTTGACATTTTGAAGTAGATCTAATTGGTAGTGGTTGTCTATTGTCTATTGGTTTACATGGGCATATATATATATATAAAGTGACAAGAAATACAAAAAAAAGGAAATAACCACTATGTACATGTGTATGCTTGCACAATCACACACAGTATGAAAAAATATCAACCTTGCACCAATAAAATATGCCTATATGAATAAACAAGAAATATAAACAGTCAATTACTGATAACTCCTGATGAGTGGATGAAGTGATTGCTGATGGTCCATCTACAAAACTCCAATGGGATGCTGAAGATATCATCAATCAGCTAAGTAACAAACTTTATATATATCAAGATTGTGCTTGTGTATCATTCAGGTAAATAGCATTTTCTTGCAGCATCTCAATTTAAATTTGTGCCAAGGAAAATAAATATGTTCAAAATGAATTCTAAAAACAAAAATATTGGTTTCCTTTCTGTGTCTGCTATCAAAATTGTGACATATTGTGTTGTTTAGATTGTGGCCATCAGTAACAAATGCTGGTAGGATTTTTTTTTTAATTCTATGCGAATTGCTTCACTGTAGAGTTAAATAAGTTCAGTGAGGAGACACATCATCTTTGTCTCATGCCCCTTTCTATTTTTGTATATTTAGTGAATTCTTTTCTCTATTCTTACACAAGCAGTTTGCTGCCAGTGTAGGGTCTGGATTATCCTAATATCCCTCCCAAATACTTCATGGTTACATAGCAGTTCCAACACAAAACATCCAGGAATCATGTGCAGTTCTTTATAAATAAAAAGTAGATTAAAAACATGGAAATACTTTTGTTATATCCCAACAGATATTTACAAAACAATGTAACTAAAATAGTTGGGGTACACATTGAAAACCAAACTCACTAGCAAGGGTGTGAAAAACTAACTTACTAAGCACTGTACATACTATGGCAGCAGTTAGCAAGTTCATCTTGAAAACCATAAATATTAGTGCCAATTATGACTGAAGAGACAGTTCAATCCTCACTGGGTGCCCTATACTTTCGGCTTTGTGCCATATCTAAGCTATGCTTAGAAAATCACCATACTTGTTTGTTCCAGGAGTTTCACTAGTGTAGCCTTGTGCTTGACTAAACACTTTTTAAAAATTTTAAATGCCATGTTATTTCAGAGTGTAAGTGATCATGGCTTTCTACAGAATCCCGTGAATATGCATGCCTTCTTGGAAAAGTCAGAAGAGTGATTTTCTTCTCCACAGATTTGAATTCATTACTGCCCTTTTTCAAAACTGGCTGCCAACCAAGATGTGAGAGCTCAGTCTACCTGCTATTTAACCCATAGCTGGGGAGAAGAGATGACTTCACACTTTCCCAAGGGCATCAGTGTGAAAGTGAATACAACAGACTAGGCTGGAATTTGACCTCTTCATGCCAATTTTACTTTCCCCATCAATATCTGTTATGATCTCTGTACAAATACAGCCAGACTACACTTCTTTTGTATGCCATGTCCCTTCAGGCAATCATGGCTCTCCAAAACCTCCTATCTCTTGTAGCATTTTGCAACATTTACACAAGCTTTTCAGTTAGATAGCCGGCTGCCTTCCCCCTGTCCATTTTGCCTTCAACATGCGCTGTGAGGGTCAAATTCTTCAAGCTCTCCTTCCTTGTTATGTCACAGAAATTTCAGCTGTCTCTTTCTGATTCTAAGCATCAGTTTTGTTTCCATTTTCCTTAAGACTTCTTTGTTGCTTACCAGTTCCATCCATAGAATTCTCAGACAGACTATACAACACACTTTGCAAATAAACAGGACTGGGCTCCTGAAAGCATGTCCCATTATCTACAACACAGATGATTCTGTAGAAACTTTCCACACAAGAAAGTGTTTATGAAAGCTGCTCACTATATATGAAAACTGTTGACAACCAAGTGAAGTTTTTTGTTTTTTTTCTGCACAAAATCAGAAAGCAGGTAACCCCTACGAAGATCAGCCCACGTTCTCCTGAAGAACCAAATTAAGAAGACAGGGATGAAAAACACTGCAACAAAATAGCAGCATACGTTTTTTTAAGAGTGCTTACATGCAGCAGATGTGAGGCCGAGTAAGAAGTTATATGCCAAAATTCTACTGCAACTCATCAACAAGGTTAGTCAATTAGCCATAACCACACGAGAGATTTCAGCTACAACTGACCTGGCCTCCATAATCTTGGCTGTGGAAACGACGCTCAATCACCTATAAAGGGAAAATAAAAATAAAAATTCATAAAAACATGTCAAGTACCTTGTATTTTTTGAAAGGGTCAGTTAAAGGCTAAATGTGTACCATGTAAGAAATCTGAAGCCAACTAAAACCAGATATTAGGTTCTTGCATTTTATACAGATAAGAAGAATCTCCAAAAGGTCATGATTAGCTACATTTTGATTGGTTAGAAAACATTTAATCACATGACCTGCAAGTGAAGGCAAAAAAAGGCAAGAATCTAGATGATCTTTATAAACTATTAAAACATTCTGCTACAAATCTAAATGGCATAACCAGGCACTAAAACTTGTAGACTAAATACTTATACATTTTCTGTCATGACCAGAGGTCAGTAATCGAGTTTAGGCAAGCATTAATATTTCAAATGCTGATTTCTGAGACAAAAAAAATCCTCTTCACTTGGGAGATTGGCTTAACCCAGTCTTTCTTACCTCATTCATCCATATTTATTGATTGATTGATTGATCTGTTTTCTATGGTTTATCAACCCTTTGCAGGTTATATAAAGCCAGGAAATATTTTTAGATTGTTGTTTAGGATTGGGTTTCAGGTTCTTTCTAAAGTCTTTTTCATTCCCATTCACTCTCAGCAGCCATTTGTATCTTTGTGGCATTATCACCTAGTTGGGGTGAAATTTTGGGAGATAATAATGATTTATTGAGACAAGTCTTACTAATTAACCGATAGCTTGGAAGGAAGAAGAGTTGGATTTATACCTTCCCCATGGGTATTTGCACATAAGTGAATATAACAAACACAGCTGGAATTGTGACTCGGCTCACCAACTAACAATTCTGAGCCACTATCCATTACACCACCTGCACATCCAAGCTTACAGCACCTGGTATTCCCATGCAGTCAGCCACCTCGGTATTGACCAGGCTTAACTTTGGTGATTGTACCTCATTCACATTGAATATTGTGCCATAATAAGCTGAGTAAATATTGGCCAGATATTATAGCTCATATTTGCAGAATGTGCATGGACATATATGGATTAGAGAGAGAATAAAATGAAGTGTACAAAAAAAAAAAAAAAAAAACATTAAAGACTGCAGTAAAAATGGATGCATTACAAACAACTGGAAAGAATAACAAAAAAAGTTTAAAATTATCACAAAGAAGGAAAATGCAAAATAAAAAAGGTTGAGAAAAAAAAGGGGGAGAAGAATAAAAACTGGTTAAGCTTTTGTTTTTATCAGCATTTTTTTTTTATCAATTCACCCCAAGGAAGGTGATAATGTCATTAAGACACAAGAGGATACTGGGAGTGTAACAGAAAGAAAAACCTTTAGAAATAATTCTTTTTTTATGGTAGGAGTAGATACGTTCACCTATCGTCCAGTTCACAATTCTCTCCAGTCTTTTGAACAGGAGTAGAGTTTTATCCATTATTTCCTGATTAGCATTGGGCTTCAGTTTCATTCTAAAGTCTACTTCAACTCTATACTTCAAACATCTCCATCTAAACTCTGAAATTTTATTTACTATTTATTTCCCCCACCCCCCATCAGTAGAAGTAGATATGTCGACCTATCATCCAGTTCACACTCCTCCCTAGGCTTTTGAATAGGAGTATGGCTTAGGCCTTGTTTCCTTTTTAGGAATGGGTTTCCGGTTCCTTCTAAAGTCTTTTAATTCTCTTTCACTTCCAGTAGCCCCTTACTGGCTTGCCTTGCTTTGGGGTGATTTTAAAAACAAAAAAAGGAACTGGAAACCCAATCCTAAACAGGGAGAATCCTCAACTCTTGTACAAAAGGCTGGAGAGGATTTTGAACCGGACGATAGACAAACCTATCTACGCTTCAACATTTCTGTTTTCTAATTAGCCTCTTTATAGTAATTATAAACTTTTTATTCTTTCCCATTGCTTTTACTATGTCCATTTTTATTTTAATCATTAAAATGAAGAATAAGCTTAGTCTAAAACTGTTTGAATTCTGAGATAAAAATTATTTCATTTTCTTTTCTATCATGTTCTTGGCTAATTCCTTCTTTGGCTTTCAACACAAAAATCAGAGTCACAGCTTCCAATAAGACATGAACATGTACCCTCCATAGCAAGAGCTCAGCTTTTATTCTGTAACCTATTTGATTATGGATGCCTATAATTAGACACTACAGGTATACTGACACTAAGATATTCCAAATATTCACATTATAATGTTTATTCCTTGGGACTTAAAAAAAAAATTATGTATATTTGCACTGTTTTTACAACAGAATGTTTGGTTGATATATAAATCTTCATACCTTATCAAAGAACTTTGCCACTTTTACAGCATTTGTGGTGCCAGGAGCCAGAGATTTTTTCTGTTTACAATCCTGTAAAGTAAAAGAGTTTAAGAAGTATCAGTAAGACAACAAAATAAGCTTGGCTGAAATTCTATCACTGTTCGCCTCAGCCAAATTTGGTGATGGTCTTTTGCTGCTAATCCATTGACAAGTTAGGTAGGGAGAGGATTGCTTGGATAAGTATTTACCTACTTATTTTCCTATCAACCATCCTAGTATGCCAAAGAGGAGACACTTTCTTGTTAAGATATCTGGTGACGAAACCGAGTGTAGGGAGGAGTGCATTCATAACTTTCCAGAGAGCATCAGTGCAAATTTACTTGGATTACCAATTCCATTCTCATTGCAGTTAACTGATGATACACCATTGGCTGCATCCCTACTGGCTGTATTTACTGGCCAAATAGGCAGGATTTTACATGGGCATTTGTGCATCTGTGCTCATCATAACTAATCCTGATTTCCAAGCTGTACCTAGCGAGAGCAGAAAGGAGCTCCCTATTGAAAATTTCTTATAACTTTTTGTTTTTATGTTTTTTGTTAATATCACATTTACATGTAAAAAATATTGTGATCCCTAAAGTGATATAATTTAATTTCTAATTTCTGTTTTGATTTCTGAATGACAAGTGTGGCAGCCTGTGGTACAAGTGTAGAGATAGTGATGCAGTGTTCATAGACCTTGTGTTTCAGTGGATGCTAAAACCATCAGAAATTTTTCCATTCCAGGCTGATGAGTACAGGATCTGTGTTAGATACCCACAGAAGCGGTTATCCTTCAACATCCAGATTGAAAGAAAATGTGCAAAGGTACACAAAATTTTCAACAATATATCCAGACAATTACAAACACTTATGGTCAATGCTGGTGTCTATGTAGAATTTTAACACTATACTGTACTTCTAACATTATACTGTTCAAAATAAAACGCATTTTATGAAAAGCAACCAAAAAGTTAACAATTTAAATAGGGAGTTTCTATCCACCCACTCTGTACATCAAGCTTACAAAAATCAGCTTCCTATCATTGCATACAAAATATTTAAATACATTTTTTAAGTGGTTAGAGAGAATGTGTGGGTATTGTAATTGTTATTGGCGCAAAAAATTGAATTGGTGAGCTGAATTCAAAATCAGACCAAATCTGTTACATTCACTTTGACACCCTTGGGAAAGTCTAGAACAAGGATAGCTCTGAATTCAAAACCATTGAGAAGGCAACAGGAAAACCACAACAATATCTTTCCCAAGGATAGGTCAGGTCATGTATTTTTTTTTTGTTACTGATACCATGTAACCTAGTACAACCTATCAGATATTACTTGAAGAAGAGATGGGCTAATACTTATTGTTCTGATGAACAATATTATCAGTCATAGGTTGAACAAGAATTAAAAGATAGAAAATATAGTAATTCAGGAAAGAAAATGAATCTAAAAATCTGATTTCAAATCAGACTGAATTTATCTGTTAATGTAAATCTATTAAATGAATGTGCTGAAAAAGATCTTTCCCTGTTATTTTCTCAATACAGAAATATTATTTATTACAATAATTTTAATGTAAGTCAACTACCACGAATAAACATACATCATAGGCAAGGTTTTAGAAGCACAACAGAAAAAATATTTCATTTCACCCCTTACCAAATTCAGTTCACAGGCTCCACATTCTTCAGCTACAGTGGAACGTCGAGAGAGAATGTTTTCCCGCAGACTCTGGGCAAGGTCCACTTTAGTTCCAATCACCAAAATAGGAATTTGGCTGCCAACAAAACTCTCAGGATCAAAAACATATCTATGCAAAAAAAAAAAAAAAAAAAAAAAAAAAAAAAAAAAAATATATATAAAAGAACTTAAATTTCAACATGTAATTATTCAGATTACCAGAAAAATAATTATAAAACTTTTCAAATGTTATTTTTTCATGGTTTCTCTCTTTTTAAGTCCGTTTTACTACGTCGTTTCATACAAATTTCATATTTTGATGAATGATAAAAAGAAATCACTTTTATTTAATCAAGCTATTTTCTTTATTTACTCAACTATTCAACTCAGGGAGCCGAGTTCAGATTTCAGTGTGCTGCAATAACAGCTCAGAATGAGAAATCAGAGAGCCGTGTTTGAATTCCACTTGGGTTTGTTACATTCACTTAAGTGTAAATACCCTTGGAAAAAGGGTATGAATCCATCTTTTTCCCCTCCAGCTATGGGTTGAATAGCAAGACATACTGGGTTTTATAGCCTTACTTGGTAACAAGTTTACCACAAATCTGCCTAGTCAGTCATGAATTGAAAGAGACACGATCGTTCAAGTGTGCATCACACATGGAACTTAACTGACTGATTCAAATGCTTCAACTGCTTCTTCACTGTAAGAGAATCTTCTATTGTGTAAAGAGTTTAAATAAATGATGGTTTGTGGTAGAGATGTGTGGTGAATAAGATGGATGCTCCGACATCTCAAACCAAGGCTGTGCAACTTTTGAACAGTGAACAATGTGTGAGGGTGTGCATTGTTATGGAGCAAAATGGGGCCCATCTCTATTCACTTAAATCTATGCCGTTTCTTTTTTTAATTTTCCTTGCATACAGTCAATTTTGTTGCAGTACTGACTATTGTTTTTGGATTTTGTCAAACCAGCACATTCATATTTTATAACTGAATTAGATCTTCCTTTTCAAGGCTCTTATCTCCTGAATGAAATTTCTGAAACCATATCTCAATAGTTTTGATTTTGACAATACTTCTGCCAAATGCCAAGCTGATGTTTCATTGGACTTTTATGACATTGTAACCTAATCTGAACTCATAATGTGAGCAGTCAACATTGTTTAATTGTTATCATTTTCTGGGATTTCAAATAATGTTTCCTGAAATAACCACTTGACAACAAAATAGCAAGGAGATTAGCAAGAAATACATGCTAAAATAATGACTTATGCCAGTAAACTTTATTAAATTTTGTAGAAAAGTTGGCAAACAAAAAACACAACATTTCATATGGGACAACCTAAGCCAAATGTAAATTTATAAAATAAATTGGTTTCAATATACTATTTATATTGATTTTAATTTTGTGCATCCATACTTTCAATATGTTAGTCAACTTTTAACTTTTGTAATAAAATACTCAGATTTAAAGTTCTTTAGACATTGAAAATTACTTGCACTTAAATTTAAAAATATATGATAAAACTTTTTCTTTTTCAAATACTTTATAATAAAAATAAAATTATATATATAATGACATTATTCTTCCAGCAATTATTGTATAAATCCCTGAACATTGAGAATGGCTTCTCATTTACAATTCTTTTTTATAGTAGGAGTAGATAGGTTCACCTAGCATCTGGTTCACACTCCCGCAATCTTTTGAACAGGAGTAGAGGTTTATCCCTTGTTTCCTGTTCCTTCTAAATTGTACTTCAACTCTAAACTAATGTCTTCACCTAAAATCTGATTGTTGGGTTTCCAATTCCTTCTAAAGTCTTTTCCTTCTCTTCCACTAGTCCCTTGTGTCTTAGTGGCATTATCGCCTTGCTTGCGAGGGTGGGGGGAGGACTGATTAAAAAAAAAAAAAAATTATTGGTCTTACATTTATATTATACATGCATATCCTCTGTCAATAGCTGTTTTATAAATTCCTGACCACTGACAATTTTTTTCTTTCTACATGTATACTGTGTGCTAAAAGTTACAAAAACAAATTTTAGGTAGAAAATTGCAAAATTTAGTGACTAAATCATCAAATTTCACTTTTACGCATTCATGTTACTCTGTTGATCTGCATTTATTCATAACCCTGTAAATAATTTTATTGGGATGCCATGTCAGGCTGAGTAGTCAAGCTGTTATTCTGTCCAAAGAGAATCATAATGAGGTAAATTAAATTGCTCGTGGAGTTCCACTGAACTTCTCCATTTTTCCCAATGTTTGTACATTCCTTAACAAAAAGAATTTAATAATACTTTTGACAAGATGAGTTAAACTATTAATAGGTAGATTTTCTGTCATCAGATTTTTCAACAAGTAGCAGAGGCTCTAGGAAATAAAAATAAAAATAAATAGTAAATAAAAAGAAAAATATTTACTCATTAGCATCTTTGTTTAGTCCTTTATTTAGAACTTCAGCCAACCATTTCCGTAGATTCTGGTGTGACTTTCTGTTGGTCAGATCATGAACAAGAATTATGCCTAAAAGAATAAAAAAAAAAGAAATTATCAGCAGATCTGGGAAACATAACATTCAATATTCAGAGAATATTTGGCCCTAATCCTGTTTTCATTACATTTTATCTGGTATTGCTATATTTCCAGAGAGGTTAGAGGCTAACAATTGTGTTAACCTCTCAGCTACCTGGAAACAGAGACATTTGTAGTAGCAGCATTATTAACAACTAGCTTAAAAGCTGCACTCCATACTGACTTTTAAGCTAACTCTTGCAGAGGGCTAATTGGGCCTCCATCCCAAAACTAAAGCGACCTCTATTCCAGCTTGGAAAATAGCAATGATAATTTTGAAGAAATAACTGAATTCCTCAATTCACTCTATGGAACTTCAAAACCTCGCTTTACTTCTGATTCGGGCTATAAGTCCAATTCGAGCCAAAATAACAATTTGGGCCAAAACTCAAATTGATGCCGAATTTGAGTTCTTCAAATCACAAACTCTGCAGAACTTCAAAACATAATGTCAAGAAACCTCTCAGTTTAACTCTGATTCCTTGGTATTTTGAAGAAATAAAATTGATTTCCTCAATTCAAAGTTTTGGAGAAATTTTAAACTGAATTTAAAGCAAAAATCTTTTAAATTCACAAAGTTTTTGTGTTATTTTAAATTCAATATGAATTAAAAACTTAAAATCACTAAATTTTTTTTTCCAGTTATTTTAAAATTTGAATTGTTAAGTGTTCCCTACTCATCCATACACAAATCCCAATACTGGATATTCAATGAAGGGCATATTTTCAATCCCAGGATCACCTCGATTCCAAAAAAGAATGATATATCTATGTAGAGCAAGCATAGCATGAGTTAAAGGCGGTTTCAGACACATGGATGAACAGACAGAATTATGCCATTTATTTATTTATTTAGAAGATATCAATCATATACTTTTAAGGATATTCATTGTGTAACTTCATTTGGCATATCGCTATAAGCTAATGAGGAGTAAACTCTTCTTTTTTTAAGTTCATCCAATACAAAGCTCTAGATCCACTCAAGGTAGAAGGCTACAGTTAAAATAGTTATGATGAAAGAGGGGACAGTAAGAGCCGAAGATTAAAAGGATAAGGAGGATAGATAAATGATCCTTGACGAGATTAAAGTTCAGGGAAACATCCACGTGTGAGTGTTTCACAATGGAGTAATTCTTGAGAAAAAGTTGCCTGAGTAGAATATTCTCATGACAGAAATAATAGTGCACAGTTTAATATTTGCAATGTCTAAACATACAATAATGAAAAAAACAGTAATAGACATTTTTGTAGATTTTCATTTCCATGCAACAACTGAATCAGCCATAAAGCTAAGTGTTTTTCCAATTGGGTAAATATTTACAATTTTCAACAGGAATTTGACTGTTTTTGTCAGCGAAGAGCTGATTCTAAAATGAAATTCACTATATTGAATGCTGGGCTTAATCACAGTTGACTTGATTTTAGTCAAACATCTCCAATTTCTATAAAAATAGAAACTGGAAAAAAACATTAGTAATTTCTGCATGAGTAATTGAGTATTTGTGACCAAACTTGTAACTGCCAAGTCACCCAAAACTTCCTTTTTGGAGTGGTAAAAATTAATCTAAAGTTTTAGCATTTTAACAGAACCTTTTTACTTGCTCTGGGAAAAGGAAGTGTCATATTTCATGAAGGATGAAAACATTAGTCACATATTTCATGGATTGGGAGGTTTTGTTTCATACAGTATATGAGAAAAAGTATCTTGGCTAGAAAAGTAATGTTTGCTCAAATAATTTCTTAATTTACTGAAGATGGCTTTTTGTCAGTAAATCATTTTTTCAGGATTAACTTTTTGTTCAGATTGTCCTAGTGATAATAAATACACCAGACTGTAAATCTATAAAATTTGCAAAAGGAGTTGATATTTTGTTCAGTGAAATATTTTCTGTTAATACGTTATTTTTAGAGATACAATTTATTTAAGTAAATGCTGTTTTTCAATTTTTTACTTAATTATATTGTATCTAAAAAATAATGTGTAAACAGAAAATATATTAAATAACTGTCAGACTTAATCCATTTTATACATTGTGCCTTGGTTGGTAGCCAGTCTAGGAGAAAGCCAACTCTTTATTCAAAACCTGAAGAGGCTTATTTGGATACCTTGTGGCACACTATGTGTACCAGTTCTCTGTATTTGGTTCCTTTGAAAAGGCTGATTGGTTCTGCACGAGCCTTCACCATTATAATCAAATCAGTTTGTGAATAGTTGGCTGTTTGGTTCAAAGAACTGAACTGCTGTACCCTCATATGTCAAAAATGATGATAGAGTCCAGTATGTATAAAGTATAGAGTATCTTGTTCATATTTGCTAATATCTAATCTATCATGTCTATTTGTAGCTAATAAAAACTGACTGAATTTAGAAGAAAGTTGAAACATTAAGATTTTCCTGCAGTGGGTTGCTGTTTCTTTCTGTGGTAGACTGATTGCCAACCAAGGCTATAGGACCCAATCTGTCCTGCTATTCAACCCCTAACTTATGGGGGAATAAATGGATTTCTACCTTTCCCAAGGGTATTTGCACATAAGTAAATGTAACAAACCTAACTGGAATTCAAACACGGCTCTCTAATTTCTCATTCTGAGCCAATATCCATTACACAAACATTTTATCTATGTACATATTTATATGTATTCTTTAAAGAAAGAAAGAAATTTCTATTATATATATATATATATATATATATAAGTGAACATTAAAGTCAACATGTGGTGGCAACTGTTCGTTTTGTGCTTAAACACAATCTCTCTCTTCCTCTCTCTCTCTCTATATATATATATATATACACACACATATTTACCACTTTAACCATTATTTTCATCTACCAGTCTGAATATTCAAGAGATCTTATTAAAGAAAAACATACGCTCCCTGGCAGGATTTGAAGAGGACAAACCATTGTTAGATCTGATGTGCTCTATACTGACTCAGCCATGGAGTACATCAACGATCATGCAAAGCCCAATAGTGCCTTATAAATAATAAAATATCTTGCAGTATATAGATTCTAAGGTTACAACCTCATTCTATAAATGTTAAAATTTGCAGAGAGGTATGTTCAAAAATGTTTGCAAGAAGTAAACACTCATTTAAAAAATTAATTAAAATTAAAAAATATTTATTAGGTAAAATAACAAAAAATTAAATGAATTTGAAAAAAATATTTCATTAATCAATGAATTAAACATTTTTTTTATTAATTTCAGATTGTCCCCCTTTCTCAGGATTTCATGACATATAATATTTTTTTTAATATTTTCAAAATACTGTAATTATTAACGTCTATTGTGTATGTCTATTACTTTTGGTTTATATTTACTTATATTAAATATAATTTGTAAAGTAGTTTCAGTTTAATAAAAGTTTCGTTGATTGGGTCAATGCCATGATAAATGAAACAGAGGATGGATGGATGTTGGATTTAACAGCATGTCAACTCCTATTTGGGTCAATTTATGCCGAAGCCTTATTAATTTATGAATTTAAGTTGGTTATTTTGTATAAAAGGTTGAAAGGCTGTTGGGTTTCATAATCTTCTGTATTTTTTGGGGATTGCTTTTTCTTGTGACTATTTCTGATTGTGTATTTTAATATTTACATTCGTACATGCATATATATGTCTATAAGCAGATACATATACACTATTTGCAAGGGTTATATTTTATTGAGGAGTCTATTGACGATTCTGTTCCATTGGAGGGATTAAGGTAGGTTGAGGATTTATGATTTAATAGACATAAGTTATGGGTGTTAATTATTTCTTCTATTATTTTACCTTTAGTATCTATTTTTTTGCTATTCCATATAGGATTATGACTGTTAAAGTCTCCTAGTAAGATTCTGGGTTTAGGGAGTTGCTCCATCAAGTTGTTTATTTCTGTTGTATTTATTGGTTCCTGTGGGGGTATATAGATGGAAAGAATTGTGATGGTTTTATCTAGTGTCACTTGTGTTGCTATTGCTTGTAATTTAGTTTTAATGTGTACTTTACTTTGCGGTATGTCATTTCTAATCAATATTGACACTCCTTCATTAGCTCTATGTCCTGTATTGTGGTTATAGTGGTATTGTTTATAATTTTTAATTTTTAAGTTGGCATTTTCTTGTAAAAAAGTTTCCTGTAAGCAGATGACGGCTGGATACAGTAGTGACATAAGTATGAGTAGGTCATTGTAATTAGATTTTATTCCACGACATTTCCATTGCAGGATCTTATGTGCCATGATTATACTTTCATTTTTTGGGGGTAAAGTTACCTGCTAGGTTTATATCATTTGTCCTCCCTAGTTTTTTTCCATCTTTTGAGTTTTTAGAAGCTTTGTCTTCAACTGCTTGTGGTATCCTTCGGTCAGATTTTTGGTTTTGTTTTGAATTTTGTTTGTTTTCTTCCTCTTCTATTTCCATATATTCCATAGGCTCAAATTTATTTTCATTTGATATATTGATTCTTGATTTTGAATTAGATCTTGATCGGTTGCTTTCTTGCTCTGTTGTCATTTTTTTTTTCTTTTTGTTTATTTTTCATTTTCTTATTTTGGGTTTGGGAAGAAGAGGGTTCGCTGGAGTTTTGTTCTATGTTTTCTTTCCAAAGTTTTTTGCCTTCTTCTGGGTTTATTCCATTTGATCTGGATTGTTGAGTTTTATTTTGATCCGATTTAAGTTCAATTAAAAAGGTTTTTAATTCTTCAAGGAGAGCTTTTAATTCTTTGCATAAATTTGTTATTTCAATTGAACCTTTTATTTTATCTTCATTGTTTATTTTATTTGCTTTTTGTGCCATGGAAGCATAGGTGTTTTCTTTTATGTTATTTTTAACTTCCTTTCGTGCTTCTATGAAAGATATATTTTTTTTGTATTTTATTCTAATTATTTCTTTCTCCTGTTTATATATACTGCATTGTTTTGAAAGAGCAGAGTGGTTTCCCAAACAGTTTGAGCATAGGCTCTCATTTGGGCAGTTCTCTTCTTTATGTTCAGGTTCTTTTTCATTACATTTTCCACATATTCTTTTATTTCTACAGGAATCTCTGTGATGCCCAAATTTGTGGCATCTATAGCATTGAAGAGGGTTTGGTACGTATTGTTCTACTTTTATACTTTCATATCCAATTTTAATTGTTGTTGGAATTTGGGGGGAGTTGAAAGTTATAATGTAGGTATTAGTTTGTATCTCTACTTCATTTTTCTTTATTGTTATTCTTTTAACATTTGTAACTCCTTGAGTTTGGAGTTCTATTTTTATCTCCTCTAGAGTGCACAGGGAGAGCTCCTTGCTTTTTACTACTCCCTTTGAGAAATTTAGGGTTTGGTGTGGGTAGGCTTTTATTTCTATTTCTTGTAGTTTTTTTTGTCTTATTAATGTGTCCGCATATATCTTTTTTTCTACTTCTACTAGTAGTGTTCCATTTTGTAATTTTTTTACATTTTTTGGTATAATGATATTTGATATTGCTTTTTGTATTTTAAATGGTGAAATTTCTGTTAATGCTTTTTTGCTTATTGCTTCAAGTACAATAAATCGTGGAAAGTTTTCGCTGTCATTTTTTGTTTCCGAGTCGTTATCCACATGTGGTCTCTTGGAAGATTTCTTTTTTTCCATTGATTGTTTTTATTTTTTTTTCATCATTCTCGCTCCCTACCCACCGCGGAGTCCAGTATTGGGACATGACAAGGGGGAAACCCATTCGCCTTGCCATGTCGGGGCTACGTGAATGATATACTCTCTTTGGGAGGAGTCTATGAGCACGCGTGTTCCTTTGTTTCCGTTTTCCAAGTATTACGGCTGTGAAGGTTTAGCAAGTGTGTCAGATCCTTTTTTTTCTCCCAAATTGATTGACCCTCAGCCACCGCCTTCCATCACATATTTAGGGTTAAGTGTTAGTTTTGGTTGGGAAGAGGAGTGTCAGTTATAAGTTTGGGATGGATTATATATGATGGGGCTTGACATGACCAGCTGATTGATCGGATCGGGCCCCTCCGACCGCCCGTCTAGCCCAGGTAAGGGCCAAAGTGGTGTGTTACAGGATTGTGACTGCTTTACACCTGGGTTACAACCTGCTCAACCACCAGGATCCCGTCCCCAGACATTACGGGTCGCCACCCACGGCCAACAGGTGGCCCCATTGAGGGACTTTTACTCTCTGCAGAGGGGCAGTCGGCGTATTCTGATGCCCCACCAACTGGGCCTGAAACAGAGGTTGATGATTCCCATGAATGGTGAATGTAATTTAGAACAGAAAATATATTATTCATTTCTTTGTAAAAATATATACAAAACTTACAGGGTTACAAAAATATCAGAATTTATATTGCAATATCTGCAGATGTCAGTATTTCTTCTCAGAGTAAATATTAATTTGTTATAATTAATTTATCAGAATGTTTATTTTCATATATTTAAAAATAAATAAAAAAACTGTTAGAAAAAAAAAAAGAAATCACAAATTAACCTATAATGATAATATTTAAGGAAACATTTTAAATTCATTGAACGAGCAGGTAGTGCTACTTTTGTTGGAAATTTCTTTCTGATCTTTCTCTTAAAACAATTTTTCAGGAAAATAGGTTCATCATGTCCAGTAACTGTTATTGCTCTTTCCAGTATTGACAGCAGCTTCCTTCCTAACCTTTTGTTTGAAGTAATGTGGAGTGTCAACATCTTGATTATGTCATTATTTTCTCTTATACATTGCTATGTCAGGGAGTTATAAATGCTATCCATTTTAGTTGTTGCTGTTGTTGAAAGTCCTCAAATGATGTAGTTTCTGTTATCTTGTACTGTTCTTTGTTTGTGATTCTGTAATGCAAGTTCACAGGATTCGAAGAGGGATGGTCCTCCCTCAGACCTACAGGTTTCATTCACTCAAAACTATTTTTAACCCTTGATCTGAGAAAGCAATTGTATACAGTTGACAATTTAGACATTTTTGAACAAGTTTATTGCCATACATGATATCCATATGAAAGACTTGATCTGATGAGGCTATTTAACCAAAAAACAAGTCATGTTCTTAACATTTGGTTTTGTAGCAACCTGTGGTGTTGGGTGAAACTACCCCTGATGCAGCTTCTCCTACACTAAATTTGTTATAACTGATCCATGAACTAAGGTATTTGAAGTGTTTATTATTTACTAATTCCACATCCTGAATGTTTCTGATGGATTCAGGATAGGTGCCATCACAGCTTTAGTTCCAAAACCAGATCCTAGTTTGTTTTGAGAAGGTTTGTTATAAGAGAGGAGAGTAACACACGGTGATGAAAATATTTACTCATCATCTGTTTTAAAAGATATAACGAGAAAGGATTCATTGCTGGCAATGTTTGTTAATTGTTTGCATTTTTTAAAGGTTTTGACATACCGTGGACAGGATTGTAAAAAATGTATCGGCTGTTTTTGTGTTGAGTTGCTCCTCCAATATCCCAGAGTTCCACAAAATATGTTCTTTCTTCAGGTGTGCCTGCTTTGTATTCATGCAACTGAAAAGAAAAGTCAATTCATTGCCATTATTAATTCTGATTAGGTTTGATTTCATCTTTATTTTGAGATTTTATCACAGCCCTCATGCCATTACGTTCTATGAACATTAAAATAAACAGTGTCAAGTATTTTCCAGTGAAACTTGAATTCATTTTTTATATCCAATGAAAATTAATGAAAATATTGCATACAAAAAAGAAAAAAAACCTTAAATTAAGACGCGTTTTTAATAATAGCACAAAGACAGCAAGAAATTCAATTAACAGGGAAATAATGAAAGGCTAGAACATATGATCTCTCAACTAAATTATAGTATACTTGCTCAGTATCACCCTCCCATTTGATTTTCCTATTCAATCATAGCAATGTCAAAGAGAAGCTGAATTTCCATTCCTACAGAAGTTCACCTTGTCTTTGCCATTGCTATGTCAGGGAAGTTAGGCTCATGACTTTCCAAAATACTAATCTACAAAGCAAAGCAGTCTTTATTGGCTGTACTTGATAAAGTGCTATTTGTAAACTTTGCATCTTTATGATGAACAGAAAAACAGACCAAAAGTGAGACTTGAACCTCCACAGTTTACTTTATGACCAAAACAGTTATTTTACACTGACATCAGAGGTCAGTATTTGAGCCAAAGTAAAAAGCTAGGTTTTTGAATGGCAGTTTACAAGACAAGCAGGCCCTCTCGACGTAACAGTCTTCCTCTCCCCACATCGAGACTCATTTGCCCTAGACATCAAGTGCCACTCCTATCAGTCAGTTAAGTGCCATACATGACAGAAGCTTGAGTGATCATGTCTCTTTTGATTCCTAACTGACTAGATAGAGATTTTCCTGCACTGGGTAGCCTTTTCTTTCTACAGTAGACTGGTTGCCAATCAAGGTTATAGGATCCAGTCATTACTGCTATTTAACCTATAGATGAGAGGAAAAGAAATGGATTCATACTTTACCCAAGGTTATTTGCATGTAAGTGAATGCAATGAATTGGACTGGAATTCAAACTCAGCTCTCTAATTTCTCATTCCATGCCAATATCCATTACACCACAACATACACCTGGAGAGTTGTGAGTTCAATACCTGGCCACACCAGAGTTGAAAAAAAACTTGAAGAGTTGAGTTACAAAAGGGAATTGACTGAAATTGAGATATCCAGAAAAGGCATGGCATGTAGAATTAGAACAATCTACCCTATGGCTAAAAAGGGTTTGGTTTGAAATTCCAAAGTATATCACCTGAAGAAAGCCAGAGCATATAATGACTAAAACATTATGAATATGACAATAAAGACAAGGACAACAGTCTGAATAGTGTAAATAGATAAAGATGTGTGAAAGTTCTCAGAATATATCTGTAGAAAAGACAAATTGAATAAAATAGACAAATTGAATAAAATAGACAATAGGAAAATAGTATTTAGTTTTTGTTTCTGCATTTTGTTATCCAATTTTATCAAGGCAAGTGATACAAAAAACAAAAGCGAAATGTTGTATACTTACTCAAAATTCAAAAATTTCAAGACACTCCTGTGAAAGTATCTTTTTGGATATCAGTAATTTACTTTTGTTTGACTAAGTGTGTAATTTTTGAATTTTTAGTAACTATACAACATTTCACTTTTGTTTATCACTTGCCTTGATAAGATGATGAAACATGTCAGCAAAAGCTAATACTGTTTTCTTATTGTCTATTTTATTCAGATAAAGATGTGTTTCAAAAGAAGATGATTATATAACAAGTTGCTCGAAATAATCCACTAGTTTGATTAGAGGCTAATTTTTGTTATTTTTTACTTAAAGAGGTTAAGATAGTGTTAAGGTTATTTAAGAAACAAATGTTTAAATTGCATTTTTGTCATTATTTTCAAAGGCAATTCATGACAAAATTCTAAAACTGTTACTTACAGTCACTTCAACAGAGCATCCAATTGTGTAGGAAGGATTGTTGGTGGCTTCATCATGGCATAGAAGCTGGACAAGAGATGTCTTTCCAACACCTTCAGAAATTAATAAAGTCATTAAGCACAAAACTTGACAAAATAAACAGTATTTAAAAACAATTTTCATTGTCATTAATTTTCAACTTTATTCTCATAAACCATCTTGTCTGCATATGCATTCATAAGCTAATTTTAAGAGAAATAAAAGCTCACTAATTTATATGACCAGCTTCTCACAGATTTTACAAGTACATGATTTTTTTCTCAAAACTTGATATTAGCTTTTGTTTTTTTGCTATAAGTGCTTGAAATTATTAGATTGGTAGAAAGAATATATTGCAGAATACTGGTTATTTGCAAAAAGAAAAAAAACTAAGTTTCTATATATCATATGAAATGGTTCTGAAAAGTTCTTGGTAAAACTCAGAAGCTATTCACCAAACTTAAAAAAAAATCTGGTCATATATCAGATTCTATGAAGTGGGTCAGAGAGTGAATTTTTCAGCATCCTACACATATACTTGTCTCTAATTTGAATTTTTAAGATAAAATTTCTAAACAAAATAATTGGGATGTTAACCTATACTATACTGAAAGCACATGATAGAAAGGGCTTATATGAAACACTTAGCCTCAGGCATGAAAAATATACATCAGTTATAATGAAAATCTATGTGGTTTCTTCAATAAATTAATTTCCCTAAGATATACTAAACTACAATATGTGTTAAGAAATCAAAGTTTTTAGCTGACATATACAATGAGGAGCTAATACATTATGACTACTTGCCTAATAAGGTGTTGGTCCTCCATGTAATCACAAATCAACTGGCAAGGACCCTACAAGACTTCTAAAGTTTTCCTCTGATTCCAAGATATTAATAGCCAATTCTTTAACAGCTTCAAATTACATAAAAGTTCTCCAGTGCAGATATGTTGGTTCAACACATCCCATAAGTACTCCAAGGGATTGAGATCTGTGGAGTTGGAGTAGTACTGAATTTTAGGTTTTACATTTCTTTTTATATATATATATATATATATATATATATATATAAATAAACAGCTCTCTATTAATCATCTGAGAGCCTCCTTTTCTGGAGTCTCAGAGATGTCCTTTGCCTAGATTGGTTGCCAACCAAATATAGAGAACCCAGTCTGCCCATCTATTTAACCCATAGTTGGGGGTTAATGTATGTCCGTGCATAATTGCTAAATAAATAAATAAAATTATATCTTACAAAAGGCTCAGGAAAAAGACAATTTAAACTCAACTTCAAAATAGGTAATTTGCAGTGTTAGTAAAAGTGAACTTTCTTTCATCCATTTAAAATATCAATCTTTGAACTCTTAGAGGGAAAATTAACATGATTTTTTTTTGTTGTTCACAAAAAGACAACTTCCCTAAAAAGACTTGTTACTACTGTAAAAAAGTGAAGATGTACCTGTATGTTAAATTTCAGATTAATACTAGTAAGTAATTGCTAATTTTTTATACAAAATAAAGAAACAAAAAATAAAAACAGAATATTTGGAATAATATTATTTATTTAATTCTAAACTGAAAGTCAACTCCTCACAAACAATTTGTCTTTCATTCTGGTAAGAAGTGTTAGTTATATACCCCTTAGAAAATATTCCCAAACATAAGTCTCTCTCTTGAGTTGTTGATTTGTTGGATTACTGCCCCCTGACGACAATTACACGTGGCAAGAATCCAACATTGTCAACACCTCACAAAAACACAGAACCTCTGTGTTAAAAAATGAATTTCTGCAATATTTCAAAGTCTAAAACTTAAAGTAATATTTGTTAAAAATCAGAATTTAACATTTAAAACAGCTCCTCAAATAGAGTTTCAGAAAAGTATATTTTATTTTTGAAAGATTTTTTTTTAATAAAGAGAATTAGGATGTGTTGACAGATTTGTCAATTTTAGCTTTTCTTTCTTTTACTGCAATAAATAATAAAAACGAAAAAACTCATTCCAATCAATTTTAAATTCAGTTTGAACTAGAGCAAAGTTTTTTTTTTAATATCAAAATATTAACTTTAATTTATTTGCTTGAAGTTAAACACCAAAATAAAAGATTCAAGATTTTTCACTTTTAAAAACAGCTACTAATTATGAAACCATTACCGTTGTCAAAAAGTTGTACCAGTTTCTTTTTCAGTTTGTTAAAGAGGTAGAGAAGACAAAAACCGAATTTATAAGCAAGGGGATTTTAAAATACGATTTTTCACGTTGTTATCATTTTTATCTAGAAACGAAAGTCGGCATTAAATGTTGGTTGAATGAGGACATCTTATGAAGAAACGGGCTATAAACAAACGCAAGAGAGGAAAGAAGAAATCATTATTATTATTGCCCAAGCATTTTTTTTTTTTTTAAAGTGCCCGTCGTTTAGTGTACTGTAGTGTAGTACGAGAAGAATTAGATCGAGAGAGATTATGTACCACCAATCTTCCAAGTGAAGAAGCCTGCCTACCTAAGATCAGTATTTGAAATCTTACAAGGGCTCGAACATCGACCTCTCCGTCGTCGGTGAAAACTGAAAACTGTCAAAACCTCAAACAAATAAAAGACGTAAAAAAATTATAGTTTGAAACGCTAAGAACGACTATTTATACTTAAGTTAAATGTGAGAATCGATTGAAAAATAAATAAAGAAAAGAATCGACAAAATGACAAAAAAAAAATCATTAAGAGAGGGAGACACGCCTCAAAATAATAAACATTTTTTGTTGAGGGGCCAAAAAGAATTTGTTTCCCCCACCCTCGTTTTGTTTTCTTATTTAATCCACAAGACACGCAACAGTTAAAAAAATATAATGCAAACTGAATAGTTAATGCTTCCAGCAGTTTAAAGATCTTTCACGTGAATTTGTGAAAGAAATAAAATAAATCAATAAAATTTACCAGAGTCTCCAAGAACAAGAATCCGCACTTTGCATATTGTAGCCATTATGTGGGGAAAAAAAGCAGTCGACTAAAGAGTTACATAACTTTATTATGCAGTTATCTCCCTTAGATCAAGTTGACTTAACGCCTTGTTTGGAGTGAATTGATTAAAAGAAAAAAAATAATAAATAAAAAAAAAAAAAAAAGGTTCTTGCATGAAACACATTACAACTTTTTTTTTTTTACATTTCTTCAGTTACTGTTCGTAACAACAGTTCTTTATATATATATATATATATAAATATATATATATATATATATATATAAATTCCCAGATCAATTCTGTGGACAAGACAGATTGGTAAAAAAAAAAAAAAATGACAATTGGAAAAAAGATCTTAGATTTTGCCGACGCGTTTCGTCTTCCGACTTTTTCAAGGCAAAAATGAAATCGAAATGTTCTTGTTGTTATAGTTACAAGAACATTTCGATTTCATTTTTGCCTTGAAAAAGTCGGAAGACGAAACGTGTCGGCAAAATCTAAGATCTTTTTTCCAATTGTCATTTTATTTATACCATATATATATATATATATATATATATGTATGTATATATAAAAGTAGTAAGGACATGTTTAAAGAATCGAAAAAGTTTAATGCCATTTTGTGGAAAATTTAACGACCACACCACCCCCAAAAATGAGTTGTTGCTTGATGATCAAAGTGAGACAATTGAACATTGTAAAAAAAAAACATACTTTATACAAGAAACAACACAATATGTAACGAGAAAGAGAATAGAAGAAGCTAAAAACGTATTCTTTTAGAGCGGTTACAAGTCAAAGCATCGGAGACGAAATCCAAATATATATCTGTTTGAAACAAATGATACACATTTTTATGCTGTTCAGATTCTGCTTGTTAGCTGCATTATTCAGGTTAGCTTGGGCCCAGAATGTCTGTTCTTGAATGGGATCGAGACATGTCTCTTTCATTCCAGATCTTCTTGGCGTCTGGCTGGAGTAACCTAAAACACGTTCATTCGCTCCGTGTTCTATTTGACGTCTGTCATCGGCTTTTGAAATCCTATTTCGCGCCTAATTTTGGGTCGTACCCACTATCATCGGTTCAATAGACTCTTCTCATTATTAGCAAGAGCCATCTTCCAAAGGGAGATGACCAATATTTTTATAATTTTCGAGTGTAAAGGTTTTTAAAAAGAATTTTTTTTTTCAACTGTTAAGTCATTTTTTTTTTATACCGGAGTTCAAAAAGAAAATAATTCTGAATTACTGCTTTTGATTGACTACTCTTCTCTATTGGAACAGTAAGATGATATATGATAATTCAATAACTTTTAAATTCAGAAAGATTAGAAAAAAACTCATTGGTTGCAAGTTAATATTTTATAACATCAAACAGATGAGAAAATAATAAAAAAATTAAAAGAATGAATTAAACTCAAAAGTATCATTTCACAAGTTTTTAATTAAATTCTTTTTATACTTCTAATGTAGTATATAAAATAAAATTATTAATTCTAACAAGTTTCATAAAGGCTAAAGCACATAGAATAAAACTGATGTTTTTAAACTACTGGTTAAAAAAAGGTTAACGATAATTTATTTTTAAACATAAATACAAATTTCTTGATTGTTGCACTGCTGGTGTTATGCATTTCTTTAATTTTTATTTCTATTTTTAATTTTCGCGCCCTTTTAAAGTCAGGGATTACAGTAGAAAACTACTGTTTTTGACTTATGTTATCATGCATAAATAATCCTTATTTTTATAATGTTTTAAGCAAAAAGTAAGCATTACTTTTACAAAATCAAGTTAACCCTTAAATTTATTAAAACATATTTCCAAGACAGATATTGGATTTTTAAAATTGATGTTTACATTTTTCTTCTATAATGGTGGTTAGATGAGTGACGAGTGAATGTGTCGTGTTTTAAGAATGTCTAAAAACTTTCTTTACATGCAGATATTTATTTTTTCATTTCATACGGATTAGCTTAAATGTCTTGGGACATTGTAGTAAGTGCGAAATAATAACTCACTTCACTCATTCCGTTCAAATTCGGGTGAGAATAGGGAAGGAAATTCGCGAGCCTATGTGAAATTGTTTTGGGACCAATGAAAACCTTGCCTTCACAGAAATTGGCCGGTCAGTCAAGAAGGAAAGAAACATAGCGAGCTGATGCGAAATTCTTTTTGATATAAAAATGAAGAGAAAAATTAAATTAATAATAGAAGAGTGTCTGAAGTCATGTGAAAGTTTCTGTTCATCGCATTTAGCGTTGATTTTCTCATTCGCCAATTATATTATCAGCCTCTAACCAATACGCGGCATTTCAAGGAATTTTCTCTCAACAATCGAAAAAAGCTAAGTATTTCAAACTATCTCTCTTCGTCTCCTTTAGAACGTATGCAAACCATACATCCTTTCGGTGAACAACGAACTGTTTTAGTATTGTTTTAAACATTTTTAATATTATTTTGTCTCAGATCATTTAATCTGTTGTATGAACATTTTCTCTTCATGACAATACGTTATAACTACAGATCTTTAAGAATTATGATTTATTTTCCTGAAACGAGCTACTGACACGACTTCAATCGTATAAATTCGTAATTACTCATCTTGTTTCGTTAAAATTATCCGTGTGTTTCCTCGTCATTATTATCCTTCATTAATCTTTTTGACATCGGTAAATCAACTGTTCCTTTTAACCTCTAAGCCTCATGCCACTACAGACTCAAGTTCCCTCCAGTCGTACTCATATATACGATCCACAGCTAAAGATGCCGGAAAAATTGTCGGCTCCTGGTATCGCTCCAGAAAGTATCTGACTCTACCTACTATGCTTTATCTTTACAAGAGTCAAATCAAACCAAAAATGCACTATCGCTGTCATATCTAGGCTGGAGCTAAACATTCCTCACTTTCCATCCTTGACAGAGTTAAAATCTTGTGGGTGATGAATTATTTTCCACCCTACGGTCCTTTTCCCATAGACCCAACGTCACATCCCAGCTCCATTCTTTAGTACCACCAAAACCCGCATTGCCACGTCCAGTGTTGAATCACCCTTTGGTAAGAAGGGCATTCCACTTCGAAAACTTTTCCCCAAGAACAGCTACTTTGTCGAATACTTGCTTCCGCGTGAATGCTACGAAGAAACTAAAATCTTAACCTCTTTAAGTCTAGGCTCAGTCGTTATCTATTCGCCATATCCTCATAATCTTCACTTCATACTTACTCCATTTACGCTCTCATCACGTACCTCATTCAGTAACTCTCTAAGTTGAGTGGTTCTTGTGCTTTGTATTGGTTGAACTTTAGTAAAAATTTTAGAAAATGCGGCATGTAGTTTGTTGGGGAGTAAAAAGCCCCTTTGAGTGGTGTCATGGTTTTCCGTAGCTCACCACCCATATCCACACAAAATCTTACACTTAGCGACCCAACTCTCTTTCCCATCTTTCTAACAATATGTGAATTCCCCCTTTCTCTTTTAATACGTAATAGTAGTCGCTGAAAGCAAAAACAATTAGGTCAGACTGACGACCACGGCAACAGATGAAAGCCAAAGCTAAAAACAGATTCTCATACACGTGACGTATCACGTGACCAGATAAGAACGATCGAACAGGAAAGATCAACAGAACACAGTTCGGTGACGAAGCTTGAAGGAAACGGAGTGTATATAAAATTCTTATGTGAATTGATTTTTCGAATTGAAAAGAAGGAATGACGATCCCAACTCACCTAAAACTCCAACACAGAATTAAACGGTGACAATTCCTCTTTCACTTGTTACAATCAAGCAAGTGAGATTGGACGACGAGACAAACTACAATTTAACTTAACACTATGCAGCTTACATTAAGGGCATAGGTGAATGGCGAAACGTGACCGTTACCTAAGAAACGCATATGTTAACTAGACGAAGGATCCGAAACATGAATTCTGCACAGTTAAACCTATGGCTTACACGGCATCGAATCTTCATAACCAAATTTCTGCAGTGCCGAAACCAAATGCCTGGGTAATGAATGCAACTTTGAAGAAAGAAGAATAGATCAAAAGACACCGCTACTTGAGCGAACGAACTGGTTTGAAATTGAAAGGGACAAAGAGAATCATAAGAGAGAGAGAGAGAGAGAGAGAGAGAGAGAGAAGGAAAAGAGAAAACCTTATTTTATTTCAGAAGAAAAACTGGAGCAACGTTTCTGTTTCAACTTTTGCCCTCATAAAATAACTCATGCATCTTTCCACACAGAAATGTCTAGCACACATCTTTCCACGCATTTTCATATGTTTTTATCTGTTGTCTAGTTGCAATTAAACCTTGTACATTAGCGTTTGTCTGGTGGTCATCGTTATGAAATCGTTTATTTGACCCTGCACTGAATCCTTTCACTGTGGAGTGGTAAACCTGGGTGCTTTTTAGACAACGAGTTGTTTTTATCTTTTTTTAAAATTTGTGCTGAGGTTATTATCCATAACAGTGTAAACCAGAAACATCTTGCCATTAAAAACAGAGAGAGAGAGAGAGAGGGGTGCACTTTATTTTTATACTGCTTTATACAATGCCATCAAGTGGACCTTAAGAGAAACCTCCGGGTTGATAATCCCATAAGTTTTAACGAGGATTGTTGATAAATTTAAAATGTTAAAATGTTTAATTTTTTAAATTTATCCTCTCTGATAAGTGTTGCCTATGGCCATATCACAAGAAAATATTTTTAGATTGTAAGAATTTTTGTAGATAAAAATGATTTACCGACACATGCCCTACTAACTCATGGGTGGTGGGAGAAGAGGTGGATTCATACCTTTCCTAATATTATTTACGCGTAAGGGAATATAAAGAACCTGAGTAGAATTGGAACTCTGTCCTCCTTTTTCCAATTCCAATTACACCACCTGCATATCCAAGCTTACAACACCTGGCATTCTCAAGTGGTAACCCATCTAGGTACTGACTGGGATCGACATTGCTTAACTTCGCTGATCGTACAAGAAGCGGTGTTTCAACTTGATACGGCTGTAAGCTCGTTGTGTTAAGGTGTTAGCATATAACTGACAAACTAATGTCTATTATGGGCATTGGAGACTGGATATTATCATGATAGTTATTCTTTCTTTCCAAGAAATATATTAATAATTAAGTTATAATTGTATTTGAAACGGGAGATATGTGTGGAGGTTCCTGCTCTGTCACTCGTTTTTCATCATTTCGGATTTAGCTGTGAAAGTGTTCGATCTAGACACTGGTGTGTTCACTACACCGTAAATAAAAACCTAATTAGCACTTGTTTTGAGATTCTCAGGTTAAATATTTTCATTATTAGATTTTTATTTTTACAACTATTTTGTTACTTTATTTTTGACAACGTTTTTAACTTAGACATTAAAAGTAGAAAAGTTGTTAGGAGGAAATGTGAAAAGATCGAATAATATTAACTTTGGTCAAAATTGCAAAGAAAGAATAAGCCTTAAGGCTCTCAGAAATGACAATCTAAATGATGCACAAAACTTCACCTATTGGGTAAAAAAAAATTCGTTTGGGTCCAACTAGTTCCTTGGAGGTCGATAGAGAGATGTAAGTTGGCTCAGTGGAAAAAAGGTCATTAGGAAAACTTTACAGATGTGACAAATGTCAGACAATATCTGCACAAATGAAGTGGAGAATTTTGTCCGGTATTATCGAATGCGACAAACACATTTTAATCTTTCCACTTCATTTCAGCTAAAAACGCAAGAGTTACTCTCCTGAATGTTAGCATCGGCCATGCTGATAGAAGATGAAAAAAAGTTCTCTCGGACAATTAAAAAGGAGCACTTTTATTTTGGTGAGATTAAAATTAACAAGTCATTTCTTGTTACAGTTAACAACAGATTGTAGGTCATCTGCCATTTGACCTTATCGAACCGATCAGACTTACCATTAAAACAGGAGTAAATAGTTGTGTCATCAGCATATATATCGAGTCGAGAACTGATGCCATCAAGAAGGCCGTTAATGAAAATTAGGAATACCGTAGGTCCAAAAATGGAGCCATGAGAAACTTCCTAGGGAAATTAACAGGAGATAACTGATAACTGACGTCCATTAAACATGGCACGTGGAACTAGAACAGTCTACCCCAGTGAGTGAAATAAAGAGTTCAGTTCGACATTCCAACCACCTGAAGAAGGCCGGGGCGTATAACGGCCGAAACGTTGTAATAAATATGGCGACAAAGATGAGGACAATAGTCTGAATAATGTAAATAGTGAGTCCCCTGTATTCGCGGGGGTTAGCGGCCAGAACTGGCCGCGAATAGTTAGAATCCGTGAATACTTGTAACCCTCACTAGAAATTCAAATTTACAAGCCATATCCTGCCCCAGTTAACTACATTGGGGGTTCTTTTTACGAGCAGCGGCTAGGTTAAATTTGTAAGCTCTGAGGGATTTACTATTGAGAGGTAGCGTCATCTGCATAAATGCCTACTTGAGAACTGATGTCATCAGGACGATCATTGATGAAGATCAGAAACAGCGTAGGACCCAGTATAGGACCTTGAGGAACACACGCGTTCGCATGAAAGGATCTGGAAGCGAGCCCGTTCAGAACGAAATTCATTTCACGATTTGATAGGAAGGATTGGATTAATACCATAGCCTTGAAGCTTCCGTAGAAGACCAACATGCCAAAACACTATCAAATGCCTTTGAGAGCCACAGCTCGAGCTTCACTATTATTATCAAGAGCTTGATGTACATATTCGGTGATGGCCGTAAGCACATGAGCGATAGACCGGGCAAAACGGAATCCATATTGTTTATCGGAGAGTAGGTTGTGAGAGGTAAGATGCTTAACCACTTCAGCATTGATTAAAGCCTCGAATACTTTGCCGAAAAGCGGAGACTAATTGGACGAGAGTTAGAGGGGTCAGAAGGTTCTCCAGATTTCTTAAAAACAGAGATTCCAGAGGAGGACTTCCAACAAGCTGGAAAGCAGGAAGCAGCGAGGCGATAGCTGTAGAGTTTGGGGAGAACTGGAGCCAGTTCGGGCAGATTTCTTTATGCCAACAGCTGATATTCCGTCGCCTCCACTTGCCTGATGGGAGTCTAATTTAGAAATGATGTCCGAGACCAGTGATGGGGTTATGCGCATATCACTCAGTAGAGCCTCAGTTCTAGGGGTGAGGGTGGGGAATCAGGTGTGGGTACTCCAGATAAGTGTTGAGTTGGAAGAGAATTTCCAAGCAACACATTCAGTCTTATCTGCTGTAGATCTCAGAACTTCGAAGATTGAATATGGGAGGGATTGAGGATTTGCTGTTGTTCGTTTTAATCGTCAAATATATAAAACCATTTTTATTATTGTTGTCGTTAATAATTGTTTGAATGATTAATAATAGGGGAAAAATCGCTTACAAGTCAAAAATGAAAAAATGATTCGATTTGAAACGCTTTCTCTACATCTTTCATGAAAAATGTTACATTGAAATATAAGTAAAATACAATTATTCATGCCAATGTATAGATAATTTAATAAATACAATGTATTAATTGTTAATATAATAAATCTCGTTTTTTATGGTCGTGCATAACGCTACATATCGGGCGTTTTGGAAGACCAGGTCGGGGTCATCCCCACAAGCGTCAAATTAGCCTGCCTATTATAATTGTACTTGTCCCTCTCTTCGTTCCTTCGCACAGCTGTTACGGCCACCCAACCAATACCTCATAAATAATGGACTATTCAGTTTTAATCGCGTGAAAAGACACTGCTTGTTTTCAGTGAAAAAACGAATTAAAGAAAGAAGGGAAGATAGAAATGTTTAACGGCTGATTCAGTAAAATGGAAAAAGTCGTCAATTTCAAATGTTTTCATTAGAACTTACTTCTTAAATTGACGACCAGTATTCATATTTATGAGAGCTATCGCAATATTTTGTTAAAGTTGTTAAGCTCAAATATTTAACGATACGATAGGGGAATATCTGCAGATATTTTATATAAAATTTATTGTCGTAGAATTCGCTAGGAACTTCATCAATCATTAAATCAAGAATTAAGATTCATCAGAATATTAAAATAGAAAAACCGTAAAATTTTCACGGGTTAAAACTAATAATGTATGTCAAGGCGAATATAATTTTTTTTATGGCTAACTCGAGCAATAATCATTGTATCAAAAAAAATATATGTGGAGTCGATCTTCAGTAAGTATCCTGAAATTTCGATATTTTATACATACATGTTTGTGTGTGCATGTGTGTATGTGTGTGTGGGGTCAATTCAATTTAAATATTAATACACAGGCCGGCGCGCGCGCACACACACACACACATATATTAATGCATGTTTCATCATACTTATTATAAAACCCAGGTTGTGTGTGTGTCTGTACGTTTATATATTGGATCGGATTTCCTACATTTTTCAACCGATTTCAACAAAACTTCACAGGACTACGTAAAATTACCTTGCGGTGGTTCTGACAGCGCCAAAAACTGGAAAAACACAATTGTTTTTGCATGAAATCAATTTGAAAACACGATTAAGAGACATCGCGATAATGAAAAGGGGACAACTCATATCAAGTTATACTTATTATAAAACACAGGTTGTTTGTGTGTGTGTGTTCGTTTATATATGGGATTGGATTTCCTACATTTTTCAACCGATTTCAACAAAACTTCACTTTTTTTTTTGGCAGGTAGTGTTTCTTATTGTCTTGCACACTTTTTTCTTTATTTTTACATTCAGAATGCTTTAAAATTCTATTTACAAGACAATTGTTTATAATAAAATTCTATTCAATCGGTAGACTCATAACGATTGAAAACAATGTTTTTGTTTGAGTTTGTGTTTGACCAATTCGTAAAAAAAAAAAAAAAAAAAAAAAAACGAATTAAGACATGCGTGTCCGTCAACCCTCAACAATAATCTTTGTCAATTTTATTTTTCAGTCTTTATGATGGTCGATACTTGATCTATCTCTTATTGTTACATCCCCGGGCAACGCCGGGTTCTACTGCTAGTTAAATAATATAGGCAAGTTTTGTCTATTTATTTTAAGTAAGTTCCTTTCATATTGTCTGATAAGCTTAATAACATTATTATTGAAAGACGAAAGGAAATCACCATATTGATACATGTTTTAATACTATCTATAATAATGGCTTATGTAAGCCGAAAGGGCTTACATAAGCCATTATTAAAGATGACAATTACATTTCAATATATCAAACAATACACGGACAAAACAATAATGATAGTCTGTTTTTGGTGCGTGAAAAATTTCAAAGCAACGACAAACTAGTGTAAACACGACTATACTTAAACATGAAAATAATAAATAAAAACTAAAAACTCTTGAAGCTATATACATAAAACAGTTGGAACCCAACCTGAAGAAAATAAACTATGAAATCTCCACAAATATTCTTAAATGCCTATAATTGATAACATAAGCCATTGGTTTATACCAACGGCTTTCCATACTTAATACTTCTCGTTTTCACTCTCGCGTGGTCATGTGTGACGTCACAAGCTGGGATGCGATTTTCATTTCCGCGTCTCGTATACACTATATTTGGTTGCTTTGAAATTTTTCAGCCGGGTTTCGATCCTAGCTAGAGGCAACCGGACGTCTATCCACATTGATGAGCTATAATACACCGAAACAGTCTGTTTTTGGATGACACTATATATGCTCCCGAAAAATTTCGGTTGAGCTCTCTGAGGAAGAAGTGTGAGTTTGTAAACAGTGATTGTTACGGCTAATGATGCAAGACTCTTCGGTAAAGTGAATCGAGTTCTCTAAGTCACTGTGTATTCATCCAAAAATAAATTCGCTTAAATTCACATTCATCCCTGCCGTGCGTCAACGGCTTAGAGGTAAAATCTCCGATTGATGCCAAATAAACCAAGTTTCGATCCTAGCTAGAGGCAACCAGACGTCTAGCCACAATGATGAACTGTGATACAGCAAAACAGCTTGTCTGTGGATGACTATATATATATATATATATATATATATATATATATATATATATATATATATATATATACTAAAAGGGAATTAACTTAAAGCTGGGTTACTCAACATGTTTTACAGAAATATCAACCGTCTAAAGTTGTGCAACGGATCTGAGGCAAATCTTGAGGAGGGTTTCTTCATGAAAAGCATGTTGGGTAACCCAGCTTTCAGTTAAGTAACTCAACTCTCCAAGTTTTTGATCATCTCTGCTGTGGCCGGGTATTGAATTAACTGAACATATCCAGAAAAATCATGGCACGTGGAACTCGAATAATCTACACCCGGGTTCGAAATAAAGGGTTCAGTTCGAAATAAAGGGTTCAGTTCGAAATTCCAACGTATATCACCTGAAGAAGGTCGCAGCGTAGAATGTCCGAAACGTCACAGATAGAACAATAAAGATAAGGACAACAACCCGAATAATGTAAATAAAACAAATATTTGTAAATAATACCAAAATACTATGCAATACCCACTGCAAGAAAAGACTCGAAATTCTACAAGTCATTATTATACAAAAGAAGGCATTCACCTAAGATAAACTATCTTTCACTACAGGCGAGAGTTTCTTGGCGCCTGTATAAAATATTTAAAATGCCTACAAAATTATAATAATACCTATAAGTATTTCATACATGTTTTTCCGGTGTGAACTAATTTGCTTTCACTGTTGCACATGACGTCACTCTAGACTGATTCCAATCTCATTTCTTTAAAAATGCCAGGATGTAGCCAAAAGAATCTTTCCTACCACACAGACAACAACCGGTTCTTGATAACGAGTGAGGCCGTCGAAAGTACTTGAAAAGAACAATGATAAACTTCGGACAGTTTATCAGCAATTTCGATCGGCATCATACTCAAAAATTGGAAATATGCAATAAAAAAGTAATCAGACAAACATTTCGGTAGAATTTTTGTAAAAAAAAAGTTTGTATATATATATATATATATATATATATATATATATATATATATATATTTGTGTGTGTGTGAATGTATGTATGTCAAAGCTAATTTTACACCCTTCCCCGTTAGTGATTTCACAATTAGCAACAGAGGCTGAAATTTAAAAAAATGACTAATAACAAATATTCACTGTCACCCAATCAGATAATTCTTTATCAGTAATACAATGTGAAAAAAAAAAACAAAAAAAACAACAACAAATAAATAAATCAGTTCACCCCAAGCAAGGCAATAATGCTACTAAGACGCAAATGTTTACTGGGAGTGAAAGAAAATGAAAAGACTTTAGTGAGAAGAAAGGAAAATAAAAGAACAGTTTCAGGATTGACGTTGAATTTAGATTTTTAAAGAACATAGACGACAGGGAAGCGGGAACCTAGAAGAGAGTTCCATAGGCAAGAAGTGCGAAAAAAGAAACCATTAGAATAGAACTTACGGTTACATCTAGCTATTTCAAAAGTAAAACGAGGAGACCTAATTGCCAACCTAGTAATATGCTTAAATTCATACAGTCGAGGTACCAAAGAGAATAGCTTATTGGAACAATTGCCTTAAACGTATCCACATTTTCTCACCGTTTGCAATATATAATATTGATGAGTTTATCTATATTTAATTAAGAATCATCATTTATCATCAGCCTCATGACCGGGTGTGGTTGTAGAGTCGCTGGGCAGCAGAGCACCTGATCATTTCCCTCCACATACCTGGTTTGAAAGCCATGCAGAGCATGTTTTGGGGAAGTAGACCTGGCGGGGCCCAGCTCTCTCCAGATCAAACCACAGCCGATGTCATCCAACTTGAAGGCTCATCTTGTTCACGGACACGTGGTCATAGATTGCATCGGGAGAAACACGGCCCTGGCCATTATTTTCAGTCTAGGAAGCACTCCGCTCAGTGAGGACATGTCATCACCGGACTGGCATCTATGGAACCGAATTGTCCCATTGTGCTAGATGGCCGTTGACCCCCAAAAGAAGGTTCATTCTCCCTTTGACAAGTCTTGTTTTTAATCCTGCTAGGTATCTCACCATTCTCTTTACCAGAAACACTTCGTGAGAAAACCGGTTTAGAATACGATGACCCGACCATGAGGCAGGTATTACTAT
>OZ010581.1:96752887-96757887 GCA_963932145.1 Acanthosepion lycidas | reverse complement strand
GGAAACTTGGGTATGTCATTACGGCCACATGGGTTAGTATATATGTGTGTATATATGTTTATATTTGTGTATTGCTGTGTATATATATGTATTTATATGTGAGTATGTGTACACATATATGTGTGTATATTTGTGGGTATATATGTGTATATGTGTATGTATGTGTACTTCATACTTGATACCATGGAAATGTATACGTATGTATATGTTTATGTGTAGATATTTCGGTGTGTATGTATGTATGTATATTTATGTATGTGTGTGTGTATATGTATATATATATATATGTATATATATATATATATATATATATATATATATATATGTATGTGTATATATGCGTATATGTGTGTGTATGTGTGTGTGTGTGTGAGTATATATATATATGTATATGAGGTGGACATCGTAGTTACCGATGGGTGTTGACTTTGATGTCCGATTTTATATTTACATACACTATTTTAATATATTAAATAATATTAATTTTAATCATTTTTATCTTTGTATATTTACTCGCTTAAGTTAGATTTCAATAGGTTGTTAACATTCATGCAATGACATTTTCTGTCTTAAATATTTATCGGTTGTGGTATCCGACTGTCTGGGTCAATGTCTGTGGATGTATTTATATGTATCTATGTGTATGGAAAGTGCATTCACTTTTAATTGTGTATGTATGTACGTGTGTGTTGGTTTCCCTTCTCCCACTTCCCCCACTTCCCCACCTTTTTTATGACAGACCGTGAAGATGTTCTCTGTCTTGTCTCTTTTTGTGTGTGTATATGTCTTGGTGCTTATATATTAGAATCTGACTGCGTTTGTTTTACGCGTGAGTTTAGGACCCCATTCACACACCATAAGGATTAAAATGTATACATTGTAAAAAGACCGGATATTAAATATAGCTAAAGTAACTTCAATGAAGAAATAAATTGAATAACATATATATTTCTTCTTTTCTCCTCAGTAATTTTATAGTTGTAAACTTAATAGCGAATAAATTTAAAATTTTGATTTTGTAATTAGCAGTTTTAAATTTTAATATTAAATTTTATCATATAATTTAGTAATTATTCGTTGGAATAAATTCTTTTTTAATACTACCCATATTTTAAACATCTGAATAGATATTATAACATGACTTCGTTATCAAGCTTTTTGAATTTTCCTATACTTGTGTTTTGATTGGTCCATCTAGCCTTTGTAACAACGTTTTCCCCTTGCGAAGGATTGTTAATTAATTTGAAACTTTTAAAACCATTTATTTTACATTCAATGTCATTACTTGATAAGACACCGAGGGTGTTGAAACAAAATGGCTATTTTTGTAGTGATTTTATAACATATTTATGTTATAAATTTTTTTAAAAATAAATAATTATATATATATATATATATATATATATATATATATATATATATATATATATATATATATATATATACTAGTAAAACATTGGTATATTCATGGAGATAGTGTATGTATGTATATAGATAATGTGAACATAATAATCAACACTGTATGGTGACACGAAGTTTCAAAATCTCAGTTCCCATTAGCACACAGACACAAACATAGATACACACACACACAAAGAGATGCACGTAAACATACACACACATACACAAACACAGATACACACACACAAAGAGATGTACGTAAACATACATACACGCACACACACATACACACACGCACATATATTTATTTAGTACTTCAAAGTTTATTTTTAGTGGATGACCGTGTTTGAAATCGACGCCCTGTTAATTATTATAAACAGTGTGTATTAAGTCTACCGGCCTGCGCACTCGAGAAAACTTAATAAGGAAAAAGTTTTCTCGGGTGTTCAGGCCGGTAGACCTAATACACACCGTTTAAAATAAAAAAAAAAAAAAAAAAAAAACGAACCAGCTATTTCAAACACGTTTTTTCGACTAAAGATAACGTTTGAACAAATGTAGGATTAAAATAAATTTTTAATATATATATATATATCATCTCACAATCCTCACACTTTCTCCATATGTGGCCTCCTTTGTAAATCACTAGAGGGTCTTAAATGCCACTTAAGATTAGCGCACAAAATTTCATAACTGAATCAATAAGCTGTCACATCCTCATACGTCGAAACCGACGGGAGAGTCCATTTATATATATATATATATATATATATATATATATATATATATATATATATATAAACATATATATATATATATATATATATATATATATATATATATATATATATATATATATATATGCGTACGTGTGTGTTTATGTCTGTCTGCCTCTGTGTGTATGTAAGTATGGATCAGTAAGTCTAGACTGACTGACTGACAGAATCATTAGTTGAAATTTCATCTGAAACTTTCTATAATGTTCAAACTATGTAATTAATGCAAAAGCGTTGGATTAAGCGCATTGACATGGAAGGAGATTGTGTTGAAAAACATTTATGTAAAATACATGTTTTTTTTCATTTTTTGTTTTTGCTTTTGTTTTCATTAAGTTACCGAATTATTGTTGTGCATATGTATTTATTGAGCCGATTTTTATCAAGCATTAGCCCCCAAACAGGAAAATCGTGTGGCCCTAATCCATGTCTGTTTGCTTTGAAAATCAGCAATAAAAATCTTTACCTTTTCCTAGGCTCGAATTCATACCAATATTTCAGCAACGAAGCAGACCATTTGAGACATTGAAATCATTTTTAAATCATTATTTTTTCAGATATGAAACAAAAGATTGTTGGTATTAGAGATAAAAATAAAAATAAATTTGAGATATTATAGAAAAAAAATTCGTTTATTAATATCACCAATAAGAAGCGGGAGTTAAGCAACGTCAAGCCTGGTCAGTACCTACATGAGTGACCGCTTGGGAATGCTAAGTGCTGTAAACTTGAATGTGAGGACGGTGTAATGGATAACGACGCGGAATTCCCACAGGGTTCCTTATATTCACTTAAGTGCAAATGCCCTTGGTAAAGGCATGAACCCACCTCTTCAATCCTCAGTTATGGGTTAATTAGGAAGACTTCAATCACTAAACCATTACTATTACCACTCCCAAAATTCTTACAATCTAAAAACATTTTCTGGCTTTAAATAACCTGAAATGGGTTGATAAGCCGTAGAAAACGAATCAACAAAGGAAAATAAAAAACAATAACAAGCTATTTTGCACTATTTACATTGTTCAGACTGTTGACCTCATCTTCGTTGCTATATTCACGACGATTCGGTCGTTATATGCTCCGGACTTCTTCAGACAGATAATTATAACCTATTAATGAAAACTTTACGGTAATTAATTAACCAAATAAAAATTAACATGAGCTTGATTTTGTAGTCAAACTTTGAAAGTCAGCAGTTACATGTTAAAAATATCCGAGAATTTGAAACTTATCCATGAATTGAATTGAATTTCATTAGCAGAAAGCCTGCATGAAAAATATCTCTTCACGTCGCTGTTAAATGGCATATGTAATAATTTTAAAAAAATGTAATATTTATTACATTTGTTTAAATTATTACGTATGCCATTTAACTCGCCAGCTGACTTAAATAAATGCTAGGAGCGTGGAAATGTTTTTGGCCAAACATCAGAATTTTAAAATTTTTTCCTTAGCATCCAATTCTATATCATCATCATCATCATCATTTATGTATTGTATCCCTTCAGGACGTGGCCAAGTATGGCTCTCCACAGCTTCCTCATCCTTGCAGCTCTAAATAAAATTTGACTCTTTACTATCCTTCTTTATTCTGCCATTCCTTCACGCAGTTAAGTCGCTCGCTATTTCAGTCTACCCATCCTTCCCGTAATACGTCTTGTGATTATTAAATTTTCCAAGCCGTCCTTCCTCATAATGTATCTCGGAATTTTAAACTGACTCTTTTTGATTTTTACGTTTGAGTGTCTTTCTATTTTCAATTTTCTTTATAACTTCTTTCTTGCACTTTGTAAGGAAATTGTCCAGCATTTACTATCATACAGAAGGATAGATATTATACAGCAGTTAAACTCTCTTTTCTTTGTTTATAACGAAACCTTTCTGTTTTAATAGTGTACTTAGATTCTGGAAAGCATTCTTCGCTGTTCCGATGCGATTTCGGATCTTTGTACCACACTTTCGGTTGTCTGTTATTACACCACCCAGTTGGTTAAGTGCCTCTATCTGCTTGATTCTGATGTCTCCAATTCGAAGCTCATGTCTTTGGCTGCCTCTCTTGCTGGCGACCACACATTCTCTTTTCTTATAATTATCCCTCAAATATAATTTATCTTTCACTGCTAGATACTACAGTATTCTTGACAAAGCTAAGAGATGTTTGGTTTGCATTACAATTGCGTTCATGCCCTTACTGGGGTTGCATAAATTCTTTTTTAAACTTTGTTTTAATCATTTCACTCAAACAAGGCGATAATGCCACTAGAACGCAGGAGTTTACAGTAAGTTAAAGAGAATGAGAAGACTTTATTAAGGAGAATGGACAATAAAAGAACAGGTTTCAGGATGACAGAAAATGGCGATTTGATTGCAGTTAAATTTTTGAATATTGTATGTGGCAGAGAATTTGAAAAAGTGACATATTCTCAAGAGATGTCTCAAAAAGCTAGATGCGAAGATTGATATCATTATTATTAACAGGAGGCAAAACAGTTTTTTTTTAGTCATTTCACTCCAAGCAAAGCAATAATGCCACTAAGATGCAGGGAGTGAAAAAGAATGAGAAAACTTTAGTGAGGAGAAGTGAGGAAAGGACATAAAATAAAGAGGGTTCAGGAAGACAGAAGATGTCAATTGACGTTGCATTTAAATTTGTGAAGATTATAGGTGACAAGGAAAGAAAAAATCGGAAAGGAGTTCCACATTAGAAGAAAGGAAACTATCATCATAGAATTGACGGCTGCATCTTGCTAGTTCAACAGTAAAACGGTGAGACCAAATTGCCAATCTAGTAGCACGTTTAAATTCATGCAGTCAGGGCAC
>OZ010581.1:96467887-96747887 GCA_963932145.1 Acanthosepion lycidas | reverse complement strand
TTCTAAACTTGAGTGAAGGAAGAGAAACACACGCGCGTAGATGAAAGAAGAGAGGTTTATTGTAAAAGAGAATACACTACTGAAAGATAGGGAGCCGGGTGGCAGGCTAGTAATACCCGAAGCAAGCCCCCAGGTATATCCTGTGCCCACCTTTACGATATGGTAGGTGCATGTGTAGAAAGATTACCATTATTGTAGAGATAGACTTAGCGAGAGAGATATAGAGTAATACTAGTCGATAGTGGACGAACTGAAGTTCCTTCAAACAAGTGAGTAAGAACGAATATACAGGTCATCGTCGACTTACGATCACAATTGGTTATGACAGACAGATCGTAAATCGATCTGATCTTAAGTTGGCCAATAATTAATTTTGCAATCTTTTTTATCTTTCTTTCGGCATTATTGTTTTTTTTTTTTTTTATATATAATTTTTACGGTTTCTCTACGTTTGATACACAGTAAAAAGGCTAAACGGAACCTTTCTTTGGATATGATCTTCCATCCACATATGCAGCAATTTGTCCGTTTCGAGTGTGGGCCCGGTCCATTGCTTCGTTATAACTGTCTAATTGCATAGGTGTAGTGTAGATCTTTTGACGGTTTTTCTGTCCTTCGAAATCGTCGTCTCAGTAGAGTGCGATAACTTCAGCTCACGTGTGATCACATTCATTTTCTCTCCTCCTCCTTACTGTTTAATCAACCATCATTTTTGTGTCAAGATCAAGAGCCTTTCTTTCCTTCTTGGCACATTGAGAAGTAGACAAGGATAGTTTCCTCTTGGTAGACATCTTTGTTTTGTATTTTTTAAGAAAAATTTCAAAGGCACAAACTAGTTCGAGGGAAAGTGTATTGTACCAAGACTGTCCTAGCACTGAGCTTGAGGCGCGCGAAGGAATGCTAGCGCTGCTGAGAGCTGGGGCCGTAACTGTCGTACACCACCAAGCTGGGAAACACTCACGCTGCCAGAGGTGGAGCAGTCGTGGCCAGACGGCCAGACATACTAATTAGTGGTCGTAGTTGTAAGTCGAACAGTCGTAAGATGCATAGGTCGTAAGTCGACAACGACCTGTATAAGCATTTGCGTACATTTCTGGAGAATCTACCTGGATTTATTATCGGTGGCGTAATCTTAACAATATAAGACACGTAAATAACACTGAAACCAAACGACAGGACGCCCTAGACAGGAGAATAAAACAAAACGAGAAAAATGGACGAACAATCAGCAGCAAGAAGACGGAAAGTATAGCCATCATTAAGAGAAAAAGTCCAAGTTGCTAGCTACAAATCGGAGACATCAACATCAAGAAAGTGCAGAAGTTTAAATATCTGAGCAATGTCTTAACAAAGGCTGAGAAATGCAGCACCAAGATTCGAACCCGCATTAGACGGGCGAAAGATGCTTTCCAAAAGCTAAGCAAAGTGCTGAGAAACAGAAAGATTTAGTTAGAAACAAATAGTGAAGGATTGCTTTGTAATATTCATTTTCTCATAGGGCAGAATCAGAAAGAGACAAGCTGAAATTTTCTTGAACACATAATGAGGAATGAGGGCATACAAGAGAGATAGGAGGAGGCAGCGAAGAACTTCTGTGAATGAATGGCAAAACGAGGGTCGGGAGCCATAACAAAGTAAATCTGCTAAGTGTCACAAGAAGTTGTGGAGAGCTATGATATCCTGAAGAACAGTGAAAACATATTTTATTGCCTGAGCAAGCTATATAGAATGCATACAAAAGGGGTAAAGTAGTGTGTTTTGTGCGTGCACACGCTCGTGCGCGAGTGTGTGTGTCTGTAGGTGTCTTTTTTTGTGTCCTGAAGGGCTGCGACACATGAAACAAGAATATGCGTTCCTCAGGTCGGAATGAGAGACAAACACCTCTGAGCGGTTAGAAGAAGAAGAAGAAGAAGGTGGAGGAGGAGAATGAGGAAGATAAAGGAGGAGGAGGAAGAAAAAAAAAGGAGGGGAGGAAGGAGGATAAAGTAGAAGAATATGGGAAGATAATCAGGAAGAAGAAGAAGAAGAAGAAGAAGAAGAAGAAGAAGAAGAAGAAGGAGGAGGAGGAGGAGGAGGAGGAGGAAGAAAAAAAGGAGGGGAGGAAGGAAGGAAGATAAAGTCGAAGAATATGGGAAGATAATCAGGAAGAAGAAGAAGAAGGAGGAGGAGAAGGAGGACGAGGAAGAAGAAAAAAGCAGGGGAGGAAGAAGGATAAAGTAGAAGAATATGGGAAGATAATCAAGAAGAAGAAGAAGAAGAAGAAGAAGGGACATATTTTATAACCACAATATTTTTTTACTATATCATTGTTTTGTTTTATTATATAATTGTATTTTTGCTATTTTTATTTCAACTTTCTTTTTCAGAAGGAGCGGCGATTGTTCAATGTATGAAAAAACGCTAACGCTATTTGGCAACGCGAGTTACATCCAAGACTCAGGAGTAAGGTGTATGTTTCTTTCTTCATTCGTTTATCATCTGATTTATATTCATCAAAATAATTATATCGAAACATATAATTTTTTGAAAGGATTTTTTATCCTATATTGTCTTCTTACTATAAACTTTATTTTTAGTAGGTGAGTTGCTATCCCAGTTTATTTTATTTTATTCTCTACTGAAAGTAATAAAAACTGGCCTAAAAATTGAGAATTGCTACTTAAGAAAAATGTCAGCCTCCGACAGAAATCCAACCGGCATCCCTTTTTTACCTCTGGGAAACCACTTCTTAAGCCTCTATCTGATATCAGCTCGGCCACAGAGGCTGACTGCCAGGGGAATGTCAGAATAACCTGTTAAAGAAGGCAGGTTTTCCTCGTTGAGGCTTCTACGAATTTATATCTGCTAGCTTCAGTTTCGTACCCGAAACGTAAACAACAGTCATTTTTGTTAGGACATATCATCCGCTATTATTACTTATTACTAAACGTTACTTTAAGTTTTTGAGTTGTTGTCCCTGATTTTTTTTTATAACAACCGGCTTAAATTTAGAAGTGCTATTAAGAAAAATTCGACCTCCAACATAAATCGAATCTGCATCTCTTTTTCCTTTTTTTTTTTTACCTCAGGGAAACCACTTCTTAAACTGAAATCTCTCGCTACCAGTTCGGCCACAGAACCTTAAAAATGGCGTTTATTGTAATAAGAAATTGAAACAATTGGATATTTCTTAAAAACAGTTTCAAACGTTATATTCAAGTTCGGTAATATTTACTCGTCTCTTAGGAAGATGAAAGATTATTTAGAAATTAAGGTTATTCCGATAATAAAGGAACGTCGGTGATAATATAATGAACATTATCATAACGGTTTCAATGGCTAAAATGGTCAAGGCGACGTTCATGAAAGACGTGCTTCCAAAGCAGGAGAAGCAATTTTCAGCCGAATGTCACTTGAACCCAATAGTTTTTTTTTTTCTTATTTTTTTAGTTATATTTTCCCTTTTTCTGTAATTATGGACAGTGAGTGTTTGCTTTGAAACTCGCACAGCTTGATTTTACTCTTGGTAGCTTGAGGCCTAGATTAAAAAAAATATATATCATTTACATTCCACTTTACTATGTGGTTGATCTAACGAATCGAGCGGGAACCCATTCTGCTACACTCATCGAAGTGTTTCAGATTCTCCAGATGATAGCTACATCGAACCAAAGGGAAACAGAAGAAAACAAGTAATGAATAGTGAAAAAAGATTATTATTAAATAAACAAAAATGGCATTAGAGAAGAAAGAATTCTAGACTACTTACAAATGATACTTCGCTTAAGCATCGATGTTTCCACAACAAAAGCCGTTAATAGTCATTCGGCCTCAACAGTTCCCACGTTTTTTCCGTAACTTTTTTTTATTTCATTATCGAGTAGGGTTATATTTTTCATTTTTTACATTTTTTTTACAAGAATGCTCACCCAGGGTTAAGCTTGTAGTGGTGGGAAATGCAACCGCATGGGAGTCGGTCCTACAAAGCAGCACTTCGCGAGAAGAAGCTGCTCGACTGGAACTTACATCTCATCAATGGAATTACGAAGGGAATGAGGGGGGGTCATTATAATGTGTGTGGTATGATGGAACTAAAGAATGTAGTTCGTCTGAACACTTTCCATGGAAATAGCGATTGAGCAGCGAGAGACTTACTAGGTTTCGTCGAGTATCTTCATTATAATAATTTTATTAAGCGTTTTAATGCATCTAATTATTTTTAACTAATAAGTAACAATTTCTTTAGTTCCGAGTTGTTTGCTCTAGCGACCTAAGAGTTTATCGACCAATAATTTTGTAATAAAAGCAAACTGGTGAAAAGCTCCTAACAAAATGATATATATATATACTGCTATGTTGTTGTCCACCCCTTTTTGATATAAGTGGACTCGACCTGTTGCCGTTAAATACCCTCAGACAGTCAGAATATAGAGAAGAGGAACGGAGTGGAAAGTACATAGACATTGTGATTGAGTTGGAGGTAGAAGTCACGGTTACAAGCACGCCCGACTCTAAGGAAGTTTACTTCGAGATTATATATAGTGATCTTTGATTAATACTAACCGGCGTTCCTGGATTTACTAATAGCATTACCTTTTGTATTTTGTGTAAATACATTTAATTTCTTATCTTAAATACTTGCGTTTGTCATTTATTGGAGACCGATTTTTAATCTCGGAATCCACAACAGTTGTAAAACAGACTCCCGCGTGGATGCTTCCTCTAAAATCTTAACCGCTTCAAGTCTAGGGATTATCGTTATCTATTCTCCATATCCTCATAATCTTCACTTCTTACTTATCATTCGTATGTTCCTATCACACTCCTCATTAAATAAGCCTCTACCTTGAGTGGCTCTTAGACCTTGCATTAGTATAAAAAATATTTATGTCTATGCAATTATGTTTTCTTTATTTCGCATTGACTTTTCCAATAAATAAGGTAGTAATTTGAATGTGTTTACAATTCGTAGATATTTACCCCGGCCTCCCCACTGAGACGGGATGTGACACAAGGTCGGGTTTAATGTGTACACTCGGGCCTAGGACAAAAATTCCCTGAGCCTCTCGCAACCGTCAGTTGCGCTGGCCTCGGTGCGAGCACAGATCCCTCTCTCTAGTGCAATGAGTGGGGTACAGCCTCGGACATCTGTTCCCCAGGGCTGGACACCTCACAGTATGATTTTCTTCAGTTGAGCCTCTGTCCTTCAACGGAGCCGCAACTGAGTTACTCTCTGCCCGAAGACAGAGACGCAACTGAGAGGTGATAAAAACTTACCCGGCATGTGCCAGGTAAGTATAACATTTGTATTGAGTTTACAATCCATACACTCGAGATAAATTGACAAGTACGAATGAATTTTTTTATTGGCTTTTATTACTATCAATCTAACCAATCAGAGTTTGGCACGAAAAGAAAATTGTAACCAATCAGTTTTCATTGCACTAAGAATTCTGTCACTCACTTTTTAATGTTGTCATGTATGTGAACCTTGTACAGTATACGACCACAGCCTCACTATACTGATTGTTGTTGCTACTGTTTATGTAGCAAGTAGTTTTTTTTTTCGAGGTGGATTTGCTAGCACCATGCTTAACTAGTTTTTGTCCTTCGCCTAGATAAGTTGCCAAACAAAGTTAGAGAGCTATCTCTAACCTGCTATTTAATTCCTAGCTTACGTAGAAGAAGTGGATTCTTTCAAGAGTATTTGTGCGAAAGCGAACGCAACGGTCTGGGTTGGAATTTGAAGTCGACACGCCAATCTCACTGTCTGTATCGATAACTGTTATGTTATCTTACTTAAAATAAAAAAAGGTGCAACAATGAGTAGACTTGAATTAGTGTGGGTTTTTGAATTTCTGTGATCAATAATTTGTTATCTGTAGAAAATAAGGATGAAAAGAGCATTGACGCGACACGACGAGAGAAAACAGGACAACACCAAACTTGAGTGGAAAAAAAGGCTTTATATCAGAAAGAGAAAGAAAAAAGGGAAGATAGAAAAACTGGGTTTTAAAATCGTTGCAAAAAAAACTGGTTTTGCGAGGACTTAACTGGTGGTAATAAAGTACGTTCGGTTTAACTGTTCTTATTATTGTTGCAACGTCGGAATATCTTTGTGTTTAGGTCGAAGAGGGGTTTAGTTTTCGGATGCATTGCTGCAATTGTTGGGATACCCTCGTTCCTACGTTGTGTTCTTGGATGCTCCATTTCCGGACACCATGTGGCTGTTGCTTGAGTTTTACAGAGCAAAATTTGTTCATGTTGATTCGTCGGTGATAACGACCCCTTCAAAGGGATACAATTTTTTTTATCTCTATAATAATTTCAATATTAGTTCTACAAACAAGTCACATATACAAACCCTGGACAGTAGAGTATTTTTCGCACAAGCCTCAAAATCCGTTGTCAGATTTTGTTTACTGCATTTCCCTTCATCAGAGTTTTCCATAACTCGCAACTACACCGAGTCGTGCTATCCTCCGACAGAATGCTCTCGAACTCGTCCACGCTGGCTTAAAATTGACTTCTCATTAACATCGTGAATATATCAAAACATCACATTTTTTTAACGTGATTGTTACGATAATAACTTTAAACAAAAAATAAACATATCCACTTTTTATTCTCTTTATTCGGTTTTCTTTTTTTCTATCAACTCCACTTTAATGTTTTGTTATATTAACGGCCTCAAAGTTTCTACAATGGTGACGACCCTAAATTTAAGCATAAACTATAGACACCACCGATAACACTTATAGCAGCAACAACACTATATTCTCTCTTTTAAATTAGTATATCATAATAATAGGATCTTTACCACCACGTCCAAGACCAATAGAAAATATAAGCAGGAAGACAAATAAACCCAGCACCAATTCAGATGCTGGTACTTATAAAATAAATAGCTTACAATGTAAAAGCATTTATATCGGAGAGACATCACAAACTATAAAAGTCTGTATCTACGAGCATAAAAGAGATTTACGTTTAGACATTCAAACTCGCTTGTAATACACAGGAACAATAACTTTGATTTTAGAAATTTCACACTAATTAAAAAAAGAACATAATTCTTTACGTCGAAAGTACTTTTAGGGACTACTAATAATAATGTTACCAACTATAAACACGCGTCAAGAACATTATATTACCTCGCCAATTTTTATTGAATCCATTCTTAAAGAATCTAACATATTATTGTGAGACCGGAACTACCTACACAATAGACTCTTCCAGGTCTATATTAAGTATGCGACACAACACTTTAGAGAGAGAGACCGAGAGACAGACTCTCGGTGACTGTCGAATTCTCTGCATTAGCAGAGGGGAACCCGGACGAGGCTTTGCCGAAGGGCAAGGTTTCGTTCGGGGAGGTTGACAGGGCCTGAACCCGTCTAGGCGGGTTCAGAAATGCCATATTTTTGTCCGAGACTACGGGCTCGGGGATACCCACATTAAAACGGCCTTGTGCCACATTCGATCCTCGTGGGTGGATTGATAAATACCGAGAGACAGAGAGAGTCGCGTACGACTACCAGTATTGGACACTAACATATAGTAAGCTCCGCTTACACTATCTCTGTAACCTGTTGTTAATATATCTTTCTTACATCTAATCCGTATTCCGTGTTTTCCTTCTGTGGTCTCGACTTTGGCCCCACATCACATATGTTTATCTAAAACAAACGGTATCTACGTAAAAAAGTTCTCAAATCAACATGCGATAGGCCATCAACATAATGTCTACTACACGCACGCACCCCACACACACTAATGAATATACATTATCATCTGAATCTCACATAGACAAACTATACTTATTATACACTTATATATATAAAACAACATTTACAGTTTTTCAGTTGGGCTTGCGATCTATTAATTTCTTGGAACATGGAATGGAGGCGTCGTATCTTCTTCAATTTGGGATATCACAAATTATACTGTTTGTTTAACAAGTCAAATGCACATGTAGCTTGATTAACCAATGAAAATCAAAGAACTGTTACGGACAATTACCGCAGAACAAAGTTTAAAAAGAAAAGATTAAAAAAAAACTCACTGTCTAGAAGACGTCAGGTTTACCACTCCATAGGTGGTCGGATTCTTTGCAGGGTCAAATACACGAATTCGGAACGATAACCAACAGTAACCAACGACAAAACGCCAATATACAAATTAACAAGATTTAATTATAACTAGAAAATATATGAAAACATTTAGGCACGAGAATGCGTTTGAAAGATGTGTGCTATACATTTCTGTGTGGGAAGATGCATGCGTTATTTTGTGAGGGTAAAAGTTGAAACAAAAACTTGGTTTCAGTTCTGAAATAAAATAACTTTATCTTTTCCCTTTTTCTCTCACGTTCTCTCATGTTTCTCTTTGTCTTTTTTTACTTACAAATCAGTTTGTTCGCTCAAGTAGTGGTGTCCTTTGATCTATTCATCTTCAATATCGCCTTCGTTAGTCTGTTGTGGAGGTTTATTTCGGTTATGGAGATTTGGCGCTATCTGAGTCGTATGTGAGCTGTACAGAATTCATAGTTCAGATCCTTCGCCCCTATTGAGTAGATCACACAGTTATTTTCCAAGCGTAGCTTAGATGTGGTACAAAGTCGAAAGTAGAGGTCAACCAGTGAGGATCGAACTCACTACTCAGTCGTAATTGTTCTAGCGAGACAAACTTGCTAACCATTACACCGCCTCAAGGTTCTCTTCAAGTAGATCACATATGCCTTTCTTATATGAGTGTCACATTTTGCCATTCGCCTATGCCGTTAAGCAGCATAGTGCCATGTTGAATTGGATTTCGCCTTTTAATTCTCTTGCTTGACTGTAACAAGTAGAAGAGGGATTTTATTCACACAAGATTCTTTACGTCTAATTATGTACTTGGAATTTATGGGACGGCATTCATTCTCTTTTGTTTGAAGAATCAATTCACATGAGAATTTAACAGATGAGCTTCATTACCCCAACTGGTTTCTGTTGATCTTTTCCCACTCGATCACTTACATAAGAATCTAGTTTTAGCTTCGGTTCCAATCTGTTGCTGTGGCTGTCAATCCTTTTTTACCTATTTGTCTTTGTATTCAGCGACTGGTATTATATATCAAAAGAGAGAGAGAGGGGGGAGTTTCCATGTTGCATTATTAGAGAGTTGGGAAAGAGAGATGGGTCGTTAAAAGTGTAGATTGTGTGTGTGGGTATGGGTATGGGTTGTGAGTTGCGAAAAGCCATAACACAACACAAAAGCAAAAATATCAGAATTTCTTTCTTCTTTTTCTTCATATCTCATTCTCTGATGAAGCTTTAATAAAAGTGAAACATGCTAGGTTGATAAGTGCTTGCTATTTGTTCTTTATCTTATCATAAACTGTCAACTACAAATTATGTTCTTTTTCAATTACTATGGCATTTCTAAAATCAAAGTTATGGCCAGTTTTTTTTTTCTGCTGCTGATAGCATTGCTTTCTTTCAAATACTGTCGCGAATCTTTTTTAAATTGAATTTGTCGCCCTCGTTGGAAGACTTTTCTTAATTTTTTTTACAAACTCATTATGTTGATAATATACATATATATTTAGTTTGTAATTAACTTTCACTCTTTTGTAGCAATGCTGACGATAATTGAAACCGACTACCATTCAGCTAGTTTACTGATGCACTGCACTCGAAATTTTGAAGATGGTGTCTGCGCTGACAGTGATCAATACTTTGAAATTATATCACGTGATATCAATATGGTGCCGGAAATTGAGTTTGCCCTTCTATTAAAAGTAGACGAGCTTTGTGCAAGTTTTAAAGATATGGTGTATCTTGCTGCAGGTAAAACCTTTCTTTATTTGAATTTTTTTTTTTTTTCGAGATACGGTTGAAATTTGTAAAGCAAGTAAAAATATCGTTTCATTGATAGCCTTTCTGCTGTTGGGTAATATTTGAGAATAGTAGGCCCAATGTAGTTTCCTCAAACAAGGGAGTAATAATTTTCAGTGATTCATAAATAAGAAGCGTGAGTTGCGTCCCCTGCCTTGTTAGGGGATAGTAAAGGAAGGGAAGTAGAATTCTCATAATGCACTAGAAAGACAGTTTGGGCGCGAAAATACAAATTCTCTCTCACTGCCAACTTTTGAACAAGACAGACGTGTTTTCCTTAATGAGCTCACAAGAAAGATGTCTCTTCATACAAATAAGCCTAAAACTATTTCTTTCTTTGCATTAATACATACAAATCAATATATATATATATATATATATATATATATATATATATATATATATATATGTTCTATGAATAATATGAATTAATAATATAAGCAATTGTATGTTTAATAAAAATCAATTATTTCATAAATATGTTATATCTTATTGCATGCACACCAAAAACTGTTCATATTTTATTTCATGTTTTCATGTAATGTTGCACACGAATATTAATTTAACATGTTATGTTATTTAACATTATATCATCTCAAATAAAAGAACAAATATCAACCCCTATGCCGAAATCTAAATATTTTGAACGCAATATTTTAGGGTAGATAAAAAAAAGGTTTTAATGATACAAGTCTTATTAATTAATCCATAGCTGGAGGGATTTTTGCGTAAGTGAATATAACGAACCCAACTGGAATTGGAACTTGGCTCCCCGATTAACAATTCCTAATGGATATCCATTACACCACCCGCATATCAATTTTTGATCTGATCTGCTCTTGTAGATTGAGGAATCGGGTACTTATTTGAGCGGTACAGAGAACTGACTACTTTTCCAAAATCTTTAGTGAAGGTTCGTATGTAAGGATTCCTCTTGAAGTATAGGTTGAGTCCCAGTCAGTCAGTTAAGTGCCGTTCGTGATACACTCTTGCGCGATCAGAAGATTTTCCCACAGTCGGTTGCCATTTCTTTACTATGGAACCCAGTCTCCTGCTATTCAGCCTACAGGGAGAAGAGATTGATTCATACATTTCCGAAAATTATTTGTGCGTAAATGAAAGCAACCAATCCGACCGGAATTCGAACTCGGCTCTCCGATTTTTCATCCCAATCTGATATCCATTACACCACAATGCTGGAAGCATATTGCACATATAACAGTTTCTAAAATAACTGAATAGTTTCTCGTTCGTCTTCTTATTTTTAACAGGAAGGTTAAAACGATCGGCTCTGGTTGTTATTGTTTATATTTCTTAACTGTTACTGTTATTTTAATTCCTCATTTCTCTTGTCTTTTATGATTTTAAGAATGTCAAAACGGAAGCGTTGTAGTTGACACAATTCCGGTGCTGCCCAAGTTCGACTTGCAGAAAGTGAGTTTTCTTCTTTCCTACTTCTTTTACTTATATCCTGGGGAACATTTGTCATGCTAGTATCGTAAAAATACATTTTTAAAACAGTGTTTTATATTTGGTTTGATACACAAACATATATACATAAATACATAGCCGTGTTTTTTTTATTTGTTGTTGAAGCAGGACAAGGCTTAATCTCACACAAAGCAAAGTGGGTCCGTATGTCCTGCCTTGACAAAGCATTTGTCATAATTTGAGTAGTCCCAGTACACCAAGTGTTTATCGAGATGCCATCTCTAGGACGATTACTATTCAAAGCTTGAGACCTCATCCGAGAATTATATATATATATATATGTGTGTGTGTGTGTAAGCAAATATATGGATATAGATCCGACAGTATGAAGAAAAATATTACGGAATAAACAAACAAAAATCCTTATATGCAATTATGCTGTTTTAATGTCAATATAATGTCAACGTCGGACGTTTCGGTCTAATAAACCATCTTCAGGACATATTCATAAAATATAATTAGCATTATCAATTCAACATGACAATGACGATGGACATATGAACAAGACTTATCCAAACAGATAACTGAAAGTTTTATATGATCAGTGTTCCGTTTAAACATGGTCAAGTTGTCGTCACGTCGGCGACGCTGTGAAGCAGGCATAATATCCATCTCACGCACGGTGAATACTAGACCTGGCTTCTTTAGTATTTCCCCTTTTCTAGCGAGATTAATGCTCGACAAGCGTACATATAAATTTTAGATCAAAATAGAATTCTTTTCATTTTTCATTCAAAATACTCATATTTTAGGAATACGTTTTCTCCCCTTTATTGGCCTTGTGCCACAATTTGTACTTTTTGTACGAATAAATACCAGTCTTGTTCTTATGTCTTATATTTTTCTTCATATATATATATATATATATATATATATATATATATATATGTATATATATATATATATATATATATATATATATATATATATATATATATATTAAGATATGTCTCATTAAATAATTTAGACAAGTTTTGTCTACTTATTTTTAATAGGATCCTTTCGTAATTATGGAACAGTTTCTAAGTATCCTTATTAAAGGAAGAGAAAAAATTACCATGTTGATACATATTCATTTTATTCCGAGTACTTTCGACATTAGGACAATGTCATCATCAGGCCGTTGTTTTTTGTAAGACAAAAAATTGTTGTGTTCATCATCTAAGACAAAATTATTGTGTTTATCTGAAAATTAAATTTTTACTTGTGATGCGAAAAATGCTAAAGTTATGTACTATATATAATGTGTGTATATATATTGTATGTATATACATGCGTGTGTGCGTTTGTGTGTGTGTGTGTGCGCGCGCGTGTCTGTGAGTGTGTGTCTCTGTGTGTGTATGTAAAGAAAGGGAATGGATTTTTTATTAATCCAACAGATTTTTATTACTTAAACGTTAAGTTTCGCGGATACTCGTATCTGAGTAGAGGCTCTGTTTATTTATTAAACAGTATATTTATTTATTTTCGTCTACCGGCGTAAATATTCGTAAAATTTTATTAGAGAAAAATATCCTGGCGGAGAGTGCATATTACTTTTCAATATGTCGTTCATTCTTTTTGTTTTTGCTTTTTTGTCCGAGGTCTTGTCAAAAAGTATCGGGACTTTTATAATGGTAACGTATCTAAAGTATACAAAGTGATGTAGCTTGGTACAGACTGATCTTGAACTATGTAGCGCATACACACAAAGTTATAACTTTCTCGCTTACTTCGCCAACGATTATGTACAATGACAAAAACATATTTACAAGAATCCCCCCCTTGCCAAAAAAAAAAAAAAAATGGTGAGTGTTTGAATTAGAACTCCTTACAATTCTGACTGTAGCAGATATAACAGTTAACTAGCCCCAAAAATTGCGGGATTTGACCAGTAAAATAAATCATTCAGCCACGCACACATTCACAAACATCATAAGAAATACGAAAAAACAAATATCGAAAGTTATCCCACAACTACCAGAAAAAAGTTATCCCGCAACTACCAGAAAAAAGTAATCCCGCAACTACCAGAAAAAAGTTATCCCACAACTACCAGAAAAAAGTTATCCCGCAACTACCAGAAAAAAGTTATCCCGCAACTACCAGAAAAAAGTTATCCCGCAACTACCAGAAAAAAGTTATCCCACAACTACCAGAAAAAAGTTATAACGCAACTACCAGAAAAAAGTTATCCCGCAACTACCAGAAAAAAGTTATCCCGCAACTACCAGAAAAAAGTTATCCCACAACTACCAGAAAAAAGTTATAACGCAACTACCAGAAAAAAGTTATCCCGCAACTACCAGAAAAAAGTTATCCCGCAACTACCAGAAAAAAGTTATCCCACAACTACCAGAAAAAAGTTATCCCGCAACTACCAGAAAAAAGTTATCCCACAACTACCAGAAAAAAGTTATCCCGCAACTACCAGAAAAAAGTTATCCCGCAACTACCAGAAAAAAGTTATCCCACAACTACCAGAAAAAAGTTATCCCGCAACTACCAGAAAACTTAAATGGGGAGGGGGTTTGACAATAAAACTAAAGAAAAAAGTAACAAAAATAAAAAGGGACCAATGGACTTACACCCTCTAAGCTAAACCTTAACTAACTTAAAAACAGAAAAAGCCTACATTAAATGGAATAGCTTATGCTTAGCTCAGTCAGTTAGTTACGTATGTGTCATGCGTGATACACGCTTAGGCGATCATGTATCTTTCGAGGCAGATTTTTCCCGTAGTAGGTTGTCATTTCTTTCTGCGGTAGACCAGTTGCCATCCAAGACTATAGAACCCGGTATGTCCTGCTATTTACCCATAGCTGGGGGGAGTCGAAGAGGATTCATACCTTTCCCAAGGCTATTAACACGTAAGTGAATGTAATAGATTCGACTGGAATTCGGACTCAGCTCTCCGATTGCTCGATCCGAGCCGCTATCCATTACTCCACCGTGCCTCCTCAGCTCAGAGACTCCAAATACTCTTGCCTAGCCGATGTCCAGATGGATCGGCACGTTTTACCTGATACAAACGAGTAACAATCACCCGCCTTTCGCAAATGTCGATGAAGAGAGTCGTTTTTCGTCCTAATCTTAACTTTAAGCAGATGCTTAAAGCACAAAATCAATTGGAATGCCTGTCTTCTTTTTGTATAGACTGAGAAATCTTGTCTAATTTACAGAGAACATTTATAAAAGAAAAAGAAAGTGGATTTGGGGGAGATTTTCGATATAGAAAATTCTATAATAGCTTTAAGCTATTATAGAATAAGAATAGCTATAAGCTATTCTTACTTTAAACTGGTCCCTTCTTTTTCCTATATATCGAAACTATAAGCATGAACTTTTATAATTTGTAATTATAAAAGTTTATAATTATATAAAAGTTTATAATTATATAATTATCATATTATAAATTATATAAAATCAATATAATTTAATTAAATTATATCAAATTTATAATTATATAAAATAATTATATATTCGTAATTACAAATTTTTGGAAAGTAAAGTAGGTTGGAAAATTTCCAAGTTTTCTTTTAAAATCTAGAAAATACAAACTTTATGAAAACGATCAAAATATATGGAAAATGAAGGTGTCTCTTCTATTAGGTTGGTGCAAAAATAATGTCGTTTTCTCACATAGTAACATATGTGAGAAAACGACATTATTTTTGCACCAACCTAATAACTGACTCAAGGAAGACATGACATTTTACAGGTTTTAAAAAATATTGTATTTCATGAAGTCTGTGTGAGAAGGAAATAACATCGATACATAAAATAATAATAATTATTAATAATAAAAAGCATTAAATTTCTCCATGATGCTAAGAGTAAAGGAACCGGAAATATGATTATCCCCACTTGGTTTCGTAAAACGCCGTTAAGTGGTGCTGTTGAAGTCTATAAAAAGGCAAACATTTCTTCGCTCACCTTCTTTCTCTCATATAGAACCACGTGGTAATTACGTCCCCATTAGTTTCCTCGGTCCACTGACGGCTGAACACTCTTTTCCATTTTCCAACGACAGTTTTCGGGCGTGTTTTGGCTGCCCTACCCATGAAGTACGTCATTTAATTGTTCCAACTCAGCTCAAAGCTGACTTGAACTCAACCATTTTAACCATTATTCTCCTTACTTACCATAACTTGCTTCTGAACCAAAACAGAAAGCGGGCATACCCAATAGATTGAGAAATCTGTTTCGCTGCAGACATCATAGAAGGAGTAAACGGTCTTGAATAGAAACCCAAGTTTTGTACGCTTCTTCTTTTTTATCATATGTGAAGAACATGCCCATACTTGAAATACACAAATCCTACGATCTTTTGTAATCTGTATAATTCTAGATCTGAGTAAACAAATGTTATTGCTAGTTAGCATTTTTACTGTGTCTTCTACAAGGTTAGGATTACAATGTTATCAGTGTGTTGAAGCTCAAAAAAGCTCTAATAGTCTGTGGGACTATCTTCTTAACCATTACGCCACGGCAAATCATTCTAATATCTACTAATCTTAAACATTTCGCTCGAAAACAACTCGCTAGTACTAAAATAAAATATGCTACTGTCTCAGTCAACTAAGCATGATTTTGTCACTTGAATTTTATGTCTATTTTCTTTTCATTCAACGACGCTTATATTCGTCGAGTATTTCATTTGAAGAAACTTCCAGGCTACGTTTTGCATTTTTAAGAAACTGATAGGTTGTTTTCTTTTGTTACTTTATACAGAAAGTGGGATTATCTTTTGCATTAGCGCAATCGAATTTTACCATTCCGAATTCCCTGACCGGCTTCAACCTTTACCTTCCCAACATAAATCGGATGATTGGATGGTTTACCTTAGATACCAGGTAAGATCTTGCAAAATAACCCTGTACAATTAAGAAAAGATATTTCACAAATACTTGACGGAAAATATCTTACTATAATTCTGCGTGCACCTCCCTTCCTAAGTTAGCACGTACGTTACGCCCTGCCAATACCTCACAAATAATGGACTGTTCCGTTTTGATCGTGTGGAAAGACGGAAAAGATCTATCAGACGCTACTTGGTTTCAACGAGAAATAAATAAACACTCTGCCAATACCTTATTAGTAATGTACCTTTCCGGTTTGATCGCAAAGAAAGACAGAAAAGACATATCATAGACGCTGTTTCATTTCCGTGAGAGAAAGAAAGTAAGAAACGCTCTGCCAATATCTCATAAATAATGAACTATTTCGTTTTGATCGCGAGGAAAGACGGAAAAGACATATCAGAGGCGCTGTTGGATTTCTGTGAGAAAAAGAAGGAAAGAAACGCTCTGCCATTGACTCATGAATAATGGGCTAATCCGTTTTGATCGCGAGGAAACTCGAAGAAGACATATCAAAGAGGCTGTTTGATTTCAATGAGAAAAAGAAAGCAAAAAAAAAAAAAAAACGTGGAATTTTCGTGGGTACTACTAGCTATTATTATTCTACTTGTTCTTTAGCTCCATAGTTAATTAGCGCGTACGTCACGCCCGGCCATTTTCTCGGATAAACAATAGACCATTCCTTTTTGATTGCGAGGACAAACTGAAGAAAAATATATTAAAGTCGTTGTTTAGTTTGAAAGAAAGAAAGAAAGAAAGAAAGAAAGGAAGGAAGGAAGGAAGGAAGGAAGGAAGGAAGGAAGGAAGGATAGAGGAGACGATAACACCCTCATGTGTTTAACGTCTGCTTCAGTGTAATGGAAAACCTTGTGATTTTTTCCTAACTTTTTGTTCGAAATAGTGTTACAGGTCAGCATCTTGATTATACCATTATTTTCTTCAAGTTATCTATTCAAGTTGCCTTTGCTGTTGAAAGTCCTCAAATGAAACACTTTCTTTTATTAGGTACAGTCACCATAAAAGGAGTAAACGGTCATAAATAGAAACCCAAGTTTTGTACGCTTCTTTTTTATTTATCATTTAAAATACACACAAACCATACGACCTTTTGTAATCTCCATAATTCTATATTTGAATAAACAAATGTTATTGTTATTTGCTAAGCTTTACTTTATCTTGTACAAATGAGGCTTTGTTTATGAATCTGTAGCACCAGTTCACTAGCTTTAAAGAAGTGGGTGGTCCTCTCTAAGAACTTTAAGGTTCATTCGCTGGAAGTCATGGACTACAGTAAATGTATTCAGTACTATTCTTTGTTGGGATTTTCCCCGGTCGCGTGTGCGTTTGTGCTCGGCAATGTGAGGAGAAAAGAAGAAGAAAAAAAAGCCTGAAAAGTAACTGTTCAAATAGTTTTTATTTGATTGAAAAAGGAGTGCAAAATAATAGTAATTTACGGGCGGAAAAGAAAGAAGTTTTCCCAGTTAACAATGTTCATGAGTGTAAGAAATTGTTTGTAGAGAGATATTTCTTCGCCGGTTCCACAGGTAGGTTAGAATTCCTTGTTTTTATTTCACCACAAATAACACCCGTAAACATTGAACGAACAATCATATAATACACAATGAACAATGCCATTACAAGAACTATGGATAAAATCCTGTCATTCTCCGTAAAAAAAAACTTCGAAAAATGTTGAAGATCTTCAGCATTTTTGTGAGTTAGTAAACGAAATAGTGGTTTATACTGACTTGAACTGAGAAGAGTTATCTACAAAGTTTCTGAAGATAAGAAATCACATTGAATTGTAATGCGCCTTCAAGTCGAAACAGCTTTCATGATTATGATCATACTAAAAATATCCACCAATTATTTTTAACATTAAAACTCACCCGATACAAGGCTCGAGAGCCAATCAAAGTATATAATTACTGTTGAAATCGTAATGATGAATGGGATGTGTGATATAAATGAAAAAAAGAATGTAGGAAGTGAAGGATAAGGAGGATATATAACGATTGACCTATGACTTGATTTCATATGTATCCGAGAAAAGCTGTATAAGGGATTGTCAGTCTAAACAACGCTGAGAAAGATAATTACTCACCGCAAAATTGCAGAGGGCAATTTGTTATGTATTGGTATATATGTATGTCAACCATATAGATACTCCAATGGAATATAAGTTCACAGCCTTACAACACTAGGTGTTACTGTTGGTTTTGTAGCAAGTAGGTTTTACTGGGTGGAGTTGCTAAAGCTGGTATAGCTTTAGCAACTGACTTGTTCTTTTCCTAAACTGGTCGACAACCGGGGCTAAAGAGCTCAGTCTGCCTTGCTATTCACCCGTAAATGAGGTGAAGAGAAGAGGCGAATGCATACTTTCCCAAGGGTATTTGTGCGAAAGCGAATGCAAAGGTTTCGGCAAGAATTTGAATTCGATTAACAAATCCTTTTACACTTCCGGATAAATGTTCGCGAGGGAGTGGATCTGCGAACCTCTCACAGAACACGAGTGTACCACGGCAGACCTGCGAGCTTCTCATAATACGCTAATGTGTCGCGGCACACCTACGAGCCTCTCAAGGCGCACCAGTGTGCCGCAACACACCGGCTGAAAATCACTGCTATAGATTCTCGTGTGGAATATAAAGCTACATCCTTATCACCCTAGGTGTTGCTACTGTGATTTTTTGTAGCAAGTATGTTTTTACAGAGCGGGCCTGCTAAACCTACACCAAGGTGGGTTTGAATGGTTGTTGTCCTCATAAAATGGTTGACACCTCAGCAACTGATCTCTCATCCGATCTAGAACAAACTTCCCAGTGGGGTAAAAACTGGCTGATTAAATTCAGTGTCTCGAAAACTAAACTAGTTACATTCTATCATCGCCAATCGGACCCGGAACTACCACCATTCACGATGAACGGATGTCCCCTCAGGGAGGCACCATCCTTTGAAAGACTATTGGGCCTCAATCTTATGCCTGACCTCAAGTGAAACTTGTACATATTATTGTTAAGGATACAGTTAAAATCGTCAGCTCTCTGTACCACTGCAGTAAGTACCTGACTCCTCATGCTATCTTCTACCTTTATAAGAGCCATATCAGTCCAAAAATGGAGTATTGTCATATTTGGGTAAGAGCTGCCCAGACCTCACTTTCCAGCCTTGGCAGAGTCCAAAAGCGTCTCTGAGGCCTTGTAAGTGAAAAATTATTCTCCCCCCTCCAACCTCTCTCTCTCACAGGTGTGATGTGGCAAGCCTCATTCATGCAGCTCTAGCACTACTTCCATGAAAAGTGCTCGTTCAAGTCTTCACGGCAAGAACACACCTTGCCACCCACATCACCTTATTCCATCGGTGAGAAGTTCCACTCGAACAACATCTTCCTACAAACAACTGCTCTGTGGGGCCGACTCCCAAGAGGATGTTTCCTCAATCACTACAATCGTAACCTGTTCAAGTCTAGGGTTAACCGTTATCTTCACCTCCTATGGGTACAAATTGCCTCTTAACATAATCCCTGGCCTTGTAAAGAGTGAACCTTACTGTAAAAAAAAAAAAAAACTTTAAAAATCCTCGGAGCTAGATAGCACAGTCTGCTCTGTATATCAATCCATAGCTGGAGTAGGAAGAATGCATACCTTCCCAAGGGTGTTTGTGCGAAAGTGAATGCAAGTGTATCGGCGGGAATTGGAACTCAGTTCACCAATCCCACTTTTCCTGACGATAACCGTTATGCACACATCCTCACTTGATTTGAAATAAAACTGTTTTAATTATTAGGTTGGTGCAAAAACAATGTCGTTTTCTCACATAGTAACATATGTGAGAAAACGACATTGTTTTTGCACCAATCTAATACAAATATTTTTTTCATTGTTTTGTTACTCTTTCTTTTTCTCATCGCAGTGATGGCTCTTGTTCGCCGGTAATGTCTTCCATGATAAAACAACGTGGAGAATCTTCAGCTCATGTCTATAATCGACTTGGTGGACTCGCCAGTCGGTTTGCGTGGTGTAAGTAATATATTTTATTTATTTGCGTACTTTGCACACTTAATGTTGTCTTGACAAGTTTTCGGAAGGCACTTAAGAAAATATTCGTTTCCCTGTAACATCCTTTGTGAAGACACAACCTTGGAACATTCCATCAGTTTTTCACGGTATAGAGCAGATCAGCACAATTTTTTTTTTTAAATTCTACAGTGATCGCAGAAAATTAGACGAGAATTTATCACTAAAAGACCTGTCAACTCTCCTGACGATTCTGAGAGGCTTCCGGTTTTGTCCTCTTTATCCTGGCCTCCCGGCCTGCAACTAGTCTTCTCCCGGTTAACTATTAAAGTGTTGGTCTTCTGACAGTTTTCACTCCCTGTAAATAGATTGTTGACCATTCTCTACAAAACAAAAAAAAAAAAAAAAAATGGTACCGACTGAAAATACTTCCTATTTAATGTTCATGTGTTTTGAAAAACCGTTTCGGGTCATGGTTCGGTTAAATCAGTGGTTCCCAAATGGTGCTGCACGCTTCATAGGTGCGGCAGAAGAGGATAGCAGGTGAAGCGGAATGATTGAAAGACAATCAAAGATTTAGAAATAGTTTTAAAAATTCACATGCCAAAAATAAATATGATTCCAGAATTTAAAATATTATTATGGATTACATATAATTACATGCATGAGTCCCAGTATAAATAGTTATAAATAATTATTGACTGATTTTATCATTGTGATATTTTTGTATTATATCAAGTATTAAGAATATAGTAACTAGGCTTTGCAAATTGGAGGAGAGAGTTATCAATGATAATTTTCTAACTTTGAATCCGCGGTTATCTCCCTTTAACGTTCTTTCAGATTTTTTTTTATTTTTAAATGTACATTTTATCACATAAAATTTAGCGAGGCGCAAGCAAATTTTCATTCCGAAAATGCGGTCTAGAGAAAAAAAAGTTTGGGAACCACTGAGTTACATTATTGCAGTTATATCATTTTTCAGAAACAGATTTACCAAAAGAGGTTTGTTTATCAATAAAACATTAACTAAAAATAGGTTAATTCTGCTCGTAAATTATTCTCTGTTGGAAAGAGTTGATGTGAATTCGAAGAATGATATTTTAGTTAACATTTTAGGGTTGTTTTTGAAATCCTTCTATTTCTCCATGTTTTTGTATTAGCAAAATCTCGTTTTTTTTCTGAAGTTAGAGATCTAAATCTCCAGATTTAGAATTTTTAGATTAACAGATCTCCAACTTTACCCGACGATGTGTTTTGATTTCTGTTTGCGTCAGTGTGAAAAAAAACTGGAAAAGACCCGGTGTACATTCAATAAAGAAATGAAAGGTGAAATAACTCCACGGCGAATAAAGAAAACATGAATTCTGTTTTCAGTATAAATTGGTTCTTCATTCAAGGATTCATTTTTAGTACTATCTTGGGAAGTGAGGGGGGTAAGTGACATATGACATCTTTCCTACTATTTCTGTCTTTTCTCACGACGCACTAACAAAGCGGATCTTCCCTCAAGGCCGCAAGAACTCTGACGGCCCCTCTACCCATCTCTGAATGCGACTCAGTCTTACTGCACCTCTCTACATTTTGACGGACTACTCGTGCCTTGACGTGACTACCTCTACATCTATACAGACGGATCGTAACTGGCCACTCTAACCACCTTAACTGCCACTGGCTCATTCTAGAATGCGACCTGATTATATAAGCCCACCACCGGAACACTTTATCTTCCAGCTGAATGGCACTTGGTGTCGAAAGTTTTTATTTATTTATTTATTTATTCATATAAGACAGTTCATTTTTTTACTTCTGGTGGTTACATTAAGTTAAATCAGTACAATTTTCTTTTTCCTATTGACGTTACGTTGCTGATATGAATTACCACGTTCTGTCGCATTGGATTTAACTTTCACCCCACTCCCAAATAACGACATTTTTAAAGTAATGTGGTGCTTAAAATGCAGCTTAGTACTTTTCTTAATTACACTCCTAAAGATGATTCATGTGTGTCGAAAGCTTGAACTTGATATGAATTTTGGTTAATTTATGCATCAACAACAGCCCCATTTGTAACACGTTATTCGCATATTAGAAAAGAAAAGATCAATAAAGTTAATAGACAAAAAATATCTATTCATTTTAATAAGATATGTTTCCAGGAATAATTGCTGCCAAATACTCTGAATATCTATCTATCAATCTATCTATCTATATCTATATATCTATATCTATCTATATCTCTCTCTCTCTCTATATATATATATATATATATATGAAAAAGGGAACACTGAAGTCAATACTCAGAGGCGACAGTCTGTTGCATGTTCACATTTATATTTACATACGCTCTATCTCTGATATTGAGTACTTTATCCCATAAATATAGTACACCTTAAAATTATATTTTTTAAAATTATATATATATATATTTGTGTTTGTGCGTGTGTGTGTTTGTGTGTGTATGTGCGTGTCTGTGTGTCTCTACGTATGTCATTCTGATTTTATTTATTTATTTTTGTAGATCAGTGGAAGGTTCTATACAGCGATGCAAACTATACTCTCGCCTATTTCTGTTATTCTGATTATAATGGGACATGCCCGCGCGGGTCTGAAGAAGTTCGTCTTGACGGAAGAATCAATCATATTGATCCGACTTTTCAAAAGAAAATGTACATATTGCTGCAAAAAGTATGCATATCTCCCGACAACATGCAAGTTCTCACCTATAAAGGTAAGCGACAGAAAATTTGGAGTGTTCCACGGCAATCAGGCCAAAAGAAATCTGCACTTCAAGCACGGTGCTACAAAATAAACAGGGTGCGAGTTCTAAATTAGATGTTTAAAGTGGAGCGTTAAATCAGATATAAGGTTTTAAAGATCCCAGATTCTATTCTATTCTATCACATAATGAACATTTTTAAATCTGTTTTTGTAAGCAGTTTTATCGGATTTATTAAAAATTATATTTATCTCGCTTGTACTTCTAGAATACGACGGAATTATTTTTTTCCCCAATTTTTATAAAAGTTTTAGATGCAAATGTTTCGGAAGAAAATAACTGGAAACGAACTTTTCTGATTTGCGAAAATTCGTTCAAAACGTTCTCAGCCTCACCCAGAAGGAGTTGAAGAAACAAGACAATAGTTTACTGTTTTTCAGTATAGTCCCCCTTGCACTTGGTCCAAACATGTTTAAGCATTGCAATCACATCAAGGAAGAAGGTGGCATCCTGGTTTAACAAAAGCTCCTCCACAGTACATGATCTCATCATTGTTTTGAAAATGGCGACCAGGCAGTTGGGATTTCAATATAGGAAACAGGAAGATGTCAGATGGCACTGGTGAGTAAGGAGACACTATTGTAAGTGGGTGGGGGGAATATGCTGTATAAGTAATCGACCACTAGCAGTGGTTTACCTACTTCACGCTGCTGGCGAGTATTGTATTTTGTTGATGTTATAAAGATTACCATTTCATTTCCAACCTCCGTTTTGGTGAATCCTCATTCAGTGACCCTTTCTAGCTTACAACATAATGAATGATGAATTCTTTCAAAGAATTTTACATTTCCAGTATAGTCCTGGGTAAGACGATAAACTTACATCCGGCAACAAGGCCTCTGATCGGGAGATTGGAGGTTTTGAGGAGCGTGGAACCACATCTTAATTGTTGTTCCCAGGTCCATCCTAACCCTAGGCAGTAGCACCAGCTAGCGTCCCGGCTATGGACATATAGTGATCCCCCCGCCCAAAACAAAAATCAAAACAATATGAAAGTATAAAAATACATTTTTATACGTTCATAGTGAAAAAAGGCTCAAAACTTGATCAAAAATTTTTTATCGTCTAAATGTTTATATTATTATTAACAAGAAAGACCAAAGTATTTTTTTTATTATTTTATTAAATGTTTTCATCATTTTTAGAACATTGGAAAATTTTATTAAAAATCTTGTTTTTCTTGCCTCTGTAGAATTCCATTAAAAAGCATGTCTTATCCGCAGTAACTTGTTTTGAGGTTTGAACTGAAAGTTTCATCGATGTATTGAAAGTTTAGGTCCGGTGGGGTGGGGGGGAGTTATCGGACGGAAGAACAGAAGGGACATAATTCTTTCGAATTTTAAGTGAACTAACTTATTTAACTACACAGTAATTGTTTAAAAATTAACAAAAACTTTCAGCAATCTTATATTTTATTGATTTTCTGTATTGAGGTACTTAACTTTATAGCCTTACGTTTGAAGAAAGATAAAATTTAAAATACTAACAATAAAATAAATTTAAAATTTCATAAGAGATGTACCTAATTTTTACGTACATCTCTTATGAAATTTTTTGCTATTATTTTTATTTATTATTAATTTTTATTTATATTATCTCACTTATGAAAAATTTCACAACTGAGATAATATAAAAATTAATGACCATAATATTTCATACATCAGATAAATAATAATTATAGGCACCTCACTCAATTTTATGAAATGTTATTTTTTAATGCGTTAATTTTAAATTTTCCTTATTTTAATATGAATTGTTATAATCTGACTATTATGAAAATTATGCTTTTGTATCAATTATGTAATCATTTACACTTTTTATTTTATTTAATCATAGTCCACTAAAAATAGAAGTGTAAAAATAAAAACAAAACTGCTATGCAATTGATTTCATACTTTCGTGAAAATTTGGTGACCCTTTTTTGAAAAAAAAAAAAAATATATATATATATATATATATATATATAAATGGATTATATATAAGGGGGTTTCATTAAGACGGATCAAAGTCAGCAGTAAATAAATGCGTGTTATTGGTGAAAATTTATTTATTTCTCTATTGGGTCATGTTATTTATGTCATGGCAATTATGTGTGAAAAATAATATCGCCCAAATGTCCGCCAAATCTGAAAAAAAATCATTAGACGCTTAAACTTAATTCACATTTAAAATCAGTACAAGTTATTGGAACACCTTATTTATATATGTATATATATATATATATATATATATATATATATATATATATATATATATATATATATATATATGCGTGTGTGTGTGTGGCTTAATAACGCTACTACTGACCTTGCAGGCATACAAACCCTTAATTTTTCAATTTCTCAATCCTTCGCGCAAATAGTTGACTTCCCCACACGTTTTCCCTACAATCTGGATGGTAAGGCTTCTCTTCTTGATCTATGTTTTACCTCCATCCCCGAATCCTGTAGCGCCACTCAGCTCTGCCCACTTGGCAACTCCGATCACGCTGTAGTGTCTGTCAACATCTCCTTCAACTCCACCCCCTGCAAAGAACCTCCTACCACGAGAACATCGTTCTGCTATCAACGAGCAGACTGGGACTCGTTCCGGGATTTCATTCGCGACATCCCCTGGGACATTGTCTTCTATTAGGTTGGTGCAAAAATAATATCGTTTTTTGACGTATTTTTTAACGTCAAAAAACGATAGTATTTTTGCACCAACCTAATAGCTCCCTGTTCAAGAATGTGCTTCCGAGGTCTCCTCCTGGGTTAAAGCTGGAATCGAGGCTTGCAACCCCTCAAGGAAATATAAGGTCAAATCGCGCTCCCCCCCCCGGTTCTCTGTTGCTTGCTCAGCTGCCATTGCCCATAAGAATCACTTTTTCCACTTTTATAGTAGCGACATGTCTGATTGCAATAAACCTCTTTGTCTCTGCCCGTAACGAGTGTAAGTGTGTCCTCAATGAAGCAAAGTCTCTATATGCTGCTCGAATGAAAGAACGTATTGCATTTCGCAAATTTGGCTCCAAGTATTATTGGCGTCTCTGCAAGAGCGTATTTAACAATAGCAAACCCTCTATACCTCCTTTGTTCAGCCAGTTTGACGTTCTGACCTCTTCTGTCGACAAGGCTGAATGCTTTGCTCGGAAATTCTCATTCAATTCAACGCTCAACTCTTCCGGTGTACCCATACCCGATTTTCCCCTTCGAGCTGAGGCTCACTTAAGCGACATGCACATAACCCCGTCATCGGTTCTGGACATCATCTCTAAATTAGACCCACACAAGGCTAGTGGTGGAGATGGGATACCAACCATTGTCCTGAAGAAATGTGCGCCTGAACTGGCCCCTGCCATCTCCAAATTATATAACTACCGCCTCAATGAATCTTTTTTCTACCCCGTTGGTAGTACTCATCCGTTGTTCCTGTCTTTAAGAACACTGGAGGCCCTTCTGACCCTTCTAATTACCGTCCTATCAGTCTCCTACCACTCTTCGGTAAAGTCTTTGAAGCTTTAATCAACGCCGAAGTGGTTATGCACCTTACATCCCATAATTTGCTCTCCGACAAGAAATATGGTTTCCGCTTTACCCATTCTATAGCTGATGTGCTTACGACCATAACTGAAATTGTTTGCCAAGCACTTCATAATAACGGAGGAGCTCGTGCCGTGGCTGTATATATCTCTAAAGCATTTGATAGGGTTTGGCATGCCGGCCTTCCTCGCAAGCTTCAGTGTTATGGAATTACAGGTCGATTGTTCGACTTAATACAATCATTCCTGTCGAACCGTACATTGAAGGTCGTTCTCAACGGATTCTCCTCCAGCTCATATCACACCAATGCAGGTGTTCCCCAAGGCTCTGTTTCTTATTTTCATTGACGATCTTCCTGATGTCATAGGTTCCCAAGTAGGCATCTATGCGGACGACACAACTATTTACTCCTGCCTCAAAAACAAATCGAGTGCCGCTGACAAAACTAACCTGGCCGTTTGTCTTGAAAAGGACCTCCAATCGGTTGTGGACTGGGACAGGTAATGGCTGGTTAACCTTAATGCCTCAAAAACAAAACTGCTCTCTATTACTCACCACAGAGAACAATCCCTTCTCCTATTAGAATGCCTGACGCTCAACTCTACGAAAGCACCTCTTTGCGACTGCTTTGTCTCACATTGTCTGCTGACCTGAGATGGAACAAATACATTGAGTCAATAGCTTCGTCCACCGCAAGGAAAGTTGGTTCCCTGTGCTGCGCCAGGAAATTTTTCTCGCCGGAGTCGATCCTTCAAATCTACAAATCAACCATTCACCCTTGTATTGAGTATTGCTGCCATATATGGTCTGGAGCCCCTTCTGTTTGTCTCAAGGTTCTTGATAAGATCCAGAGACGAATATGCAATGTAGTTGGCCCTGATCTGGCATCTCGTCTGCAGCCGCTCTCTCACAGACTCTTTTTTACAAATACTTTCACGGTAACTGCTCCGATGAGCTGCTTTCGCTGGTTCCCGGACTTCATGAATTTAAGCGCGCAACTAGGCTGGCTTCTCGCTCTCAACCTTTCACTGTCGAAACTGTTAAATGTAGCCGTCTCTTCTACTCCAATAGCTTCATGTCTCGCACTTCTCGCCTATGGAGCTCCCTCCCCATTTCTTGTTTTTCTGATAACTATAATCTCCAGCTATTCAAATGTAACGTCAATCGACGTCTCTAGATGCCCTGATCTAACCCTTAACCGTCTCTTTATTCTTTCCTTTATCACTCCTCTTTGTTCTCGCTCCAACCCTCTGAAACCCTTTGCGTGCTAGTGGCTTCCCGCCTTGCTTGGGGTTGAATGCTTAATATATTCTTTGTTGCTTTATTTGTTTGGAAATAGTTGAATTACTAACATTCAAATCTTTCCCATTATTTACAGACTCTTTCGAGATTATTATTATTATTCATTCTTTTACAGCTGATTGTGCCAATGTTTTGATGAACTCCATTAGTTTGATTACAGGTGAGTTTACGTGAATGTCTTTCAGCCGCTCTATTTTACGAATTCCTTTCAATTATTTTCATTAAAGCTGAGTACTGCGAAAATATTTCTATCTTTTCACTTAAAATTATTTATTTTGAACGTTCGCAAATCTGAAAAATATGAAATGATACAAGTGTAAAGCATTATTCGTAGGCATTTTTAAATTTCTTTGTTAATTCAATCGCTCAAGATATCTACCTATTTATGAACATGACTTAATGAGGTTCTTGTGAGGTCGTAAGGGGGGAGTAAAAGTGCATATTATGATTGTAGGCAACGGCTGACTTGATAATTGTAGTGGTCGGGGAAGCATCTTCTGTTCCACAAATTAAAAGTAACATTTCTGAAGAAGAGGCTGTCTGAGTGGAATCTCATCATTATCATGGAATGCCAAGGAAATGAGGGAGAGGCTGCCCTGTGTACGTGGCATGACGACACCGAGCCGTGAAGGTCTTAACTGATGGGACTAAGGAATGTAGCTCGTCGGAACATTTGCCATAGAAATAGCGATAAAGTAGCGAGAGGCAAGAAAATTTCTTTTGTGCGAAAAGTGTTGCGTGGGGAAAAAAATTGTTGCAGCATACCTATGGACGATAATGGACATGTCCCCGTTCGCATAAATACAGTAAATTTGTGTCCAGCTGTGCTGGTAAAACTCTCTGCCTCTGGGCAGACAGGATCCCCAGACGAGGCTATGTCGAAGGGCAGAGTGTCGGATCGAGAAACAGCTACCCGACTACGTTTTATAAGGGATCTACGGGGAATTTTTAGCCGAGCTTACGAGTTCGGATACTCCACATTAAATTTGGCCTTGTGCCACATCTGACCGCGTGGGGCGGTTGGTAGATATCCTGCAGTTGGAGATTCGTCTCTGACTGTGGTGGTCAAACTCTCTGCTTCCGGACAGAAAGGATCACTAGACGAGGCTATGTCGAAGGACAAAGTCTTGTTTTGGGAAACAGCTACCCGCACCTGTTTTAGATGAGATCTACGGTGAATTTTTGCGAGGCCTACAGGTTCGTATACCCCACATTAAATTCAGCCTTGTGCCACATGTGTCCGCGTGGAGCGGCTGGTAGATATCCTACAGTTGGAGATTCATTGTGGAATTCACTTGACTCACTTCTAGTATTTGATTACTTCTTCTACGCACCGTTGTTTTTGCCCTAAGTATTATCGTTCATTACCAACCTTCGTTTGATTATTCTATTACCTTCCCTGGGTTACGACAATAATTAATCATCCACAAAGCCTCATAGACCTTTTTAAACTAGATCAAGTCTTGATAGTGAGGTTTGAGAAACTTCTGCCCAGATATAGCAGCAGTATTCCATTTGTGGTATTATTTGACACTGATATTGGGTTATCTACGATGGTAAGTAAAAAAACTATCCGCATTTTCGCAATAACATATCTTTAGGTTTGCTGCACTACCGACTGCTTATACTTGGTACGATTGTGATCAAGTGATTGAAGTTTGAGTTTGATCGCGCCAATTTTGTTGCTGATTTTACAGTGTAAACATACCCGCTCCACTAGCAGTGCATGCCAAGGGCCGTAGAATGGAACGGTCGAAACCTCGTATAAACTCGAATAACATTAATAACACTAAAAACAGATCCGATTGTCCGGAAAAAATTGCGTTTTCTTAATTACTCTTCTAAAACTTAATAAAAAAAATCATATTTAATTTCGGTAGATGAAAATATGTTTTCATTTTCTGGCATATACGCTTTAAAGGATTTAGCAACAATAATTTTAATTCATTATAACATTCAATCATTTTATTCACGATCTCAGCATGTCATATTGCAAGAGGTTGTGTCTACTCACATGTCTAGGTCACAGCTTGTCTTAGCGTGGTCTACTAGAAGGCTGTGTACAGACCAATGTTACGTGTTGATGCATTCGTAAATTTATGTTTAAAAAAATCTGTCAAACTATTTTATTTTCGTTTACAGAAGAATTTGACAAAGTGAAGAATAATAAGTGTACCTTCGAAAATCTGGTGACCTCACAGTATAATAGGACAGCTAATCAGGTGAGCTGACACAAATCGAGAGAGACATGTAGCTTCACATTTGTGTGTGTGATTGTTTCTGTGTGTGTTTGTGTTTGAAGACAAACATTCTTTGATGATGACTTATAAAAACCGAAATGACTTGGACATTGAACAAGGTAGATTTAAACTTTCACCGTAAACCAGGAAAATGGTCTGAAATACAGAAAATAAAAATAAACAAATTTGAATTTCTGGGTTGATGAGTTTATTATTTACATTCGAACTAATGTTCTCATCTTTGTTATCAAGACGTTTCGGCTCCTCATCTTTGTTGCTAATATCAGAGCAAATAATTCTCGTTGGTCTTTAGACAGATTTGTATAATCGAGGGAAAAAACAATAAGGAGTGCGTAGTGCAAAAAACGACGAAAAGGATCAACAACTACATTCTATCCGTACGCATATACATACAGACAGGCACATGAACAAAGCGCGCAGACGCATGCACTATGAAAAAAGATTTGTACCAATAAAAAGTGCATGTATAAAGAATGTATCGAGAAGTAAAGGGTGTTTCATTAAGACGGATCAAAGTCACCAGTAAATAAATCATTGTTATTGGTGAAAATGTATGTATTTGTCTATTGGATCATGTTATTTAAGTCATGGCAATTATGTGTGAAAAATAATATCGCCCAAATGTTCGCCAAGGCTTCGGCGGCACACCTCCACTCGATGGTCAAAATTTTCGATGACGTCTCTGTATAGTTGCTCCTCAATCTCACCAATATGCCTTCTTATCTCATCTTTCAGCGGTTGAATTGTTGTTGGCTTGTTGGCATAGACCTTACTTTTGAGATGACTCCAAAGGAAGAAATCTAAAGGCGTCAAGTCGCACGATCGTGGTGGCCAATTGACTTCGCTGTTTCAAGAGATGGTGCGACCTGGGAATTTCTCATTGCATTTCTGTTTGAACGTCCATTTTAGTAATAGGCTTCGATAACTTTATGTTAGGGGACCTTACCCATAATAACATAATGGACTATTCCATACGTAATAAATACTGCGCCTCAAGAGGAAGCAGAGAGGTCAGTCTGAAGTCTGGAGTGAAGTCCGTCAGGAGTCTGGCAGTCAGTCAGTCAGTCAGTCAGAGCGAGCAAGTGAGTGAGTCAGTCGAGTCATAGGCAGTCCGAAACAGCGTCACGTTCAGACAATTACTACTAAACCTGATTGTTCGTACTAACACTTTCTACTTCTCTGTATATATTCTTGTTTGTAATATATCTGTGTTATTCCATATACGTGTTCGAGTTCTTCTTTATTGGTTCTACCTTGGACTATCACCGTGGTAAAAGGAACCGGACCATAACACTTTAACACGTTGTTTGATTGTTAATCTTTCAAAGGTTGAAATAGCCATGGACTTAAATTGTTAAATTTGAAAGAAAAAGAAAAAAATCATTAGACGCTTAAACTTAATTCACATTTAAAATCGGTCCAAGTCATTAGAACACCCTTTATAAGCAGCCAATTGCTGATACCCCTTGAGGAGTAGTCGGAGTGATTCCTGGCGGATCCGTCTACGAAACTCTGCAGTCAGGATACTGAAGTTAAAACCAATCAGCTAACTAACAAACCTTTTATTTGTATTAATTATATGTACCGGGTGTAACAACAAAATTATCCAAATCGTGTTACAGCATAATTGCCCATCCCGCAAAATGTTTAATATCTAAAAAAAACTCTAAACAAATTGAGTTTCTTTTTCCCAGGTTTTCAGATAAGACATTTAGCCATCTTGATGCAATTTGTCGTTAGGATCATTGAATAACCCTTTGAGTTATTCAGCTAGAAAGAGAAAAGGTTAAAATATTTTTGTCTCAGTCCCACTCTCATGCCAATTGAGCAATGGTGAGAGGAAAAAGATCATTCAAAACTTCAGTAATTGTACCAACATTCATTGGCTTCCATCTTCAAAGGCCATTCAAGAACCATCAAGAGAATGGTGAATAAGTTTAAAAAAAGTGGGAACAGTAGTGAGGAACACTGGATCAGGAGGTTACAACAGGACAAGTGGTCATCATTTCAGCTTAGAGCTAAAGAGATAAATTAGAAAAGATCCAACTTAATCTATAAGACATTTGTAGTAAAGCAACTAAGACTAAATGGATGACTAGGTGTGAAAGAATAAGAAAACAGAACTATTATTAATGACACAGAACAATAGAAGAGTAATCAGAAAGACAGTAGACAAGGATTGATATTGCATTTAATTTTTTTTTTTACATTTTTGAAAATCAAAGATGGCCGGGAAGCATGGAACTGGATGAGAGTTCCACGAGCGAGAAATGCAAGAAAAGAAACAGCATAGAACAGTTACATCTAGTTATTAGGTTGGTGCAAAAATAATGACGTAATAATGTCGTTTTTTGACGTTAAAAAAATACGTCAAAAAACGACATTATTACGTCATTATTTTTGCACCAATCTAATATTTCCACTGTAAATTGATGAGACCTGCGCATAAATTCCTAAAATCTAGCTACCATAGCGAAGAATTCATCAAAGCAATTACCATGAAAGTATTTATAGAAAATACAGAGGAAAGCGATGAGAAAGTGACTGAAACCGAGACGCCATATTGCTGATTCTTTGGATTTTATCAGAAATCTCTAAATATATAGCAGGAACATCGGAGCATATGTGGCAGAAATATTCAAAGCATGGACGAGTGATAGACCTATAGATATGTGGGATAGATTCCGGAGAGATAAATTGTCTAGCACGACACAGTGAACTAACTTTCTTAGCAGCAAACCTAGCAATGGATTCAATACACTCTTTCCACTTCATGTCAACCGAGAACGTTAGCCCGAAAAGGCGCAACGAGTCACTCTCCTGGAGGTTAACATCAATCATGCTGGTGGAAAGAAGAAAGAGGTCTCTCAGATGGTTAATAGATACCAATTTAGTTTCGGAGGCGTTAAAATTAACAAGCCATTCTTTGCCCCAATTAACAACGGACTGTAGATCGTTTTTAAGATCAGCCGCCAATTTGACCTTATCCAACTATGCTAGACAGGAGTAAATGGTTGTGTCATCAGCATAGATACCAAGCTGAGAGCTGTTGCCATCAGGAAGTATATTGATGAAAATTAAGAACAAAGTAGGTCAAAGGATAAAGCCCTGGGGGACACCTGCATTAGTACAAAAAGAACGAGAAGAGTGGCCGTTCAGGACAACTTTCATTTCGCGAAGACTCGACCAGAAACCCAGAGGATGATGATAAATATTTACTAATTATTTTACAATAGATTTGCATTGCACATAAGAAAAAGGAAATAATGCAAACATTACTATACCGGTAGAATATGGCTTTTATATGTACAGTGGTTATCAAGTTAATCTGTCGGACCACTGCAAGCGAAGTGAGTTCGAATCCTCACTGATTGTTCCACAGAGGTGATTTTATATGACGCTAAGTTAAACATCTCTGGCACCAATTTTAATGTTGGCTTGGTCTGGTTTATTTTGTTTTACGGCATACCAATCTCAATAAGTTATTTAATGCTGGCAAGATTTTGAGGAGAGAATCGTATGAATAGAATATGTATTTTTGTAAGAAATCAGTTTGTAGATCAGATTTTATTGGCGTATTTTTGTAAAGAGGGTTTTTTGTCGAGTGTCAGATGTATTGCTGGTAAATTTCTTTTTCAAAAATATATTACTGGTAATATTTTTTTTTCCAAAAGTGTACTGCCGGTATTTTTTTTTTCAAAAATCCATTACTGGTATTTTTACTATAAAAATCTGCTATTATACTTTCATAATGTTTTGACCCCAGTTTGGGGGTTAACTATTTGCTAATAACTGAGACCTTAATAGGTGCTACCACCCCGGGTCAGAGTGGAACTGGAAACAACAGCAATTAAGAGATGGTTCCACGCCCCTCAAAACCTCCCCGATCAGAAGCCTTGATGCCGGATGTAGTTTATCGTCACACCCAGGATGACTTTTAATGTTAATGAGCATACCAACGATACAAGGTACTGATAACATAACAAACACACGCGCGCGCGCACACACACACACAAACAAACGTGTGACTGAACATTAATAAAATATAAAGAATAAAAAAATAATTATTAACCGATTTATACTGGGACTCATGCATGCAGTTGCAAGTAATCCATAATAATATTTTAAATTTTGAAATCCTATTTATTTTTGGCATATGATTTTTTTGAAACTGTTTTGAAATCTTTGATTGTCTTTCAATAATTCAGCCTCTGAAGCTATCTTCTTCTGGCGCACCTATTACGCGTGCCGCACCGTGTATATTGACTGGTAACTGTCAGGTCAAAAGGGTAAAAAACGTTAAATACTGGTAAAAAAAAATCCATACCATGAAATGTAGACTGCACGATAAATGTCATTTTATAGCATAGACTAAATAAACTGCTGTAGACCGCAGGCTAATGTTGTACACATTTATCTCTATTCCAGATTGATGGCATCTGGTACAATGTAGCAGCCATTAATTATAAACCGGGAAATGTCTTGCACATAACATCTAATCAAGAAAACGAACTGGAAATTGCGTCTTGCGAACCAATGTAAGTGATTTATTTTACGCCACTCTGATTGTCCTCATCTTTATTGTCATATCCACAACGTTCCGGCTGTTGTACGCCCCGGCCTTCTTCAGGTGAAATACGTTGGAATTTCGAATCGAACTCTTTATTTCGTCCGCCGAGGTAGATCGTTCTAGTTCCACATGCCATGACTTTTCTGGATATTTCAGTGTCAGTTATTTCTCTTGAGTGACTCCACTCTCCAAGTTTTTGTTCACCTCTTCTGTGGCCAGATACTGAACTCACGAGTCTTTGGGTCAAGTAATTGGATTACTTCAACCAATGCTTTTATCCACTGGGCCAGAAAAGGCATGGCACGTTGAACTAGAACAATCTACCCCGGAGTACGAAATAAAGGGTTTGGTTCGAAATCCCAACGTATATCATCTGAAGAGGGCTGGAGAGTACAACGGCTGAAATGTCATGAATATGACGATAAAGATGAGGACGACTGTCCGAACAATGTAAATAGTATAAATAGTTACAAAACCTCAGAAATATCTTTCTTCTTTCTGTCTTTCTCTCTATTCATTCTTTATTTGATTTGATCAGTAAATGGATTTTTACTGTTGTTATATCTCCAGCAACAATACATGCGAGTGGAATTCGCAGATGCGATTGATTCAGTTGTGCGCAAAAAATGCCGAATTCTCAAAACACGTGTTTGGCATAAACAAGACAGTCACGACAATTGGTAAGTAATTCTTATCATTGCATTAGGGGAAAAATACCAAGGAACCCTGAGAGGAAAACTTAAATTTTCCTAGAAGGATTTATTAGCTTAAAATAAAACCATGAGCCAATTGCAACAGTAAGCAAATTTGATTTGGTTGTAACCTTCTTCTATAGACGAGCGAGGCAGAGATGAAGGTGAGTGGAGGGGGTTGCGGTTTATCGGGCGCCTTTTTTCGCGTCGCGGCGAAGCGGTCTTTTGCTCATTTCTGAGTTCTCTGCTTGTTGCTCCTCATAACCACAAAGAACAGCGTTTTTTGTCTTTCTCATCTTTATCTAAAAAAGGTCTTGTTTCACTCAGTGACCTTCCTTGTCAGGGTCGACCGACGTGATTCTTGTGAGATCTACTTCACTTAGCTAATAATCATCAAGGCCATTACAGTTGAAACCATTTCTGTAACATCCCTCCTATGTTTTCATTTAACGAGATATCGGCTGACACTAATATCGCTACATCATTTTTTGATATTAACTTTAGATAACATGACTTTTTCATTAATTTTGTAATATAAAAATATTACATTTGCTCCTATTTTATATTTTTGTGGTATATTAAACTAAAATTTAACATACTTTTTAAAATATATTTTAGAAAGAAAAAACAAATTACTCATAAAAAGTTAAATTTTATCATCAATATAGTTGTTATCAATATCAATTATAAAAATTTAATTTTACAATAACCAACATTTTTGTCACAAATATAAAAAAAAATACAATGACTAATTTTTAGCGAAAACATAAAAAGTTTTAACTGGGAGAAGAGTATTAAAAAAAAAAACTCGAAACTACCTCGTGAAATTTGCAAAAAAGGCTTTCACAAAAATTTCCTTTGTGCGCCTTATTATGAACTAGGCTAAATAACGTTACAAAATTATAGAAACAGTTGGCTCTAAAAAAACGATTTACAATATAATTTTCTTTAAAATCATGAGAGAAAAAACTTTGACAGGTGGAAATAAAAACTTTTGGAAAAAAGAAGAAATTACACTTAGAAAAAAAGAGTGCATCCACCTAATAGATAAGCTAAAAAAATCTACGTGCTTTTTCGACGAGAATACTAGGGAAGGTTATCGATCTTTTGCAATTTCTTTGTAGTCGGCCTAATGGTGCTCGTTCTTCTTTTTCGTCGGCGTAGTTTTTAAGCATGCCGAGACCTTTCTGCCCTTTCCTGTGCTGACGACTATCTCATGGGGAAGCCTTACTCCCATCCATAGCCAAATTCGTCTGCATCATATCTGACGACTTCTGTCGCACGTGACGTCCAATTCCTTCTGACGTGTAACCGCCTTCTACAACAGCCAGCAGGCTCCCTTTCTTCTGTCGTATAAGCACCTTCTGAATGTTCTCCACTGATCCGTGTTCTTAAATATCCATGTGAGTGGCTCAACAGACATCGACTTTAAATTTACGATGGCGAAGCCCCCGTTTTTCATTAGACATTAAATACGAGAGCAATATATTTTTTCTGAATTTAAAAAAATGAATCCTCAACAGTCCACTATAGCAGTTATTTCAGGCGGACTTATTTTTTTAGAACCAATTCCAAATAAAAAATCATTTTTACCAACAAAATGAAAGTTTTTCCTATGCCATCTGGCTTACCTTTAATACACTTCTTCCAAAAGTAAGCATATGAGACAAATTCAGACTATTTAACATTTAATTACTCACACTTTTTAATTAATTATTATTTTTAATTATTTTATGTTACTAATAAAAAAATTTATACACTATCGTGGAGAAAAATGCGCATTCTGTGATAAATAATGGCGTAAAATAAATTTACAGAGTATATCAATTAAAATTACGTATTTTTTTTTTTTTTTAGCTAAAACATACTGGCTTTTTTAGATCTTCACATTTATGTTAATTATGCAGGGTAAAAAAATTATATTTCCGTATAAGATTCTAAGTGAAGATTCCAAGGATAAGGAGAAAAAATAACAATTGACCCTTGACTTGAAGTGGTCAGGACTGAATTGTTCGGGGAAGCACACATGCAAGAGTCTATTTCATAGAGTGGCAGGTCTTGGAAAAAAGCTGTTTGAATGAAATGTTCTAACTTTTGGTGCACAGAGGAAATGAGGGTGATTCAATTGCATGGAAAGTAGCATGGAGTGTCCGAACTGTAAAAGCCTTAACTGTCGGAACCAGGGCCGCTGCAAGGGCTTCGTGCTCCACCACCGAATCTGCCCCCCTACACTCTACTACATATCAATTTTTCATAAGGTAATATTCATATAAAATACAAATTTTAATGTAGCTTATGTACAGTAATGGATCAGAAGCAATATATTAGGTTGGTGCAAAAATAATGTCGTTTTCTCACATATGTTACTATGTGAGAAAACGACATTATTTTTGCAACAACCTAATAGTTGAACTAGAAAAATTGAAATTAAATACAAATTAGAGACATATCATAATAGATCTCTCTCTCTTTCTCTTTCTCTTTCTCTTTCTCTCTCTCTCTTTTTCTCTCTCTCTCTTTCTCTTTCTCTCTCTCTTTCTCTTTCTCTCTCTCTCTCTCTTCAAATATATATATATATATGCTCCTGAAAAATTTATTTCGGTTGAGCTCTCTGGGAAGTGCAAGTTTGTAAACAGCGACTATTACGGCTAATAATGCAAGACTCTTCGATAAATCGAATCGAGTTATCTCAGTCACTGTGTGTTTATCTAAAAATAAATACGCTTAAATTCACCTTCATCCCTGCCGATGGCTTAGTGGTAGAAACTCCGACTGGCGCCAATTCAGCCGGGTTTCGATCCTAGCTAGAGGCAACCGGACGATGATACAGCGAAACAGTCTGTTTGTGGATGACAATACATACATACACACACATATATATATATATAGAAAAAATTGACAAAATGTGAAAAGATTTTGTGTGACGTGTTTCGTTCTTTAGAAATTTATCGAACTAAAATTGATATATATAGTTCAGTACAAATCGGTCAAACGAGATTAAAGAGTCCATAACTTAAAGATAAAAATCTGCGCTTCTACACAAACACGGGTATCTCCTAAAAATAACGTTTGAAGTAATTATATATATATATATATATATATGAATATATGAAACGTCATTCATGTATGAAGATGTATATATAAAACGTCATTCACGTATAACAATCATATAAGAAAGAAAACCTGTATATGACTTTTGTGGAAATTTTTATTTCAAAAGTAGTTTTATTTTTGTTTTATTTTGTTTCAAAATGACTTTGTTTTTCTTTTGCAGATATAATTCGTATGGTCTTTCTCGATGACATGACTTTCTTCTCCTACGAATGTCGCAGTGAAAGCCAAGGAGTTTGTGATGACGGCCATCTTGTATTTAATGTCTATAGCCGTATGCGAAATCTAAGCCAAAACGTTTACGAAGATCTTGAAGATTTTATCCCATTCTTCTGCCTGAATATTTCTGACCTACAAACAGCAATCGATTTTCCGACAGCAGGTAAGATCTTCTAAGTAGTGACCAGGCTCGACATTACTTAACTTTGGTGATCGGACGAGAACCAGTGTAGTCAACCTGATATAGCTCTAAGCAATTCTGGATTAATAACAGAGTAGACTTTGTTCTATAGCTTTGGTTGGTAACTAGTCTAGAATGATGACATGATGAAAACAATCATCCCCCGGCAGCCTGGTCCAGTCGTGGAGATATGTCAGCCAGTAAAAAATGTACAATAACTGAAATTATTAATTCTTGTGAGATGCGCAATCTACCGCAGATGGAGACAGTCTATTTTATGTAAGGTCATATCTATCTATCTATCTATCTATCTATCTATCTATCTATCTATCTATCTATCTATCTCTCGCAGGACAACAGAGATTACCCTGCGATGTCAACCCAAATCGCAGAGAATAATCCACTGCCGGATTTCTTAATCTTTTCCGTCATTCAACTCATCTAGTAAAGAAAAGGTTTCTTTTTTAGAAGACAAACTGTTATATCAGTTTATATTACTGTATTTTCAAATTATTTATTTATTTTTCTGTCTGAATTTCTGGGATGAGGAGTTATCATTATTTAAATTATTTATATGCAGACTATTGTCCTCATCTTTGTTGTTATCATCACAACGTTTTGGCCCTTGTGCCATTCGGCCTTCATCGGGTTCATGTCGATCCGGTAACCATCATGAAATTTAGATCTGAATCTTTTCAGTTTACTTTCAGGGATTATATTGAAATTCCGTGAAGGTTACTAGGATCGAAAAGCACGTGATGAAGGCCAGAGGATACAACAGCCGAAACACAAACACACACACGCATATATATATATATATATATATATATATATATATATATAAACTAGAGCTCAAAAGTTTTAAATAAGAGAAAATTATTATACATGGTTAAAAAAGTGAGACATGATTCTTATATTTGAATTTTTATTATGACAAAAAAAGCATTTTATGATTAAATTTTGCTCGCGTCAAAATATCCTCCTTTAGCCTTGATTACTGCAGCACACAATTTTTCCATTCGTTGCAAATGTTTCTAAAAGGATTAGTCTGATAATTGATTCTATTCTTTTTTCAATGACTCTAAGAGCTCTTTTTCATTTTTTCACTCTTTTGTCAAGTTCATCCCTTGCTAATTCTGGGGGTGGCTTCAAACTTTTGAACTGTAGTATATATATATATATATATATATATATATATATATATATATATATATATATATATATATGAACAAACATATTAAATATATTAAATAAGTAAAAAAATAATATAACACGAAATTCCACGTGAAAATGCCATAATTTGAAACATTAGCATTGAATGCGAAGACGTGATATTTGATAAAGTACAAAAAATTCTCTGATAATGGCCTTTTTAATTTGAATATGCTCAGGTATAAGAAGGACGCAGGTAACATTTTCTTTATTGGATTCTCAAGAAATCCAGAAATATATATGCATAGACCATGATGCTAAGTGTAAAAGCAATGTTTTGTAGGTAAACACTTACTTTATCGAACGATATTATTCTGTTCCATGCATATATTGTACTTTCTGTTGAAATAAGTCAGCGGCATACCTTTTGGTTCGTCCCTTGCTTACATATATATATGTGTGTGTGTGTGTAGTTTCAAGTAAGTCTGGAAATATTAGAAATATAAATAAGTTCTTTTATATATTAATCAATATCTCCAGTTGTCTGAAAATCAATTCGTTCTTTAGCTTCTCATTCGACAGATAATTACGCCGTCAATAAAACAGATTTCCCGTGGCTATCGGAATGTGCTGTGGTAAACATCCCTCATGCAAAGGACTTTAATCAAACTGAGGTTAGTGAAACATTTAATGGTATTTCCCATGTTTAAACTCTTGTTGTACGGATAAAACGAAATGCTGATGGTGTGGACCTGTCTACCTCAAATATCAACATTCAAAATGTTAGGGCCTTTGGGAGGCGGTCGGTCGGACGGGCGGACAGACAGTCGGACAGACGTGCAAGTACGGCATATTAACATTTTCCCGACAACAGACAGGTAGGAATAGGTTTGGTATACTAAAAATCAAAATAGCTAGACATAGCTGCAGTTTACTCGAGAATAAAAAAGGTACACGCATGTCCAGTTTGTAGGAGAATCAAAAAAATTAGGCATAGTTTAGACAAGGATCAAAAAGATAGAACTGGGTTCAATTTACACGATAGATACGCAACTTTCTCAACCACAAGGTCAGTTTTATATATATGTTTTTTATTTCTTACAGTATAAGATAATCATTCAGTTCTATAAATATCATTGCAGATAAAACGGGATCACGCTAAAGCGTAGGTCAATAAAATCAGGATTCAAATTCAACAAACTGATTTGGCTCATTGTATATATATATATATATATATATATATATATATATATATATATATATATATATAGTTTGAGCTGCAATAATTGATCTGTCGCTTTATATTGGAGATTTATAGTATTTATCATTTTAATAATATTAATATTTATAAATGTAATACAATATTTTGATAATAATAAGAATTTTTAATATAATGCCACTATGAAGGGAATCCAATGTTTTTTTCTTTGCCCCTCTGAGTCACTCAGCAGAAATCAAAGAAAACAGAAAAAGGAATATCTTTCATGCATGTATAATTTAGATCTTTACACAACTTAGTCTCACATAAAGTCACATAGAGAGAGAGAAAGAGAGAGAGAGTGAGAGGGAGAGAGAGAGAGATAGAGGCATCCTGTGTGGCTGGAACTCGTTATTCGTTGCGGTGATCTGTATAAATAGCTTGGTATGTTCTGCCAAAGATCGAGATGTTGGAAACGAAATCTGGGGCATGATTATCACCCACGACAGGAACGCTGAATAGAATGAAACTGTTAAGAGTTAGTTGCTAAACACACCCATGCAGGATCCTATTATCACACGTGGTGAAGATGTGTCCGCACAAGTGAAGAAGGTCCCCAAACTGGGAAGCACATGGCCCCGATGGGTTACAGGGTAACTGAACTGAAGTGGTTTTCAGATTTACACGGCAAAATAGCAGGACACCTATATGAATACATATCTAGTGATTCTGATTGGATGATAACAGGTAGAACGCTACTTACAAAGAAGGACAAAAGTAAGCAATAAAGCCACTAAGACTGGGTGTGGAAGAATTAGAAAACAGAAACATTACTAAGGAACAAAACAAAAGAAGAGCAATCAGGAGGGTAATAGCTAGTGATTTAAATTGTTGAAGATTAGAGTTGACTAGAAAGCAAAAAGCCGATAGAAAGATCTTCAAGCGAAAAGTGCAATAGTAGAAACTGTTAGCATAGAACTTGATTTGTAGCTGTAATATATTAGGTTGGTGCAAAAATAATGACGTAATAATGTCGTTTTTTGACGTTAAAAAATACGTCAAAAAACGACATTATTACGTCATTATTTTTGCACCAACCTAATAGCTACTATATGCCTTTTCTAGAAATACCTTCATGGTAATTGTTCTGATGAACTTTGCTCTATGGTACCTAGACTTAATGAATTTAAGTTCAGTCCTAGATTTATGATAGCCGCAACCCAGGGTCAAATTCTTGATCAAGGCCACCAATTATTAGGTTGGTGCAAAAATAATGACGTAATAATGTCGTTTTTTGACGTTAAAAAATACGTCAAAAAACGACATTATTACGTCATTATTTTAATCAACCTAATAGCTACTATATGCCTTTTCTAGAAATACCTTCATGGTAATTGTTCTGATGAACTTTGCTCTATGGTACCTAGACTTAATGAATTTAAGTTCAGTCCTAGATTTATGATAGCCGCAACCCAGGGTCAAATTCTTGATCAAGGCCACCAATTATTAGGTTGGTGCAAAAATAATGTCGTTTCTTGACGTTAAAAAATACGTCAAAAAACGACATTATTACGTCATTATTTTTGCACCAACCTAATGATATATAACTCCTTTTGCCACCGCCAACATCCTGGGGACCAAACCACATTCATTTTTTTGGTCCTCAGGATTTTAGGAAGATGTTTTAACCACAAGGCTAAATTTGTGCTGATCAGTGCTGACGCTGGTCCGAGCTGGTTGTTGATCGCTAGCCGTTTGATTCACACCAACTCTGCCCACGTTGTGTTCTTGATCTCAGAGCAGTGGAAGATCGAATGTCGTAGTCTCACAGCGCTGGTTCAATCCGTGACGGGTGATATAGTAAGGAAAACATATCTTCACAACGAAAAATAAAACGAAACATTTGTTGGGTTAATCTTCAGTTGATTTATATAATTCTTGGTACAACAAAAATTAACCCGCTTTGCAGCAGTCTCTATAGTAACACTGTGCCTCGTCTAAAATTCTGGAGGAACTGGGTTCAAAGTTCTTTAGAATCAGGAAATCTGGTGGCAGCTGACGCGGTTTCCAGTCACTCGATGCAGGTTTTCAGCCCCAAACTCCGTGCACCCAAAGCCATCTGCTTATATGCACTTCAGCCCAAAACTGGCGCGGGGCTGAAAGGTTCTGGGGATTCTGTAATTACTCAATTTTTACATTAATCCCAATAAAGGTTTTTTTGTTCCCTATAATACCAATAATTGTTTTTTTTTGTTCCCTTCTTCCTTAATCAATTTTACAAATTTGGAGAATTATCCACCTTCCTTGTAATTAGTCACAGGGATTGCTCCTCCCTCTAACTCCAACCTGCTTCACTTCAAATCTCGCACCACCACTCCACACTAAATTCTGCCTCTTCTTCCTTCTCGGTATTCTAACTTTGCCCTCCTCTCAGGGCTAGCATAACTGTCTTTGTGACAAATCTAATTTTTAAAATGCTTAGGCGAAAGGGCGTACTTTGTTCTCGCCATTAATTTCAATTCTCTGACTCCCTTTCTATTTTCCTAGAATTATCTTTGTCCAACGAGAACACAAACCAGATCACTGTGTTCTCATTTAACCTTCCGAGCGAGAGATAAAATTATTTCCCAATTTGTTTTTGTCAACGAAAATATATTTGTTTACCTAAATTCTCAAATAAATGACAAAGCTGTTTTCCATCTGTCAGCCAATTGCTGTCTTAGCGAAAATACAAACCAGACAGGATGGATTTTCATAACTTTGACCCTCACAGCGGGTGCATTCCCTATTTTCATTTCTCAGTTCGTTTTCTTCTCGTTAATGGTATGTGTTTTTTTTTAATTTCTAAAGAAATAGATAAAGCCATTTCTAAATTTGTTTGTTTGCATGCCAGATTTTTTTTATAGATAAAAACACTCTTGGTGGCTCGTTTCAATTCGTAGAGGGGAGACAATCCAGATGACCCTTTTTTTCCACTTCCAAATTAACAGAGAAAAAATCTTCCATTCTATCTATCTATCTATCTATCTATCTATCTATCTATCTTCCAGTTTATATTTCATTTGGGTTTAACCCTTTTTTCTGCTCAGAATTAACATTTAACCACTTCACGGCCTCAGTGCTACAGATTGACGGCAAGATCTCATCATTTTACATTCGAATTGGCTTCATATATAGTTCTTTCTTAACAGTTATTTTCTCGCACTTCTCACCTGCGTAACTCGCTTCCGGTTTCTTGCTTTCCAGCCAATTTTGATCTTCAAAAATTTAAATGCAATATCAATCTTTATCTACTGTTTTCTTGATTCCTTTTCTTTTATTATTCTCGCTCCATAATAATGTTTTTCTTTTTCTAATTCTTTCACACTCAGTAATCCTACGTGTCTTAGTAGCTTTATTACTTTGCTTGGTGTGAAATGATTTTTCCAAGCACACACACACACACACACACACACACACACACACACACACACACACATACATACATATATATATATATATATATATATATATATAATTACAAAAACTAATCTTTTCTAAATCTGTGTAATTTTTGCCTCTCCCACTTGGAGATTTTCATTATGAATTGAATTCATTTTTTACAGGTTCTCGGTTACTGGTATGAAATTGCGCGTTCCGGTCTCGAGGAAAACACTTTCGAAAGTTTGGAGTCCAGCCCACACTCTGCAGTTGTCTACTTTGCACAGAATGATCTCGGACACATCACTTTTAACTACTTCGCTGCTCTGTAAGTACATGACGGTCAGTCTTGATACGTGTCTTTTGTTGTTTATTTTTCTTAAATGTTGAGGGTTGGTTGTTTTTGTTTAGCGGCATATCAGCCACTATGGGTTATTTAGTGCTGAAATCTAAATATGTTAAAGACAGTAATGGTTTAATGATACAAGTCTTACCATAGCTGGGGGGGAGAAGAGGTGCATTCATACTTTTCCTAAGAGTATTTCTGCGTAAGTGAATATAACGAACCCAACTGGAATTGGAACTTGACTCTCCGATTCATTATCCGTTACACCACCCGCACATCCAAACTTACAGCACCTGGTATTCCCAAGCGGTCACCCATGTAGGTACTGACCAGGCTCAACGTTGTTTAATTTTGGTGATTGTACGGGAACCGGTGTTTTAATGTGATGTGGCCGTAAGCTTATTTGTCTTTGACTTCGCCAATGAATATCTAAAATGACATTCCATTTAAGATACAAGCCCGCTGATAGCTAATGAACTCAATACTGAACAGACATTTAAGAATGATGAATTTCTAGTATAACTCGGGTTTCAAAGCTTTAATTCTTCTGCAGTTTTTTCTTCAAAAGAGAGATAACCAGAAAGAATACTTCTATGTTTTCCTATCAGCAGTAGTTGACACAAAGGAAGGTGAAATTCTTTGCAACACTAGAGAAAATGGCTTACCTCCGGGACGAAAACGAATTCGGGCGTGTCTTTCATGTAAAATATTCCCCAAAAGAAAATGGCGGCTTTACAAATCGTATATTTAAAATAGATTTCAGAGATGGATAGATTTTCATGAGAATCTCTTTTAACATATGCAAATTTTAACTGTCACCCAATCTATCAAAAGTGCTTAAAGTGGCGACAGAGACAGAAGTGTGACTGCTGTAGCAAACAAGAGACCCGCGTTGTTGGATTGTTTGACTTACGCTACAGAAAGAAACGGATTAGGGAAATTTATTACAAGCCAGAATAAACTGACTACAGTCTTTTTATAAAACGTCCTTTTGGTACAGGAGTTAAATTTTTGCCGGAGGTGGAGTGAACATTTCATTTAGATACAAGAAGGACTTCGATGCGTGTTTGTAGTTGCTCGGTCGATGTGGAAATGTTACACCTTATGTGTATTATTGCGCTAGGTCGGATGTTTCATACAAGCGTCCGTATGTGTAGGAAAATAGCCCTAGTGTAATGCCACATAAAAGCCTCTATCTGAATACCAAAATTGTTTCAGCAGAGATAGTCATGTTGAGCCGATATCTCACAAGCCGAGTGAAATGGGGGTTGGTTTTATTTTTTTATTTGTTATTATTTTACCTTTGTAACGCGTTGTAACTTTATTAACCTTTGAACTGTGCATACTTTATATGTAAAGGCATGTAATTACATTGTGTTCCAATCACTTAAATAAACGGACACCTCAAATTAAGGATGATCTAATTAATCCTAATTTAATAATTTTTTAAGCGGGTGGCGGTGTGAAATAATCTTTTCAACCAGTTAATTGAATTCATTTATTTTTTTACCATTTCAGGGAAGACAAATGTGTATTTAATATTTTCTCTGGCAGAACCCGCCCACGTTGTGAAAAACAGTTTGATGGAAATTACATAGCCAGACTTCATGGCAAATCTTGGGGTATGGAAGAAACGATTTATGTCTTCACGCATACACATTCACTAACATACAAGAGGCTTCTGAAAAGTTCTCGAACTGACCAAGACCTTATGTTTGGTCATCTAGTCAGATTTCTGGAAGTGCATCGAATTGATTATTGTTTAACTACTTGTAAAATCCGCTCATTTATTGTTCAATGATGCATAAGTTTATGAAGTGTCGGTTAAAAGTACTCAACTGTGTTACCCATTATTTGGGACAAAGTTAGTGTTATATTCCGTGCTAAAAGGAATATATACTTGAAAAACAAGGTAGATAAAATAAGTAAAGGGTTATTGTAAAAAACCAGTAGAATAAGAATAAAGGTAACAGTTATGCACAAGGTTGTTGCAAGTCAATCCACTAGTGAGTGCTACTATTGGAAGGTCGGTAGTTCTCGCGTAAGTCTGAGTCGTACTCAACAAATCTCAGTTAGTAATATTTACCAACCTCCTCACGGGGTAGGATGTGGCACAGGGCCGAATTTAATCTGGGGTAATCCGAGCCCATAGGTTCGGCCAAAACTTCCCCGTAAACCCCGCATAAACGGGTTCGGGTCTGTCTACCTCCCCGGACGAGACTCTACCCTTCGGCATAGCCTCGGTCGGGTTCCTCTGTGCCGGAAGGCAGAGAGTTCGACAACAGCTAAGAACTGAGTAACAGATCCCAGCTACTCTCTGTAGTCCATTGACTTACAGATACTTATAGATAGTTACTACCTATAGTGTAGTCAGTCATAGGGGTTACAGGTTATTCCATTACATCAATTAGAAAATGATCTTTCAAAATGTAACTAAAACAAGGATTTATTTCTGTTGGTGACTTGGCACAAAAAAGGCATGTTATGTGTGCATTTCAAGGAAAGCAGAATTTGTCTAACGAATTTGTGATGCGCACCTAACAAGTATAAATTTCCATTGATAATTTTGCACAAACAAAAAGGTTTGTCACCAGTATACTTTACAGAAGTTGGTATTTATCTAATGAAATTTACGATACTTTTCTAAGAACCTTTTATTTCCACTGATTTTGTTAGCTGATTAGTTTTGTATTTTGCATGTTATTTAAAGCCAGGAAATATGTTTAAATTGTAAGATATTTTTAGATATTACTGGCTTAGTAATACAGGTCTTACTAATTAACCCATAGCTGGGGAGAGAAGGGTATTTGTACTTAAGTGAATATAACGAACCCAACGGGAATTGGGATTCGGCGATACAATTAACCATTCCGAGCCATTATCCATTACACCACCCGCACATCCAAGTTTACATCACCTGGTAATTCTCAAACTATCAATCTAACTACTGACCCGGTCGATGTTGCTTAACTTCGTTGATCATACGGGAACTGGTGTTTCAACATTATGTGGCCGTAAGTTATTTTGGACAAAGGCAGGAAATGAGCTTTTAAAATGTAACCAGAATAAAGATTTATTTCCATTGGTAGACTGTACAAAGGAAAACGTCTGTCACCACCAGGGCTGGGCCAAGGAACTCATGCTCCTCTCCATCTATGAAAGCCCCTCCCCTATCTATTACATCTCAGTTTTCATAAGTTAGTAGTCATATAAAAAACAAATTGTATTGTGACCTAATTATGGAACATATACTATATAGGTGAACAAATCAATTAAAAAAATTGAAAATAAATACAATGTATCTAAATACAAATTAGAGACATGTCATAATAGATGATTTCATCTTAAATAAATCAATAATGTTTTGCGGCAATTTTTAACATCAACTTGAGATTTTTCTTCTTAAAAAGTTGAAGAATTTTAAGACATTCAACATTATGGATAAAAAATAGTGAATGTTATATATTGTTTTTTTCGAGACTTGGCATGAACAAAACAAATTCACGGATTTGGGCGAAAAAACCCACCTCAGAATGACGTCAAAATCCGTAAAAAATTTTCATCCTTTAAAGTTGTCAGTTCTGCTTAGTTTAATTTGTAACTCGGGGGTAGTACGCGCCGGCCTGGTCCTTAATGTGTTTCACGGAAATCGGAATTTTTCTAACAAGATGTATGATGCTTTCCTATACATAATTTAAAGAAAGTAGTGAAAAAGTTATTTTCCTTGTGGTTTCATTATGAGAATGTAAAACGAAAAAAAATGAATAAATGTAATAACACTATTATCTCAGTCATTAAAATTTACTTTAATCTTACCAATATTTGCTGACTATTTTACATATGTCACTTTTATATTTTCCTCATTCTCTTCCTCTACGCTTTTTAAAAAGTCCAGTTTGTGTCACAACAATGACTTTATATCTCTCCATCTATCAGTCTCTATTCACATTTACCACTTTCACTTTTACTGGTCGATGTTTTCACTGGCATTACCATGTTTATCTCATGCAATTTCAATTGAATCTGGATATAATGTAAGAGTTAGTTGTTTGGGGTGCGAAATCGGAAAACCGAGTTCGAACTCCGTTGCATTTACTTTCGTACAAGTAACCTTGGGAACCATCTCTTCTCCGTCCAGCTAGGAGTTGAATAGCAGGGCAATCTTAGTAGCCATGATTGGCAACCAGTCTATGAGAAGGACAACACTGAATTAAAAACTATGTAATGGTGAGAGGGGTCTGGAAAAAGCAACCAGATATCTGAAGCTGTATAAAGATGGTTAGATATGGGGTGCAATTACTATGCCTGTAAAAAAAAAACACAATAGATTTCCACAATTATGGATGAACCCACTGGAGAGTGAGTATCCAGAATGCTGTTAACATTAGCATGCATAGGACCCAAGGAAATGATCGAAAATGAATTTCATTATCCCATAGTATTTTTAAGATTTTTTTTAATTCAACATTTGAGTCAATACATTTTTGTCCTTCCTGTATTGTCTGAAGTTCTAACATAAAGCATTTTTTTTATTATTCCACATATTTGCAATCGCCTCTTCGCTGTTGTCATAATTACGTTTTAGTAGCATCTATCTTACAAATTTATAAGTCTAACATAAGTCCATGCATTGAAGCTTGCTGTCACATCTGGTCTGGTGCTCGTGCTATATATTCAGAGGTTCTTAATAAAATACAAAGAAGAATCTGCAATATTATTGGTTCAGCTTCTCAACATCAGTCATTTTCATATCGCCGTAACATAGCTTCCCTGTACCCTTTCTATATATATATATATATATATATATATATATATATATATATATATATATATATATATATATATATATTCATAGTAATTGTTCTTAAACTTAGACTTTATGACTTTAAGCGCTGTATTAGATTGGGGAAAAGGTCTCATTACTTTACAGTTGAAATGACCTGTTGCATCCTAGGGAAGGTTACTGAATAGAATAATCACACGAAGGTTGGTAATGAACGATAATACTTAGGACAAGAACAACACATATAAGATTCGCCAGCAGCGCGTAGAAGTAGTAGTCAACTGCTAGAAGGGAGTCAAGTGAATTCCACAATGAATCACCAAACTGCAGACCGCAGATGGTATCTACCAACTGTCCCACGCAGTCAGATGCAGCACAAGGCCAAATTTAGGTTCAGCCAAAAATTCCCCTTAGACACCGTATAAAACGGGATCGGGTAGGTGTTTCCCGAGACGAGACTATGCCCTTCGACATAACCCCGTCTGAGGATGCTCTCTGTCCGCAGATAGAGAGTTTAACCAGCCCAGCTGAAAACGAATCTTCAACTGCAGTCCGGCCGGCCGGCCGACCCACACATACAGTATTCACTATTGTATTTATAGGAATGGGGGTATACTCGTTATCGTCCGTATGTATGCTACAGTATAACCGTAAGTTTATTTTGTGCACGGTAGAAGGTGCTATGCAACAGGTTGTAATGCACGAGGCTGGGGCAGAGGACTTTCAAAGGATTTGTGTGTGTGTGTGTGTGTGTGTGTGTGTGTGTGTGTGTGTGTGTGATAAAATCTCGTAGAAAAGTTATTTTCTCAGCGAGGACAAGAGACATGTTGACACTACTACATTTTGGAGCAAAAGAGAGAAAGATATCCCTTGCATTCCACAGTACTAGATTGGCGGTTAGGTCTCGTCATTTTAAAGTTGAAATGCCTACATTTCTTCTCTAGCACTTCTCGCTTGCAGAACTCTCTCCGGGATTCTTGCCTTGTCAACTTTGCTCTTCAAAAATTTAAATGCGTTATTAATCGTTATCTTCTGTCTTCTTAATTCGTGTTCTTTTATTGTTCTCTCCCCTTATTAATGTTTTTTTTTTCTCGTATTCTCACATACTCAATAATCCATTGCGTCTTAGTGGCTCTATTACTTTGCAATGACTAAAAAAATATATGTCGGTATTTCTGAGATGAGGTATTGTAACTATTTACACTATTTACATTGTTCGGGTTATTGTCCTCATCTTCATTGTCATATTCACGACGTTTTGGCCGTTGTACTCTCCGGCCTTCTTCAGGTGTTATATAAATGTTGGGAATATGACAATGAGGGTGAGGACAATAGCCCGAACAATGTAAATAGTGCAAATACTAAAATAAAATATGTTCTTCAGCCGATTCTTTTTTTTCATGTACTATGTTTTTTCAAGATATTAGCTGAGGAGAATAGATGAGTGAAAATTCTCTTGCAAGCACAAGACTTAAGTATTTGGCACAGTAACCTTTTGAAATTGCAGTGTTCTTTTTCTGAGAAAGAAAAAGTACAAAGCTACTTTCCAAGCTCATTGAATGATTAAAATATCTAAGGGAAACTGAAGAACGTACTTGCTGAAAATTATTAAAAACAACGAAGATGAAGATACTAATCTAAAAAATAAGACAACATCTTTCCCACAATTGTTAATGACTAGATGTAACCTGTTGAATCCTAGGGAAGGTTACTGAATAGAATAATCACACGAAGGTGTGATTATTCATTAACTGACATCATCCTTAGATTGATTGAGTTTTTTATTTTTTTACGGTCTATCAACACCTTTTGGGTTATTTAAAGCTGACACACATGGTGGATTGTAAGATTAATTTTTTGTTTCGTGAATGAAATATTACATTAACAATTCTTTGGATATAACAATGATTTTTCCAGATACAAATCTTACTATTTAAACTATAGCTGAGAGGAGAAGAGACGGATTCATATCTTTCCCAAGTGAATTCGGTTAGAATTCAAACTCAGATCTCTCATTTCAAACTGCTATCCACTAGATCACCCATACATCCTATCGTCCTTAAAAATCTGTGAAAAAAATGCCAAAATAACATTAATTTTCTTTCTTGTTTGATAATGAAATATTAAAAATCTGCAAGTCTGTTTCTTCTATCCTCAGTGTTTCTCTGTTATTGCAGCTTTCTTCAAGATTCTTTATATGGACCATGACAACCTCATTATCATGTACGCCTGTACATACACCTATCCAGATGGCCAGTGTGCATTTCCACTGTTACATGTGCTTGGGAAAAAGCCAAATTATAGTCATGAACTCAAGAGCATCATGGACAAAGGCTTGGAGAAATCCTGTGTCAACACGGTTAACTGGACAATACCTGATTACAAGAGTAAGTATTCTCTTCTTGCTTGTTTTTCAGAGACGCCAAAATGGCCGATCTGTAAATGCCTATTATCCCATTATCATAAAGTACTTTTGCTCCAAGCATCTCAGTTGTCAATCTCAAGCATTAACTCAGCCTCGTCTGTTACAATAAAGGAAGGTCGATTTTTAGAAACGTGGAATTACACTCAATTTGAAATTTGGAGTTTGACATGATAAATAATGACAAAATATTTTTTCTCCAAATTGTTTTTTGAGGAAACGTGTTAAAAGATTCAAAATCATAGCGTTGGAATTTCGTTCCGACGATCAGTGAAAGCCTTATAGCACAGCCTTATAAAATTTATAATTTACTGAAGCTTTGTATATGGACAAGAACATTATAAATAAATCATTGTACCATCGAATTAGACCTTCATTTACTTCAAAGGGAAATTATACTGAACAATTTAGCTATAATGTAATATGTTATACAGTGCAGTAATTTTAGTGTGATTTTCTATAAATAATGCAAATTTAAAACATTTTGTCTTATAATTTGTACCCAGTCGTATTATGGTGTTATATACAATTTTCTCTATTTTTGTTTTTATTAATTATGATCTGTCAAATTATCTAAAAGATCTTATTCATTGAATAGCCTTTTTTGTAATCTTTTTAATTTTTTTTAGTCTTTACTTATCGAATACAGTAAAAAAAAAAAATGCCTATTTTGCTTGTGGCAAGTCATAGTTAGAATTCTGTTTTGCATATATTAGGTTGGTGCAAAAATAATATCGTTTTTTGACGTTAAAAAATACGTCAAAAAACGATATTATTTTTGCACCAACCTAATATATTCCATTCAATGTATCTAATACAAAAGATATTAACTTTATTTGGATTTATTCTCGAAAAAGTAAAATTTTGAACTCAATTTGTAAGCAAAAACCGACAGAAATTAGATATTTCTGTACATATTTCACACGGCCTTTAAATCTAAATCATTGCTAAAAGCTATGAATCTAATGTTTGGTGGGAGTTCTTTCTTATACATTGAAACCCCAGCTTTCACACAGAGTGGAATGTTGATTTTCTAAAAAAAATGTGAAAAATCAACTTGTCTCATTGTTACAAAGGCACATAGAACGAGGTAAAAAAAGCGTTTCCTCTGACAGTGGTAAAATTCTCAACTCACACAACTGAAGAATTTCAGTTGCTGTATATTTTCTTGGGCCGATGCATCATCATGGATAGCTCAGGCTTTCTGGGAGATGGGTGATTTTTTTCGAGTCACCATTTCTACAATGGTTGCCAACCAAGGCTATAGAATTCAGCCTGTCCTGATATCTATAACTGGGAGGAAACAAGATGGATTCATACCCTTCCCAAGAGTATTTATGCGTAAGTGAATGTATCGAATTCGGCTGGAATTCGAACTCGGCTCTCCGATTTCTCATTCCGAGCCACAATTCATTAGACCATACGCACATTCATGATAAAACGAGAATAGTTATCCTGATATAGTTTGAAGTAGATAGATATCTGGCACAATTCAAAATGAGGATGAACCATTCTTTCAACTCGGAAATAATAGCTTGCTTTGGAGACCAGCATTCAAAATGTTAGTTCAAAGTTTAAATTCATGGACAATCCAACCTGTTTTGGCTTTCAGAATGGAACGCCTGATTTAATGAGAAAAATAACGTTTATTAAAACTTTGCTTTATTTTGTTCTCACTTGTTTCCACACTTTCTCATACATAACCACATACATAATGATTAAGTACAGTATTTCTCGATTTTTGTAGTTTTTCTTTGACGGCAACATTTTCAGCATCTTAAACCATTGTAAATTTTCACTAAGGAAGATCATACGTGTAAACGTCATTTGCTTTAGAAACTAGAAACGTTCATAATGGTTTAAAAAAATATTTTTTATATATTTGTATAGTCAAATGAATAAGTTCAAAACAAATCACACAGAGAAGTATGTATCCATCACACTCTCATCAGTGATAATATCATACCAAGTCTTCCATATTTTAACTATAGAGAAAAATCTTTTCTCCAAAGAAAATTTACCCAATTTCTAAGACCAATGCTCATGCATAGAGTTTTTTGTAGAAAAAATGGCTGTGGTGCCTTCAACGAAATATTACCTTGAATCTTTTTTTATTAATGCAGACCATCTCATAATGAGTCATTTCCTATGTGGTCCACTTGTCGAAAAATGTTGCCCATACTTGGTTTAAACATTGGCTCCAGCACTGACAAACAACAAAGCAGGTTTATTTGCTAATAACTCTCAAAGAAAATCATTATATATATATATATATATATATATATATATATATATATATATATATATATATATATATATATATATATGATTCCTGGTGTAAAGTTCACAATCTCACTGAGTGACTCGCTGTTGTCACTTTGGAGTGAACTAAGCAGGTAGTGTTAATGGTTATTGTCACAGAAAATAGAATCAGTGAGTCAGAGAGCAGAGTTCAAGTTCAATCCTAGTCCTGTTCACTTCACACAAATGCCTTTAGCAAAGGCATAAATTCATCTACTCCCTCCCATCACTATGGGTTAAGTAGTAGAATAGATTTGGCTCTTTAGCCTTGGGGAGCAGTCGCTCTAGAAGGATGACCGAAAATTCAAAACTGTGGAGAAGACAAAGAGAGACTACTGAATTATTTTTCCCAAGAACATTTATGGTAATTAAAGATAATAAAGAAAATGAAAGGAAGATGTGGAGAACAATGCTCACATACGTCCTGATGGAACATGATATTCTAAAAAATTCACAATCAATTATTAGGTCAAAGTTTGAATTCAATTTGCAAGAAATTTCGATTAATTACAATATCTCACATTGAATGATGGAAAAAGCAGTGACTTCAACAAGAAGCCACCATTTTGTAATTGTAATCAAGATGGCGATCTCTTTCAGAAAACTGCACCGACTTCTTTATTAGTGAACAATATCGTGTTGAACATCCTTATGAGGAATCATCGGACCATGACAGTGTCCAAAAGGGAGATTATCAACTGACCACCGTACAACCAGAGAATGAGAATGACACACAAACAAGCTTATCTTCGGGTAAATATATTTATCATGTTAATATCTATTGGAACGAGTGTAAATGTTTGCATATAATTTTGTGTATGTCTTCATGGGATAAAGATCTCTTTGAGAGCAAAACATGTTTGTCATTCAGTTTCTTTCAGCTATTTTGTTCCATTCGTGTATTAAGGTGTTACTATATCATTGATATTATAATGCTTATAATGCAGGAAATGCAAATAAGAAATATTCCTTTCCTTGCCTAGTACCTCTCATTAAGGCCAAACAATTCTTGGAATTATAATAACTTGCCTTGAAATTATGGAATGGATTTTAATCAAGTTGGCAATCTCTTTCAGAAAATTACACAGACGTCTTTATTAGTGCGCCACATCATGATGGACGTCCTTATGAGCAATCTTCTGACCATGATAGAGTCCAAAAGGAAGGTTATCAACTGACCCCCGTACAACCAGATAATGGGAATGACACACAGACAAGTAATTCGGGTAATTATATGTATCATATCAATATATACGTAAATATCAATGTAATATAATCATAAAGTTTACAATAATTTCAGGGGGTGAGATCATTCAGAAATAAAGACATAAATAATATATTCTTAATTTCTGTCTGAATCGGAAATAAATAAATAATTATCAATATTTACATTTAGACTAATGTCCTCATCTCTGAGATAATTACCACAATATTTACTCTTTCCAGCATTTTTCAGGTATCTGTCTATCCAGGTAACTTTCAAGGAACTACCTGAGAAACAACCACATCCTTCCATTTGGAAGATTGTGTATCTTAAGTAATTCCTAGAATGCATCAATTAAAATGTTGTGGCAGCATAGTAAGAGACAGTAATAGGCTACAGCAATGCAAAAGGTAATTATCTCCCTTTGGTAGAGATGAAGTCATGTGCATCATGTGACTGCTGCTGAGTGACATCAGTTTATAGAGCGACGAAAACCTCCAGCCTTTAATTTGCACTACTCGAGTCAAGACAAGCTTTTGCTTCATTAGCACAGGTAACGTCTAAACCATCCTGCTCAGGCCATTTGCCATGTGAGCAGCCCACATGCTCATCGTGCTATTTTCCACTCAGGAAATATGTCCTCATAAGAGGCATAGAAAATAACCCTGGCCTGCTCAAATTCGTTATGGTAATTATAAATATGCCTTCTCTAGAAACATAGAAGAATCCAGCAGCAACTAGAATTCCTGTTGGACATTATTACAACTAAGACCTTTTATCTCTTTGTTTTTTTCACAATGCTTGTTGTTCTGCAACCAGATAATGGGAATGACACACAGACCAGCTTGTCTTCAGGTAAATTTATCTATCATATTTAATTTATATCTACTTAAATATCAATATAATATAATATAATCATAAAGTTTACAATAATTTCAGGGGCCAAGATCATTCAGAAATAAAGACATAAATAATACACACCTAATTTCTGTCTGAATTTCTAAGATAAGGAGTTATCATTATTTAAATTTGAACTAATGCCCTTATTTATGTTGTTATTACTACAATCTTTAGGCCTTCCAGCTTTTGTCAGGTGTCTGTTAATCCAGCTAAATTTCAGAAAATTTTAAACTGAACCCTATAAAAAAAAAGTAAAAGAGAATGCAAAAATATCGCTAGTAGTGATTTTCCAAGCGTAGCTTAGATGTGGCACAAGGTCGAAAGTAGGGGGTACCCATTGTGAGGATCGAACTCACTACTCAGTCGGAACTGTTCTAACTAGACAAGCTTGCTAACCGTTACACTGCCTTGAGGTGCCCTTAAAAAAATATATCGTTAGTAATGCTAGTATAATACTCGTTGCGTAAAAAATGTGTACAGCCATAAACAACTGAACGAGAAACAGCTAAAACATCTTATAAACCTAAACAAATAAAAAGATGCATATTTGCTATATTTGTATTTTATACAATACTAAATAAATTAACTAATATGTTAATATTATGCATTATTATTGGATCCTGTTAGAGAACATCAGTTTTTTTTTTTTTGTTTTTTTGTTTTTTATCAAAATCATGTTTATTTTAAATACAGCTGTACTTTTTGACTACAGTAAAATGGATATATAGTTTGGTCATGGCATAACCAGGGCCAGCAGTACCTATGTTAATTTTATATCTTGTGTATGATGTGACCCCCTTAAAATTAGCTGCAAAATTAGGTCTTCAAGAGTTGCATGATACGCGAGTATATATGGTAAATTCGTTTTGATAAAAACAGGGGAGATAAATTCTTTTAGCAGAGCAGATAAACTCTTTTTCATAGAACTGGGCAGATAAACTATTTCTTATAGAGCAAGTTAAATAGGTTGCTCTTATCCATACCAAAGGGAATGTGACATTATCGAACAACAAAGGAAGTGAGCTGAGTGAAGATCAAACCCACTATAGTAATAATGACTCAGTCTGGCATTTTGAGTTTAAAAGCTTATTTTCCCAATCTTCTTTAATTTGAAGATTGATGCTAGAGACTCTTCATTGATCCATTTGGCCTTGTGTCATACCAAGTTTAGTAAATATTAAAATGAGAATATATGTGTGTGTGTGTAAAAAAATAGTTGGCCACAAATTGTCTGTATTTCATCCTAGATAAATATCCAAATTTAAAATGCTGATTTTTCAAGTCTTGAAAGTTTGATAAACATCAATATCTTTATTACTCTTAAAGTTGGCAAATTGCCATAATTAATTTTTTTTTCTTTCCTTTTTTTTAATCAATTCACTTCAAGCAAGGTGATAATACCAGTCAGCTGGATGTGAAAGAGAGTGAAAACAACTTCAGAAGGAACCAAAAAGCTAAACCTAAGCAGGAAAAAAGGGATAAACCTCTGCTCCTGTTTAAAAGACTGGGGAGGAGTGTGAACTGGACAATAAGGGAACCTATCTACTCATATTGAGAAAATAAATAAATAGTAAATAAAATTTCAGAGTTTAAACATAGACATTAGAAGTATAGAATTGAAATAGTCTTTAGATCAGTTAAGTATCAAGAATAACCTAAAATAAATAAGAGATTTTCACTGCTATTCTTCCTTGCATAATAATTAAAAATGCCTTTATTTTTCAGATGCTGTTGCTGGACAGAATAAATAAGTAAAAGGTAAAATTTACATAAAAGAAGATTTTATATTTATACTGATCACAATGCCTACCACAGCACAATAATTAGTAAACTGATCTTCTAGATAATACTATAATGAGTTCAATCCTTACTGGTAGCAAATTAACCCTTTCACGGCATTTAATGGACATTCTCATAATGATGTTAATAATCCACCAAAGATTTTAAAAATATCCACTTTTCACAGCATTAGGAGAGTTTTTTTTTTTCAAAGTCATGGGGTAAATCTGCTTTCTGCAGTTAGTGGTAATAAAGTTTTGAGTGGATATATCTTCTTTCCACAGTAAAAAGGTTTAAGCTATTAGGTTGGTGCAAAAATAATGTCGTTTTTCTTTTGAAGTCGAACGTCAAAAAAACGGCATTATTTTTGCACCAACCTAATAACATTTGTAAATAATTTTATATATATTATAAAGAAAAAAATTTTAATAATAATATTCTGAAAATATAAAAAAAAAAACAAAAAATAGTCTTGACTAACATTTACCAGGTTCAGAATCCTGGAGGAAAATGACTTGAATAAAAAAGTTGACTAATGAGAACTGATAAACAACACAAATGATTATGACTGATTTGTTTTTTAAGGCTTATCAACCCTTTGTGGCTTATTTAAAGCCAAAACATATTTTGAATTGTAAGAATAATTCTTTTACGTTTTTTTGGGGGAGTGAATATCGCATTGGCGATTTTTGAAAATAATAATGATTTTCCAAATAAGTCCTACACTTTAGCCCATAGCAGAGGGGATGAGATAACTAAACAGCTATCTGTTACAAAGATGTACATATTAAAAAATATACATATCATGCTGATAATTACAGTGGCAAAGAATGAATTCGAAGAAAACATAGGAATAACAACTAATAATTTAAATAAGATTATTACGTCATCTATTATTGTGGCAGATTTTGCAAATTCTTTCAAATCTTAAAGAATATTTGTCCTAACTACAGTTTACTGGGCCCATGGGCCTGGAAAATAACAACAAATTGAATAAAACAGTTGAGAGAATGGAAATGATAAACACATACAATGCTGATAATTACAGTGACAAAGAATGAATTCAAAGAAAACCTAAGAATAGCGACTAATATTTCAAATAAGATAACCTCACTTATTGTGCCTCCAATAAGCAATATTCAGTCTAATTCCAATTAAAGATAGATAAAATAAGAACTATACTTCAGTTATAGCGATCTGCTTGTTCAATGAAGATAAGGTGTATTGTGAGATAGTATCGCTATTTTTTATGTTTTATCAACCCTTTCAGAAATATTTAAAACCAAGACATATTTTGGATTGTAAGAATATTTCTTTTTTTTGCAAGTGAATATTGCATTAACAATTTTTGAGAGCAACAATGATTTTCCAAATATAAGTCCTACTATTTAACCCATAGCTGGGGGGAGATGATTCATACCTTTCTCAAGTGAAAGTGACAAATTCAACTGGAATTCAAATTTGATTCTCCAGTTTCTCATTCCAAGATGCTATCCATTCTACCACCCACACATTCAAGAATTGATAAACACATATATCGTGCTGATAATTACAGTAGCAAAGAATGTATTCAAAGAAAACATAAGAATAATGCTTAATAATTTATATAAAATAACTTTGCCTTCAATAAGTAATTATATTTGACTTAATTATAATTAAATATACATACATCATACTTATTATAAAACCCAGGTTGTGTGTTTCATTTTAGGAAAGGCAATGTTTTTATCATGTCTCTATCACAACTCAAATCATAGTAGAGTATTAAAAAGCTTAATAAACATCTTACTATCATTCATTAATAAATGTCCTTTTTGTCTGTCTGTCTGTCTGTCATGGGAAAAGTAATGGAAGTCAACTCCAAGGAAAAATTTAGAGTCACAATAACTGGGGAGCTTGTGGCACTATTCAGCAATGTCGTGGAAACTCTTTTTAATTTTTTTTTTTAATCAGCGCGGTAATGCCACTAAGTCACAAGGGAGTACTGGGAGTAAAAAAGAATGAGAAGACTTCAGAAGAAACTGGAAACCAAATCCTAAACAGGAAATAAGGGATAAACCTCTACTCCTGTTCAAAAGCAAGAGGAGGGGTGAGAACCAAACAATAGGCAAACCTATTGTATGCCAATACTGGAATCATGTGTATCATTATTTACCTTCTGTTGGATCATTTCAGTAATATAGAGAGAGGGTGTATGTACTGCATTGGTAACAGCCTGACTGGTTTGTGCACTGGAGATGAAAAGCAACAATATATCAAATTCATTTCATTGAATTGGATTGCTGAGTGAAAAGTTGTGTGCCTTTTTGTAAATTGGGATTAGTATTTTATTTTTAAATGTAATGTCATTTTACCTAAGCTTGGTCATGCTTAACAAATTCTCAAGTTTAACCTTTATTTCAAGCTTAAAATTTCAGAAAGGAAAAATTTTACTTTGAACTAAAGTTGCATAAAAAATTTGAGCTTTGTTTGATGCATGTAAGTTGCAATAAAAAATTCAGCCTAACTTCATGCTTAAAAATGTTAAATAGGCTTCATTTTTTAGTTAATCTTAGCTTAATTTGGGGGCTAAGCTGAGTCTTGTCATGCTTATAAGCTTAATCTTTCGATGAAGCTGAGGCTTGTTATGATTGTAAGCTTAGTTTTTGAATGGAGCTAAGCTTTGTCATAATTATGAGTTTAATATTCAGATAATGCCTTGTCATGACTAGGAGCTTAATATTCTAAGTTGAGTCTTGTCATGCTTAAAAGCTTAGTTTTTGGACTAAGTTGAGCTTTATCATAATTATAAGCTTCATGGTAATTTTTTTTATCATTTCATTTCAGCCAGGCAAAAATACCACTAAGATACAAGGGGTTACTGAGTGTGATAGAATATAAAGAAAAAATACCATTATTAAAGAGAGAGAACAATAAAAGAATATAAATCATGAAGATGGAAGATAGCAAAGCCAGAAGAGAGTTCAACGAGTGAAGAAGTAATAAAAAAACAATATAGTAAAAATATTTCGACATACTTAGATGGTTTGCTATTTGCAGATTTTATCGTCCAAGAATAACATAACATGGTCTTAATGTATTTACAATTAAGTTTTCAATGGAGATTGCTATGAAGATATCTTTGTATAAATTCCTTGATTGATCTCAACTGAAGGATGTTCCTGATTTATAATTAATTTCTTTTTCTTTTTTCTCCCCAGCAAAGATCTTATGCAGAATAAGAAGTGTTTGTTTAAGCAGCAACAAAAGTGGGCGCACACAAAAGATTGCTGAGAATACAAGACCACATCTTTGTGAACAGCTTATCTAATATTGCATTATTAATCAACATCAGAGTTATTCTTGTAACTGCTTGTAGAATGACAAGTTGCTCATCCAAAATTGGAGAAGCACTGAGTTTCTTTAAGTGAATAAACACAATTATAATCAGTAAATCTTCCAATAAATATGAAATATTAAATTGTATTCACCACAAAAATTATTATTTTCTTAGAACATAATTGAGTAAACATGGATAAACGTACCCACAATAAGTCAGGGTGTCAAAAGGATGTTCTTTTTTCCTATGACACTGCTTTTTTAACTACCTTTACTCTTTGGCAGTTTTTGTTGTTTTAAAAAGTGATGATTCAAATTTAATAAAACTTAAACATGTGAAAGTGAATTAATACATTTTCTTTGTTCTTGAGAATTGGCAACAAAAACAATAAACACTATTTATTTGTTAGATTGTTTATTGGAATGGTTGACAAAACGTCGGCTAATTGCCAATTGATTCAAACTTTATAAAATGCTAAATAATAAGGATTTCCTTCTAGTTGGTTCACATATTTCAATAATTTAGTAAATGTTTATAAATTTATGAATAAAAAATTGTTTTCATATTTCTTTATAAATGATAAATATTGTATTGCATTAGTTCTAAATGTATTAGATTTTAGAGTGTTGTAAATATAAAATTGTTTTTGTAAACAAACAATCTAATAAATAGTGTTTAATATTTTTGTTGTAAATTCTTAAGAACAAAAAAGAAATTCACTTTGATCATGTGTTTAGGTTTTATTGCAATTCTAATACTCATGTCTTAAAACAATAAAATTGCCAGAGTGAAGGTAGTTAAAAAGTTGGTCTCATTGGAAAAAAAACATCCTTTTGACACAATGTCTTATTGCAGGGACATTTGTCCATGTTTGCCCAGAATTCTTTGGAATGACACTTTTTTAATATAGTTTACAATTGGATGAACTGGATAAATCCAGCTTTAAGTAAATATTAATGAAATACTAAATTATAAAATCTGCATGGGCAATCTCCTCACAGATGAAGAAAAGATTTGAAGCAACAGCAACATTGTTCTACAGAAGGATGCTGAGAATACCATCAACAGAACATGTGTGCAATGACAAAATTTTACAGAAAATTGAAACAAAAAGGACACTTATACTTAACATCAAGAAAAGACAAGTGAAATTACTAGGGGCTCATAATGAGAAAAGAGAGCTTGGAAAATCTGATACTCATAGGACAGATTGAAGGCAAGAGGGACAGCTTGAGTAAATGGATAGCAGAACAAGGCTTAGAAGAAATAACAAAAAGACAAAATTTATTAAGAGCTACAAAGGACAGGGTATTGTGGAGAACCCTGATTGCTAATGTGCTGAAGGAACACAACACATAGAAGAAGAATGCACACTATAAACAATTACTACAAACTAGTATACTAGAGTTCAGAAGTGTTTTTACAGTTTAGTGGGTGATGAATTATTTTCCACTTTACAACTCCTTATTTTTTTTTTTATAATGATGTTCACCCTTTACAAAGTCCAAGATTCACTCGAAGCAGCGGGTTACAATTTAATAGGCACAGCTTTATATGGATATCTAGGGAAGATAACAGGTAAGTCAAGACTTGAACAGTTTAAGAGTGTAGTGATCAGGAGACTCTTGGGAGTCAGTTCCACAAAGCAGCAGTTCATGGGAAGAAGTTGCTCGAATGGAACTTACATCTCACCAATGGAATATGAAGGGAATGAGAATGGTTCACTACAATGTGTGTGACATCTCAGCTGTGAAGGTTGGAACTGGTGGAACTAAGGAATATAGTTTGTTTTAATATTTTCTATGGAAATAGTGACTGAACAGGGAGATCCCTTGCGATGTTTCATCTGTGAAAATGGGGTTGTAGGGTGAAAAGTGATTTGTCATTCACAAGGATGCAGAGACACTTTTGAATAAGACTGGACAGTGATGACTGGGCAGCTCCTGCCCAAATATGGCAACAGTACCCCATTTTTGGTCTGATCTGGTAAAGATAGAGGATAGCAGGAGTAATTTGGTACTTACTGGAGCAATACAGGGAACCAAACTATTTTTCCAGTATCTTTAGCAATAGTTTGTATTTCCAAGTTCCACTTGAGGTCTGGGTTGTTTAAGTCCCAATAGGCACTCAAGGCAAAGGGCCTCCTGAGTGAATATCGTTCATCACAATTGGTGAAAATTCTGAGTCTGATCAGTGATAATGGAGTCTTACTACCCAGACAAAACATTACAAGCCTCTCATTACTCTATTGCTATTTCCATCACAAATGTTCCGACAAGTTACATTCCCTTGTTCCACCAGTTCAGACCTTCACAGCTAAGAGCCGCTATGCAATGTGCACAAGGATGAATCATCCCCATTCCCTTTGTATTAGTAAGAAGGAAGTTCTATTCAAACAACTTCTTTCCTGGAACTGCTACTTTATGCAACAAACTCCTGAGAGGATGCTTCCTCGATTACTACAATCTCAACCTCTTCAAGTCTTGAGTTAACTTGTTTTCCTAATCCTCAGAAACAGCACTTCTTAGCTCTGCCTCTGACATTCAGACAACAACCTCATTCATTAACCCTCTTCTTTGTGTGGTTCTTTGGCCTTATATCAGGTGAACAATTAGTGAAAATAAATGCACATACCAACATGTACCTAGAATTTGTTCAGTTAAATTTTGAAAAAAAAAAAAAAAATCAGTACTTTATAATTTGACAAAGTTTAACAAATGTGCCTGTAAAAAATGGTCTGCCAAAGGGACGTTTTTTTTCTTATAAACTATTACTACACTTGGAGGAATAAAAATTTTTAAGGTTTATTTTAGAAAAACAATGCCAAGAAATCTGTTACTTGAAAATTAATGCATTATGCAACCCTTAGTGTTGAAGTCCCTTTATGCACCTAGTGCAAGGTATAATTTTATTAAAAACCCAATATTTAATCCACTAGACCATGACTCTTCGATAAACGACTGATGTAAGTTTTTAAGTTTAGAACCTTAAAACTAATAACTGTACCCAGATGGTGGAAATTTTAAATGTCTTTTCTTATTTTGTCAGTTCATTTCTATGCTAGGTCTCCTGAGAAAGTTGTCAAAAATGTGCACTGATTCTTGACTTCATGCTACAAGGGCTGATGATCAATCATTTTCCCTCCTTGCTGGATTTCAATATCACCCCATCCACACTACAACCTTTCAGTATTCCTTTACTTTTACTTTAGGGGATGGTTGTTCGCTTTTGTATTTCTTGCCACAACTGCATAGGATGGAATACAAACAGTTCTTGGTCATGATTTACTCTGAAGGAGAAGTTTTGTTTGATAAAGATATCACAAAAGAGTTGAACAGCTTCTGAATGCCATCTTGATTTTGTATGAACTACAAATACTATGAATCTTTTCTGATGAACTCTTTATCCAGATGTAGACATTCCAAATGAATTTATTTTAGATACGCACTTTGACAGAATATAACTTAAATTACAAAATTAATTTTTATGTCTTATCAACTCAGATAACAATTTCAATATAAACAAATCAAGTGAAAATGATATTGATTATTAACATTATCATTTTCAAAACTTGTATATTTCAAAGAATTGCTACATAAAAAAGAAAATTTTAATTGTTTTCTTTTGATGAAAATGAAAAGGAAAAAATAATTTAGAATTTCTTTTGATGAAATGAAAATGAAAAGAGAAAAAATTATTTTAAAATAGTAATAATTAAAAAATGTTATTGTATAACTAAAATAATGTAGCAGATTTTATGAGGAACAAAATAAGAACTACCTGGAAGGCAAAGGGAGATAACTGCTTGTTCACAATTATTAGAGAAGACATCATAGAATTATAGGCAAAGTTTAACAAGCATGCCAGAAAAAAGGGTTTTAAAAAGGAATTTTTAGAATTTTAATAAAACACAAACATATGAAACTGGATTTATAGATTGTTTTTCTCAATTCTTTATTTATAATATTTTCATACTTATTTCTCAAAAGTATGGCAAATAATAAATGTTGAATTGTAGTTGTTTCACATATTTTTATAATCCTAAATAAAATCCTAGATAAAATTCTCATCAATATACAGTCTAATAACATTATTTTCATCAATATACAGTCTAATAACATTATTTTCATCAATATACAGTCTAATAACATTTAACATTTTTGCTGTCATCTAGAGAAAAAAAGAAAATGTTCAAATCCAAATTCATATCTTTGGGTTTTAATAAAATTCTAAAAATAACTTAGAAAGTATAAAGTAATAGTTGTGTCAAGAGAAAAACTGTACTTTTGACACACACACACACCATTTTTTTTGCTGGTACATTTGTTAAACTTTGTGAAATTATAGTCATTTTGAAGCAAATAGTTAAAATATTTTGTGCTGTCAGTTAAACAGAACAAACAATTTATTTCCTTGTAACACATTTTGTTTACCAAGCTTTTCTAGCTGAAATAATGAGTCTTTCAAGAAGTCAGTGATCAAAAAGATATTTATCAAATGATTAAAGAAAAAATCCTTGGGTTCTTGTAGAAAATTTTAAAAAAACTTTAAAATATCAACACATTTTATGGAATATCAAAGCAAATATGATTTTTGAATATAAAAGAAAATAAAAGAAATTTAGAAAAAATTAGAACAAATCGAACTGTCCAGATGAAAAATAGATTTATTGAAGATAAAAATGTTATTTACAAAAATGATTTTTTGACAAATATGGGATTCAAATAATTTAAATTTCAACTACAGAAGAAAAAGAGAAATATATTTTTTGTTGTTGTTTTACCTACTTTACAATGTCCTTTGTACAATCAGAATTGCTCAATATTACCTATTTTTCTATTTTATCTTAAAAAAAAAAAAACTAATTTTACTGCAAGACTCAGTGATTAGACCCAACATCTATCAGAGTTATAATGATCAAGTCTGCCATTAGAAATGCAATGTAAACTTGTTATTTGAATTAATATTCTGATCTTTGTCATTTTTACTGCAATGTTTTTGGTTGATATGATCTTCTGCCTTGCTCATCTTGCTGACCTTAATCAGTACATTTTTCACCTCCACATGTAGGAACAACATAGATTTGTTTAAAGATTCAGGTATCAAGATCTTAAGCTCACACCAGAAAATTATGATAAAAACAACAAAGTTGAAGATATTAAGAATCTTTCTTAGAACTTGAGATGTGTGCTAATTATTGCTTGAAATAGGGAAAATGAAGAGAGAGTGCATGAAAAGAATTAAAAGATAATTCCTAAGCTTTTAATCATACAGGAAATTGATTTACATAGGAAAGTCTGTCCCGATATGCGTGTTGCTTATTTTCACAGCTAGGCCTGACAAAAGAAAAAAAACAGTAGAATAATATTGATAATAACAGATTCAAATGGTTCAAGGAACTTTTCTTATATATTTGTATCCATAAATCTTAACAGGTAGATTAAATTAAAAAATAAATAAAAAATAAAATTATATTTTAAAGAGAAAAAGACAAAACTAGCTTTTTTTTTTTAAATTTCAATGAAAATTTAGAATTTTTGAATACTTACCCACATGTATCATTCTGTTGTAAAGGGTTGGTGATTTTTTCCAGTTTGATTGTATGTGACAAGAGTTCCACATTCCTTACACTGCCAAAGAAATCAGTGAGTAGTACTTTTTCTGGGTCTCTTTGAAAGAGATCAGATCGAACCCCAACTCTGGATATACACTGTTTTTGAGGACATACTCGAAGCTTAAAGAAAAAAAAAAAATTATTATTTTCTTTTTTTTGGAAGATTAGAATAGCAAGGAAGATAACTTATCCAACATGGTTTAGGCACTAAAATCACTTTTTTGAATAGCTGCTGCTGTTAACATTATGTTTCAACCAACTCATTCAGCCCTCATTAGCTGTAATCCAGAACTGGTGTTTACCACCTCCAAATCTCCTAACTGGCAGGAAGCCTAATTGGGCACCCTGGGCAGTGCTTTGTGACCCTTTCCATCTTATCAACATTTGCTTTTTTCTACTTATATTTATATACACTACAAATTAAACTAAGCACAATTGACTATTAAAGGATGAAATCTTTTTTCAGATTTTTAATGTCATTCTGGGGTCTTTTTTCTTGTCTAAATCTGTGAATTTGTTTTGTTCATGCTAAAGCTTGAAAAAACACTATATTTTTCATTCATAATGTTGAATGTTCCTCAACATTTTTAACAAGAAAAATCTCAAGTTGATGTTAAAAATTGTGGCAAAACATTGTTGATTTATTTGAAATGAAATGATTTATTATGACATGTCTCTAGTTTGTATTTAGATACAGTGTATTTAGGTTCAATTTTTCTAGTTGAATTATTTACCTATATTGCATATGATCCATTATTGTACATAAACAGGTTACAATAAAATTTATATTTTATATGAATATTACTTTATGAAAATTGAGATGTAGCAGAGTGGGCAGTCCCTGTATCATAAATTTAGGCAGGGACAAGAACCTTGGTATGGCCCTGACATAATCCATAACAAAAAAAGGAAACCTCTTACCTCAATGTAGCAAGGTATATAAGGAAGAAATTAGTTGTCTTCGTATGGTCAGAATCAAGGAAAACAAGAAAGCTTTGATTGAAAGGGAAGTGGAAAAATCTGTTACAGTAGACCACATCTGGAAGAAGAGTACACACTACCCTCACTTGATAACATTGTTGGGGTGTATTCTTTATGAGAAAGTACGAAGTCTTGGTGAAACATGTATTGCCTTCCAAGGTTAGCCTTCCCATCCAAGGCTTAAAGGATTTCACTGTAGCCAGCTACATTAATTCAAAGCCTTTGTGAAAAGAAGTGGGGTGACATGTCTTTCACTACTCACAACACCAAACACCATTAGAGGAAGGACTTAAATATTCCAAAGAAATGAATTCCAAAAATGAAAAACTGAAGGAAACAGCATATATTGGTCTGTCAACCAGATAAGTGGGTCAAGGAAGATTTCAACACTGGTTTTCTTTGATATCTGTCTATATTTCTGAGTTGAAGTATTGTACCTATTAACACTATTTACACAGTTTGGACTGTTGTGCTCATTTTTTGTTGTCAAATTCATGATGTTTCAGCCGTTGTACACTCTGGCCTTCTTCAGGTGATATACATTGGAATTTTCAAACTGAATCCTTTATTTTGTCCACCGGGTGAATTGTTTAATTCCACATGCCATGCCTTTCCTGGATATCTCAGTTTCCGTTATTTCCTTTTAGTAACTCAACTCTCCATGTTTTTGTTCACTTCTGCTATAGCCAAGTATTGAACTCACAACTCTTTGGGTCAAGTCACTTCTGGATTACTCCAACCAACGCTTTTATCTACTTGGTCAGTTGTGAGTGTTATGAAACTTCTTAACAAATTCATTTATTATTATTCTACACTGAAATAATGAAAAAAAAAAAAAGTCAAAGATATGCTAATATCTTTCTTAAAAATATGAACAGAATTTTTTTATATCTAACTATTGATTGATTGATTGATTTGTTTTCTACAGCTTATCAACCTTTTTCAGGTCAATTAAAACCAGAAAATAGATTTTTAGATTGTAAAAAATTTTTATGATAATAATAATTTAGTTATACAAGTTTTACTAATTAACCCATAGCTGGGGGTAGAAGAGGGGAATTCATACCCTCCCCAAGGTTATTTGCCCATAACTGAATTCCAACTTGAACCCAACTTGAATTGGAACTCGGCTCTCTGGTTAATTCCGAGCCATTATCCATTATACCACCCATACATTTATGCTCACAGTGACTGGTATTCCCAAGCAGTCACCCATCCAGGTACTGACCAGGTTTGATGTTGCTTAACTCTCGTGATTATACAAACACCAGTGTATGACAGATATAACTAGGATTGCCAACTCTGTCAAGTTATATTAATAATAAAGGACGTAAATAAAAATATATATAGTCATTTTTAATTGAATTCCTGTCAATAAACAAGAGAACTGAAAATGACATTGTTTTTTTTTCATCTTCCAATTTCAACAAAAGGACAAGTCCATTAAAAAAGAAATAAAAACAAAACTGGTTTACAACTCTAGACATAAACAATATGTACATTGCGATATGTGCCATTAAACAATGATTAGAAAGCTCATGTTGCACATCATCATTACTAAAATGAATTTTTGTCCTCAGTGAAGAGATCCCAATATAGTGGCTCTGTACCAAACAAAGCAAATTAGTTTATTATATATGTTCTGAGTAGTCAGTACAAAAAAAAAAAAAAAAAAAAAAAAATGCCAAACTAAGTTCAAATTCCAGCTGAGGCTACTTATGTTCAATTTGCACTTGAGAAAAGGCATGAACTCACTTCTCCTTGTGCTCTGTCCTACCGCCAGATATATTTGATGAAAGGGCTCTGTTATGAAATGTGCTTTCCTTCATATTTTATCATTCCAGCAGTAGTCGTTTATCTCGCATACCAAGAGCTGCTCTAACCTTACTGCTTGGACACTTATATAGTCTATATGCCTTTAGCTATGATAATTAGGCAGTCATTTACATATCACTACAGTATCGTCACTGGTATGCCATAATGATAATAGAGAAAAGAGTGATGTAGATATAGACAGATACAAAAAAATATAACTTAATTACTATACCTTCCCAGGTTATAGTAAGAGCAAATCTGTTACCTCTATTGTCAAGTAAACAAAATAATTAAAAATCGAAATCACAATATACAATTTGATAGCTAAAAAAAATCCCATAAAATATAAAAATGTCTGCTCTTCAACATGACAAAAAAGTAAAAACTTTGAATGCAGCAACTAAATTGTGTCATCACTGTTGCAGTTACATTTTTTTTCTCAGTTTAGAGCAGCAAATAAAAATCAGTTGACCATGACTGATAGAAATCTAGAACAAGGAAAAATTATCAAACACAAGTGGTGTGGGATTTTATAAGTATTGAACTGTATCCTAAAGAAAAAAGCAGTTGGTTGTGTGCGTTATCTGAAAAAGAAGTAGATAAGATTAAACCTGTTTAAATGATGAATTGTATATACTTACAAATTGGCCAAGGGTTTTCTTGCTGGTTGGAGTCACTTGTTCAAGGAATTCCAGTGCATAGTAAGTATAACGGTCAATCACATAAACACCAATGGCAGGATCAACATGATGCTGGAATGAATTACAAAATAAACATTCAAAGTTTTTTCTTTTAAAAGTAAAAATAAAATTTAAATTTCATTTTTCCTTTGACACAGAGACACTACGAGCCAGCATTTTCAATTTCAACCTGGGATTGATTTCTCCTTACCATTCTCAACAATGCTTGTGTCTCTTTTAGAAGTGATAGAAAAGGTTATTTAATAACAGAATAAGGTCAAAATTCCACAAGATGATCAGTACCTATAGAAAAAAATTATTTGATAGGGTGGGTGTCAGGAGAGAGTCAGGTGTCATCTCATAATTTTGCTCCAAAAGAAATGCCACAGATAATAGAATGCAATACTTGTGCTTGTCCTTTGATAAATTTAACTGAAACAAATATGAAAATATCTGATAGTGAAATATAGTTATTGATTTACTGATTGATTTGATTTTCACAGCTTATCAACCATTTGGGGTTTATTTAAAGCTGAAACAATTTGGATTAAAAAATAATTTTTTTTATGAGTGAATATTGCATTAAAATCTTTTTAGAAAAAACAATATTTTCTATTAGGTTGGTGGAAAAATAATATCGTTTTCTCACATATGTTACCATGTGAGAAAACGACATTATTTTTGCACCAACCTAATAGATACAAGTCCTACTATTTATCCCATAGCTAGCAGGTGAAGAGAGAGTATTCATGCATAAGTGAAAATAAAAACTCAGCTGAAATTTGAACTCAGATTTCCAAGTTCTCATTCTGAGATGTTATATGTTATATAAATATTTATGACATTCAAGTAAATTCAATATATCAAGATTGCTTCAGAGAATCACAAATACTTTTTATTTTAATCATTTCACCCCAAGCAAGGCGATAATGCCACAAGGATGCAAGGAGTTACTGGGAGTGAAAGAGAATGAGAAGACAGCAACTGACATTGCATTTAAATTTTTGATGATTTTAAGGTGGCAGGGAAGCAAGAAATTGGACGAGAGTTCCACAGCTAAGAAGTGCAAGAAAAGAAACTATTAAAATTGAATATATGGTTACATCTAGCTAGTTCAAATAGAGAACTAGTTGCCAGTCATGAGATTGTGACAACAAGGAGGCAAGCTAATTAGAACAATTTCCATGAAATTATTTTTAGAAAAGAAAGAGGCAAGCCACATCAAGCTAGTGAGAAAGTTAGTGAAGTCAAGAAGACAGGTCAGGATCAATTACATTACATACCCTTCTTTGAATTTTGTCAAGAATCTGAAGATATCTAGCAGGATCACCAGACCATATATGGCAGCAGTATTCAATGTACAAACGAATGGTAAATTTATAAATGGGCAAGATGAAAAATTGTCTTGCACAACACAACTTTTCTAGCAGTAGTTCCAGCAACTGATTCAAATAATCATTCTACTGTTATTGGAAAACATGAGCCCAAGAAAGTGCAAAGAGTTTCTCTCCAGGTTAGCATCAGCCATGCTGATGGAAGGCAGAAAAGGTCCTCTATGGTAATTAAATGTAAGCAGTTTTGTTTTGGAGGCATTCAAATTTACAAGCCATTTCTTGCCCAGATAGCTACTGATTAGAGGTCCTTTTTGTGAACAGTTACCAGTTTTAGTTTGTCAGACCTGCCAGACTTGCTACTAAAATCTATCTTTCTTTTACTACAAAGGATTGTAATTTCTTCTTAAAAGTTATGTTTAGTGGATGCACGGATTTGAGTAGACATGTTTTTTAAACAGTATAATTTTAATTTATTGGCCTGGATTTTTTCAAGAGTCTTTTAATAATGGAAATGTGCCCTTCAAAAGAGTTTGAACCTGCATCCACCTTAAGAAGAAGAAACCATCATATAGCCCAGTGTGCTTTTACGCTGAAATGACAAATGCAAAAATGCTACTGATTTTTTATAAGGGGTGAATTGTATAAAATGGAAATTATTTTAAAATTTCATTTGATTTTTCATTGTTGACTGAAACAATCCAACTTGATAAGTAGAGCATAAAAGTGTGTTGAATCAGATTTCAACTTATTTTCCTTGCCAATAACCAACATTTTAAAAAGAAGAAAGTCATAGAGACTTACTGAAAGAGAATCCTCACCAACATGGCTGCTGGCAACAGCAAGGATATTTGGAGAATAGAACTTTTGGTACATTGACTCAGCCTGACAAGTGTCAATCATGAAAAATATTTCATGGTATCTACAAAAGAAAAGTATTGTTCCATTAAAATTCAAAGCAAAAATGATAGCAAATCAAACAGAAATATGAATAACATTTGTAGGCCACATCTTTCATTTATTATTCTGAAAATTTCAGGTTTTTATCAGATAATGTGTTTGCTTTGTTTGCCTGGAGTTTAAATAATATTTCTAATTTGTTTATTAAAATGAATAACAATATAAACTTATTAATTTTTTAATTGATAATTCATTAATAGACAACCAATTATAATTTTTTTTCCGTGACATTAAGCTTCATTCTTTAGACCTCCCAGTTCAGACCTTTACAGCCAGGACACATCATGTTATTTCCAAAGTTGAATCACCCTCATTTCCCCTGTATTCCAAATGTAAAGAAAAAGTTCCACTCTGTGCAAAGACAGCTTTTTTCCTGAAGTACTGCTACTTTCTGGAACAGACTCCTGTGTGGATACATCCCAGAACACTACAATTTCAATCATTATCTATCCTCCTTATACTCATAATCTTCACTTCCTACCACTTCCTTACATTCATATCATGCACCTCATTCATCATATTCATTTTAGGAATAACCTCTACCATGACACTTGAAATGAAATTACTAATAATTATTTTTAGAATGCTCCCCTGAGCTCAAAAGAAAATCTTATATGAAACAAAATTATTAGCAACTGGTTATTTGAACTTGACTGATTCTTAAAATGATATTTACATTTGTCTAAGACTAAAATTTTCATGATCATCATGACAGTGCAGTCTTAAACTGAAAAGAAGTATTGAGAGCACTTCACCATGGAACGATGGCTGGCAAACTTATTTTGGAAATTTTCAATGAGTGCCCGATAGTTGTAGCTTTGGTCCAGGTGAAGCTAAAGGTGCCTGCTTATACTGCAATTTGGATCCTTACCAAATGAACTACACTTGTGGCTTAGAGATCTGTTAAATTAAGCTTACTAAATATTTGCTTCATAGCTGAAATTGTTATTTCTCACTGTCACCTGTATTGGAGCTCAAGATTTTGAATGCTGATATTCAAAGCAGACTCTACCCAATTTGAAAATCCATGGAGACACAATCTCCCCTCCCACCTGATTTAGTCTCATACCATACTAAATAAAGCTTGATAAATATACAAAACAGTAGCATAGCCAATTAAGCATAAAATTATTTACACTAACAGTAAGGCTGGAGAAACACTGAAAAGCCAGTGAGAGGTGAAACAATGAAATTGGGCATGGAGGGAAAGCATTATCAGCCCCTGCGAAATGAAGTGAAAATACTGGACAAGGAAGAACACTGGAAAGTTAGACATCTGAAAGAATTAGCACATATGCTAGGACATGAGGACCTCCTTAGTAGGCCTAGCATAGAAATAAATATGATATGGGAGCCACTAATATAGAAAGAAAGACAAATAATAGCAAGTCTTCAACTGCAACAGCAGCAATCAAAACATGACAGCCAGCAGTCATTGTAACCTAATCAGAAGTCAGGTTAAGTTTAAGACTCTAAGTTTACTACAGCAAGTTGTCCTAGTGTGTAAAAGCATTGGTTTGTAAATTTGGTGTCATAGTGATTGTGAGTTCAATCTCTGGGTCATGGAAACAAGTGAGCAATAACTGAACAGTTAACAGTACTAAATAAAATAAGAACTAGACGATATCCTTAGACATGAGCAGTGGAATGAGAGCAGGCTACAAAAGTGTTCAGTTCAGAAGTCATCCAAAATGTTGTGATAACCTGACTGCTAATTAGGTTGCAGGACAATAATCTGAATATAAATAGTGTAAATAATAATAATTCCTCATCTCAAAAAAAAAAAAAAATTTAACAAAAACTAAGCCTACAATATTTATACTTTAAAGAGAAAACAGATACTGTCTTCAAAGAAAATGCAAGACGGATTTGTTAACTTTTTCAAAAACATGTCATACTTTAAAGCTTTAAGAAAATTGCAAGTTACAACAAAAACAGAATCTTCTACCTTCTCTTTTGCCACATTTGCTCAAAGGCATCTGCCAATTCAACATTAGAGATTTCTTCTGAGTCTTGGAACTTAAGAAATCCATCTCCGCCATGGCCTGCAAAGAATGGTAATTTTTTTTTATTTTTTGGAAAATTTTTTGCTCTTCTTAAAAATTATTTTCTCTTTATTTTTTATAAACATGTTTCGAGCAGAATAAGATTAGGATCAAACATCATCAGAAAATTCTGGAATCAAATTAATAAACAATTCTTGTTGAAAAGTAAGTTTGACTTAAAAAAATTCCAATATTTTCAAGAAAAAAAAAAAAAAAAAAAATTGAAATTAATTTACAATAGAAATTGTTTTAAAATAAACACCAAACATGATTATCATTGAAAGTATAGAGATGATCAACTTATTTTGGTCATAATATTGTTAATTAGTGTAAGCAAAAAAACAAAAGTCATGATTAAGCAAAGAAAAAATCAACTTAAATACAAAATTTGACAAAAATGTCCTGTAAATTTTTAGAGATATTAATTTTATAAAAGATTGATTTTAACATTGTATATCTATTTTCATTTCTTAAAAAAATTTAACAAAATACAGTTATCATCTTTTAAATCTAAAATGCCTTAAGATCCAATAAATAAATCTTTCATGCATTTACCAGTCATATAAACAAGAATGTTACTTCTTTCATCAGATAAAAGTCGTTTGGATCGAGGAGTACTGAGGGGAAGACGCCCAGTCAATACTCGCACAAAATTTTCCACCGTTACCTAAAATAAAACCCATAATAATTACAATAATCTGTCAACAGTAGATTTTACAGAATGAGAAAAATAACATAGAAATACATACATTACAATGAAGCTGTCTTATTTAAAGGTTAAAAAAGCTGCAAGTAAAACTTTTAAAATACTTTATATAAAGCAGTAAAAGTATACAAAGTGATTTTTAGAGTTTCAAAAATTGTCTGGACTCATGATATTCTTTTTGTTTTCAACTGAGCCATTCCATTGACTTCTTCATGTGTAGTATTGAGATGAAAAGCAAAAAGTGCTCTTTACTGTGGAGAAGTAGTACTCTTCAAACTATTCATCTTAGATAACATCTGGGACCTGAAATAAGAGAACCAACTTTGCAGGCACCAACTACATATTGTAGAAGAAAAAGCATGCAAAAAGCAAAGAAAGAAAGAAATTTGCAAAGTTAGCTCTACAAATTTCAATAATTTTTTTTTATTAAGTATTTGTTTTCTTTCAAGTTGAAAGAAACGAATTAAGGATCTCACAAAACAAAGTCCAACAAAAATATTTATGTTTTTACAACACAACAGAAATAATTGCATTAGTATGATAGAAAAACAGAATGTGCCTACTTAACGAGAGTCACGTATTTATGTTGTTTTATGTAAGCATGTAATTTTTCAAGTAGTCAGCAAGTGGCAGCTGTGTTATTACTACTACTAATATTTTGTTGGCATAACTCTATTTGTATGTTTTACATGTTGCTTAATTTACTTTAAAACCACAAGGCTATTTCAAGTTACTCAATAAATATGTGAAAGGATGAGTAATTAATTATATGAAAGATATGAGCAATCAGTTTGTGCGCAACAACAACAAACCTGGTCAAAGATTTACCAAAAAACTGAAAACTGAATTTGTGAATTTACACTATGAATATTTCTAGAAAAACAGATGGATCAAGGAAGCTAAAAGTTAGATTTACTCAACTCAGAAATTTATTAGTAATAAATATTTTTCCCAATTTTTAAATATATATTTTTAGGACGGAAAATATTGTTGATGCTGGAATGATCTCTTAAATTTTGTAGCAGACAACAAACATGGTCATCTGATTTTTCAAAACCTTAAGAGCATTTGAGATGGTACTGCTGATTGATTAATAAATGTTAATGTGGAAATTTAAATTGGAGCCTGCTTTTTGAACAAAAATGAGTCGATTAACATTTTTAGTGATATTACTTAAATCTATTGAATTTTTCTACAATTTTTTAATGGGGTTCCACAAATAGTCATAGTAAATATATAAAGGGAGTGGCTGAACAAATTCAAAGAATTTATAGACATTATAACATCAAAATGGTATTTAATAGCCCAACCACTCATTACAACTAAAGAAAATACTCTACAAAAACTTACATGAAAAAACATCCACTGCAAATGTATAAAAGAATATAAGAGAAAAACCAGCTGGCTTCTTGATGAGATAAGAAAGACCATGTTTAAAGTTGAAGTGGTAATAATAATATTAGCTGTTTCCTTATAAGGAAACATTCAGTATTCATTGACCAAGTATCTTGTCCTTGTTGAAATGTCAGTTGAAATTTACAAAATCTTTCTCTTAAAACAATTTTTCTCATGTCCAGTGTCTGTTGTCGCTCTTTCCAGTAATTTCTTTTATTTTTAATTGAGTTCATTCCAAGCAAGGCAGTAAAGCCACCAAGACAAGGGGTTACTGGGTGTGGAAGAGTTAGAAACAGAAACACTGCTAAGGATCAAGAACAGAGAGTAATAAGGAGGACAGCAGATAGCAATTGACACTGCATTTAAATTTTTGCAGATTAAAGTTGGTTAGAAAGCAAGGTGCTAGAAGGGAGATTCACAAGTGAGAAATGTGAGAAAAGAAAATGTTAGCATAGAATTTACAGTTACATCTAACCAGTTCATCTGTAAACTGGTGAGACCCCATCACAAGTCTAGTACTGCACTTAAATTTGAAGAGTCTAGGCATCATAGTGAAGAGTGATATTTATTTCCACTTCAATACAGACAATGTGGCACAAGACGAAAATGGGGAAGAAGACGGTCTTCTTCTGCCTTAATATTAAACTTAGCTAGCCATAAACACTGACCAAAACATACCACAATATTCCTGACACCAAAACAACACATTATTACTTACCTTTCTTACTCCATCCACCATAATACCTCATTGTCTCTATGAAAGTCTGAACTAGTCACCATATGTACAATTCATTGTCTGTGGGGGGGAGGGGAGTTATAGAACAATTAGCGAAGAGCTCATCCAAACAATTACCATGAGAGTATTTGTAGAAAAGGCAAAGCAACCTTACAGTGGTGGGAAAGTGACTGAAGCTGAGATGTCCTGATTCTTAATAATATTCCTGATTCTTAGCCTTTTATTTGAAGTAGTGTAGAATGTCAACATCTTGATTTTGTCATTGTTTTCTCTTTGAGTGGCATGTGACATCTATTTTAGTAGATTTGCTATTGTTGAAATTCCTCCCATGATGTGGTTTCTGTTAATTGGTACAGATCTTTAGGGATCAATGCTGGAGGGTAAAAACAAAACCAAAGAAGTTGCATATATTAGCCTTGCAAATAAATGTGCAAGTCAAGCAAATAGAGATTTCTTTGTTGAACATGGAAAGGATTGGAGAGCAAGCTCATATATAAAATATGGAATCATCCACGTTTCATGCTTTACTGTGAGTTTTGCATTAAATGTTGATCTGATCAGTATATCAAACCCTATTTCTTTTTGTTCATCACATTTTCAGGTTTGCTCCCTTGAAAACACCTATTTTCATAGAGATTGTACATCTGAAGAAGACTGTAGAATGGATCAGCTAAAACATTTGTGCTAATTCTACCACTTCGTCTCCAGCCCCTCAACCTCTGGTGTCTTCCTCTTTGGGTAGAGGTGTCCACTCGGTCTGAACCGAACTTGGGGTAACTGGACGTACACTCCCTGAGTACCCGTAGATTATTTTGACTGGTCAACTGGACAAGTCCTGCTCACTGCACATGCTGTGTTAGTTTTTAGATCCAGTAAGTGGGGTGTTTTCCATACATTCACGGTCGACTGGGGACACGGCTGTGAGAGTTGGTGCTAGGAAGTTTAGAATGTGGCAAAGTAAAACAAGAAATAATATCTGCAGAAGCCAGACAACAATGGGGGAAATATTGACGTCTTTTATATAAGAAGATAACATCAGAACAGGGGTTACAGGGAGAATAAAAACGTTTAACATAAATGAGAAAAGAAAAAGAAAAAAACGACAAAATGCATCCAGTGAATTCACAACAGAGAGAGGGTTTGTGTGTGATAAACACGTATTGAATCGCCTGGGGTATGTTTACAACTAATAGTCCCGTCTCATAGAGACTTCTCAGAACAGAGGTTAGTCTTCTTTCTCTCCTGCAAATCTCTTAACTCACTGCGACGATAGTCTCGTGACTCTCTCGACTACAGTCTCTTTCCCCAACTCTGCTTTATTAGTAAAATCTCGAGTTAATATAGAAAAAGGATCAGCTGATCACAATTGACCATCGGCCCGGCATGCAGCTACTACGAGTGCCAAAAACTATCCCTTGACATGTAAACCGATTCTCCAATTATTTACCTTATCTCAATCACGAGTTCTTCTCGCTTCACCAAAATTATACTTTGGGATATCTAAACATTGATTCAACCTTTTAATCAAAACAAATACTGTTAAACAAAACCAAGTATGTCGCCCATCCCTATTGTTTACTAGTGACCCAGATTTAAAACATCGCCTCCTGCCCTGAGATCGTGCTTCTCATCGGTAAACACACATCTTAACCCAAATTGTACTTTGATAAATAAACACCGTTTCCATTTCCAGTCAATAAAAGTTATATTTGCGTGTGTGTGTTCATGTGGTGTGTGTGTATGTATATCTCTCTCTGTTACAAATATCAAAGCAACAAAAAGAATGAGATCAACAGACTAAACAACTTTTGGAATGATATTGACTCATCTCAAAATTAGCAGATATTTTTTAACTCATTAACACTTCCACTGCTGTGGACATGCTTTTACATCTTTGCCTGCTGTTGACATATATATACATTTACAAGATAATGTGAAATGTCAGCCTCTAACATTTGTGCTAAAATTATGACTTGTGCTTAGTGCTATTTCCAAACCAGCATACACATACTATTATACAATACAACCAGTTTTGTAACCTATTCTTAGTGTGGATTGGGTGTGTCATTTAGTTTAGTCTCTTCTGCAGAGTATTCTATCGAAACCAAAATGGCGACAAACATGAGAAATTGCTGTCAGCACCTTTATATCTTTGTTTTTGTTCTTATTCCCAGTAAATGTCAATTTCTTATTTTTTCCAAAATGGACCAGCACAGCCAGACAACAATACTATAACAATGCAGCCATGAAATTTTTAATGGCTTTCATAGGAACCTTTACTGATTAAATAATGATTAGATGACAAGAATTTGATAATTTCAGTTTCAATTTTTAAACAAAAAGTCATACCTCATATCCACGATAGTCAACCTCAACATCATCTCCATATACGTTAATATATTGATTGGCATTATTGAATACTGTTCCTAAAGATTAGAAAAAAAAGCTTGATTTGCAACAAATAAAACTTTCAAGTAAACATTTGAATGTTAGTAATGAATCAATAGATAGCTAAATGCAAGTAACAATCTAATTTTTTTCATAACACAACAAAGTATTATGGATGGAAAATGAGATGAAAACAAAGTCAATTCTTAAAGTGACCATCATGACATCATTAACATGCTGACTGTCAGAGGTCAATTATAAAATCTGACTTCAAACGCCAACTTTATAACACTCAATTTAAGCAATAAAGTTTTTTTTTAGGAGTGCCTTGATTTGTAGCGAGTAATTTATGAGATGTATACAAAACATCCAAGAACGGATGTTGGGACACTGAATTATTTAGAAGCTAGATTTCCAACCAGGCACTGCAGAGTTTGTGCATAAAACACATTATAGTGAGAAACACATTACATTTGTACCATTTGTGAAGATAAAACATCTCATTGGGTTGGTGTTTCAAAATTCACATACTTTGAATATTGGACACTTCTGTTGCTTTTCAAATGCTTTCTTTATGTTATATTTTCAATAAATTTTTCATATAAAATATTTATTTTTAGATGTCAGTATGATTTTTCATTCCTGCCTCATATGCCAGGTACCAGTTATTTGCATAAAAAAAACAACAAAAAACTTGGTTGTAGTCTTGATCGCAAGACCACAAAAATGAAATAACATGTGATCAGTGTCATAATAAAAAGTGACAGTTCATATATTAATAATTTTTCAAAAGATTAGGAATTAAAACCAAAGGAAAACAATTTATACCATTTACTGCAGATTTATATTCTGCTATTAAAGCAAAGTGGTATTTGGTGATTTTGGAATGGTTTAATAAGTGGCTATCTTCTGGCTGCCCTGTCATAATAATTCATGTCAGAAAGATATACTACTATTACCTTTACACTATTTACAGTGTTTGGACTAATGTCCTCATCTTTATTGCCATATCCACAATGTTTCGGCCATTGTATGCTTTGGGCTTCAATAGATGATATTTGTTTGAATTTCAAACTGAACAAACAATAGTCAATCTATAGGTTGGCATTTCTGAAGATTGGTTTGATGATGTTTGTGTAGATGTTCTTCCCATGTTTTAATTCCAGAAATGGGATTGACATATAACATTCACATTCCTGTTATATGTCAGCCCAAAGGTAGGTAAGTGTTAATAAATATCTTTTTCTTTTTTAAAGACCATCTCCCTTCAGGATGTAGGCAATCTAATCTCCAGATTCCTTCTTCTTTACATTATCTGTGAATTACCATGCATTTTTTGAAAAGATAGTGAAGTAGTTTCCTGTTGTCTTTTCTATCTCTTTAATAAATGTTATATCTGAATTAAATAATGGTCTCTCTTGGTTCTAATCCTTATAGGAAAGACTGCAAAAAACATCTCCTTCCCCAAATTTATAAACAAATCATACAGATGCATGCTGGGAATTCTTCCTAACCTATAAAAATGACCCACTTCTCAGTCTCATCTGCCATATTCTTGTTCTTTCTTGGCTTGAAATCAGAGCACTACAATTACTCTGTATCCATTTTGTGCATGAACACTATTTTTACTTTCTGAAATCTTTACCTTATTACTGTTGCTTTGCCTAGTTTTGACATGCATAGATATTGCCTGCTTAGTATTATTTTGACCTTCTTTTTTTTTCCTTTTCTTATTGTTTATTTAGAACTTTGTCAATTCTGTTTGTTGAGCATTTTGCAGATAACACTTAATCCTGTACTCCAGCTACTCTTTTTACTTATGGCTGTGTATTTGAGCAGCAAACCTTTTTTTTTTATTGAACAAGACTGACAAGGTACTTTCCTTTAGTTTTTATTAGGGTTTTTTTTGTATACATAGAAGTGTCTTTTTTTTCTGGACTCAATGTAAAAATTGCCTAAAGTTTGTTGGTCCTGAGTGCTTTCAGCTAAACTGTCAACTATTTTCAAGGATTAGTTTTGTTTTACAATGACTATAATAAATGGTATGTAAATGCTATTGTAGACAGTATAAAAGTTGGTGAAAGTAGACATATTCTTAATTTCCAAATATGGCCGCTACATAGTGGCCGTGTTCATAATTAATGCTATTAAGAGTTGGTTTCTTCTTTTTCATAATTAGGGCTGCCATCACTTTTAAATGCTTAATGCAGTGGGAGGTGCATATCACATTTGTCCTCCATACATTCAGATCTATCATTTAAGTATGGTATTTTCAAGATATTTCATAAATTTTCTGATGATTTAATGAAGGCTGAAAATATCTAACTTACCTGGATGAGGATTTCTTGGATTGCAAGCCATATCATCAGCCACCATCAAAATGATATGACTGAAAGAAAAATACAAAGAAAATATATTTGAGTGGCATCACATAAAAAACAAAACAAAAAAAAACACAATCTTTATAAAAATATAAGATGATCGATAAATTTTAAGAAAAGATGTATGTCTGTATAGTCTTGTGGCTGAGGCAGTTGTGTGCTACCCATTGCTACCAGTGGTCAGTTTTTGCATTAAGAATTTTAAATGCTGATATTCAAAGCAGGCAACGTTTCCTCACTTAGAAGACTGTTACAAAACAATCTTTCTACTTCCATTCCTGACATTTGATTTTGATTGATTTGGCTGTTTAACAGCATACCAACTCTTTATGGATCATTTAATGTTGAAATTTAATTTTCTTGGGAGCTTGGATGTAATAAAAATGATATGTTATTCTACTTTCACAATTGAATACATGGTAGATGACACTCAGCTTTTGTGCATAGATATGTTTGTCTGGACATAATTACAAGAGGGTGATTTGTGTTTTATGTTGTAGTTTTGTTGAAGTTATATTTTGGAATACAGTTTGATTTAAGAAATTGTTGGATATTATATGGATTAATGTCATGAAAGTTCTTTCATTTTTGGTAGTATTTTAAATAGATTTTGGTGAAGTCACTACAATTTGTTAGTATGTGCATCTGTTGGTAATTTTACTATAAATATGTATTGCTGATAATTATTTTTACTATAAAAATGTATTTTTATACTTTCATACTGTTTTGTTTTAGATTTCATTATTTGTCCATAGCTAGGACCCTAACAGGTACTACCACTCCAAGTCAGGGTGGACCAGGGAATAGCAGCAATTAAGGGGTGGTCCCATGCACTTCAAAATCCCCAACCTTCCGATCATAGGTCTTGATGCCTGACATTTGGCTAGGAACCATATTAAAATAGGTTTTAGAAATATAAGGAATGTCTTTGTTTCATAATAATCAAATACAAGACATGTATTATAGAATTGATTGTTTGATTTGTTTTCTATGGCTTATCAAGCCATTGAATGTTATTTAAAACCAGAAAATATTTTTAGTTTGTAATTTTCTTTTTTTTAGATAATAATGATTTAGTGATACAAGTCTTACTAATTAAACCATAGTTAGTGATAGAAGAGGTGGAGTCATACCTTTCCCAAGAGTATTTGTGTGCAAGTGAATATAACAAATACAACAGAAATTTGAACTTGGCTCTCCAATTAACAATTCTGAGCCATTATCCATTACACCACCTGCACATCCAGCACCTGGTATTCCAAGCGGTCACACACGAAGCTCAAGATTGCTTAAATTCAGTGATCATATAGGAAATGGTGTTTCAACATGATGTGGCCATAAGCCTATATTGTAGAATGAACTGACAGAAATGCAAATAGCAAATGTGACTGAAACATTGATACAATTTTAGTTAGGCTAAAAGGACTACTTGGTTGTACAACAGATTGATAGAAAAACAAATAGTATATGTAAATGTTTCCAGAAATATGTCTGATCTATCCTGACCTAGCTGTCACAGCTCAGTGGGGAGAGGAAATCGCTTGTAATATTCCATCCCTCCCAAAACCAAGCAAGCAATATTTAATCATTGCTCAATAGACTCCAAGTTTTCTACAGCTATGATGAATGGTTGTACCCTCAATGAGGCTCCTAAATCTGGAACATCTACTGGGACTCAAGCTAAAATTAAACCTGAAATGGAATGATTCAATATTAAAGATACTCTGGGAAAATGGTTGGTTCCTTGTAGCAAGGAAAAAAAAAAGTAAGCATCTGTTTATCTTGTGAGATAAAGGTAGCATCCGTTTAGTTCGAAATTCATTTCTTTGGTGGTTTGACTGTAGTGACCTCTCCAGGGCACAGGCCTGCTTGATGGTAGATGGTGGCCATGCACTGCTCAGACTACATAGCCCCACTCTTGACCATACCAACTAGATCCAAAGGAATGCATTACATTTGGGGCTGGCTTACGTTACCTGACTCCTTCTGACAGGATCTATCATTACAAAATCCAGATCAAACCAAAACTGGAGTATTTCTGCCATATCCAGGCTGGAGCTTCCCAATCCTCACTTTCCAGTTTTGACAGAGTTCAAAAACGTTTATGCAGCCTTGTGGGTGACCCTTTTCTCACAGACAACCCTACCTCTTGCTACTCTATTGCTATTTTCATGGCAGATGTCCAGACAAACTACATTCATTAGTTCCACCAGTCCAGACCAGACCTTCACAGCTAGGACCTTCCATACCATGTACACAGTCAACTTAACATCATTTCCTTCATATTTCATTAGTAAGGAGGAAGTTTCACTTGGACAGCTTCTTCCCCTGTCTTTTATGTAGCAAACTCCTGAAATGATATTTTCTCAATCATTACAATCTTAATCTCTTCAAGTTTAAGGTCAACCCTTATCTATCTTATATATCCACAATAATATACATTTACTTCCTCCTTGTATGCCCTTACAACACCCTCATTTAGCAACACTTTACCTTGAGTGGCTTTTGGGCCTTTTATCGAGTGAGCAATCATATAAAAAGAATGTCAGTTTAAAAGAAGTTCAGATTATAGAACTTGGATCAGTACCATCAATTGATAGAAGCACAAATAAATAGTAAATTTAAATAAAAAGTTTTTATTAAATTTTGATTGAAATAAAAGAAAATAAGACCAACACTCAAATATAAAAAAAAAAAAACTATTATAAACAAGTAGGTTGATAAACAAATAAATAATTGGAAAAGGTTCTCACCTATCTGGAATTCCTAAACGTTTGACACTTCTGTATATAGACAAAACATTGGCAACATGTCGATAATTGAACCAAAATCGTGATGTGTCTACTAAAACAGCCCAATTATTAGTGTGCCCACTTTGGAAAAATTCATTAATTTTTTCCTGGAAAATGAGAGTAAAATGTTAAAAGGAGAACTCTGAGAGCAATACATTTGAAAAGAGAAAAGAGAAAATTACTAAAACAGTGTAAAAAAGATAAATGCAACAGAAATGACATTTAATAAGGTTAATGGCACTAGACTAAAAAAAAATAAAAAAAATGACAGGTGAATTTGTTTTATTTGTGAAAGTAAAGATATTTCTCCAGAAATTACATTTGCATTAAATATTATAATCAAAGTTTAATTTTTAATAGTTATATAATTTAATAAATTTTCAGTCATTTAATACAGCAAATATTTTTTATTATGCATTATTTTTTACTGTAACCCATTAATGCCCAGGTTCATATTTTGGAGACAATGGACATTTATAGGTTATAGGTAAAACCTATAACTAATACCAGATTTTTTATAAGCCTACAATACCAGATTTTATTTTTATAATTATTACGTTTACAGTAATAATTTATTATGATTTTACAGTGGGTATTCTTATTCTATATTGTGTTTCTTCAGGACATGGGTGATCATGGCTCTCCACAAGCTCCTATCCTTCAAGGCTCTGAACATTACTTATCCCTTTGCCATCACTCTGAACCCTGTTTCGCCATCTATTCCCACAAGCACATCTGGAAGATAGCCTGCTGCCTTCCCTTGTTCTATCACTTTTGCCTTCGAGATATCCTGTGTGTCCCAGAAATTTTAGCTGTCTTTTTCTATAATGAATGGTGATAATCTTGACATGGAATTGTCCCCACAATGATTCTAGCAACAGAAATTTAGGGAATCCAAACATGTCTTGTTCATTTTTATCTGCTGAATCAGTGTCAACATCTAGTTGCTTGGGTTCTTTATTGTATGTCATATTTTTCTTCAATAAGATTCATTGTTTATGTCCCTTACCCACATCAGAAGCTTATATTGGGATATAACAAAGGAGAAATCCATTTGCCTTGATATGAGAATACACAGACAATATATCTATGTTCATGGAAATCTTCAAGCATTTTCAAACCATTAGCTACTCTATGAAAGTCTCAGTGTAATCTCAGATGTTTTTTCAACACCTTGAACCAACTGATCTTCAGCCACATAGGCTACAGCAGTAGTATGATAGATATTGGTGCAGAAAGTGTAATCAGTAATCTGAGTTCAAATTCATGCCTAGTTTGTTACATTTACATTGTCCTTACTCTTACATTTTCTATACAAAACAGATGTTGACCACTTTACAGCCCAAAGCAAACTGCATAAATACATCTTCTGCATATATCAGCTCTACACATACATCCGCTTTAACCAAAACAAAATTAATAATATATTATGACCTGTCAGAGCCACTCTTACTCAAAAACCAAAACCTTAATTTCAAGCCAACTAAAAACTATATACATCCATATTTAAAAAGACCCAATACAGACCAGCATTTGATGTCAAATGCCATGACACAATGCTGCGAGAGAAACCACCGATGACAACCACCACCAAATGTCCATTTCACTTCTAATTTCATCACTCTCTATCCCTGTTAGCTTAGCAACAGCAACAGATAGAAGGTACCAGTCTTTGTATATATGTAAATAAATCATACATTTATTTAACCCTACTCAATGTCATTTGTTTGACACTTGGATTTGTTTGACAAGGGAGAGAAGGAATTAACCTCCACAACAGTAACAGCAACAAGGTTCTGTCTTCCAGGTTATCCATTTCTGTCTCCACAACAACATTTACATTAATATCATTGGGAAATACATGAATCCATTCCCCACAACTATGGGTTACATAACAAGATAGACTCTAAGTTCTCTAACTTTGGATGGTAACCAGTGTAAGATGAAGAAAAAACTTTTAAACCACGAAAAAGGTAATGAGAAACCACTCCACTATCTTTCCCAAGAATGCATGGCAATTCAGAGATAATAAAAAAAAGGAAGCTGGAAAGTTGTGATCACCTATGCAGTGAAAGAATATGGCATGTTAAAAAAATATGGATATAGGCCTGGTAATAATCTCAATGGGTTCTGGACTGGAAACAGCCTAATAGCATAAAATGTGTGTGTATAAAAAAGCTTTAGGGAAGGGGTGGGAAAACTACGGCCCATGGGCCACATCCAGCCTGCCAAAAGAATTAATGTGTCTGGCCAAATGTTAGTAAATTTGAAAGAGAAAGTTACCAAGCAATACCAAATAAATGTTACAAGCAACTTGACACCTAATTTTAACAAGTTGATAAATGAATTCAGTCAGATACATTATTCTCATTGAGTCACTGAGATCCTTCTGTTGCTGAGTTACTTTGTTTTTCAAATAAATCTGTTTCATATGAAGTTACTACTTCAAAATATCAATAAATTTTTTTTTCTTTAAACTGAATTAATTTGTTTTCAAACAAATGTGTTTCATGTGAAATTTCAATTTTAAAATCTAAATTTTTTTCTTTAAATTTCTTTACTTTATGTGTTTTATTTGAACTTTCTACTTTAAAATATTAGTAAGAATTTTTTTATTTCTTTACGTAGAGTTAATTTGTTTTTCAAATAAATGTTTTTACTTTATAACATTAATTAATAAAAATAATTTCCTCTTAAAACAGGGTTATTTTGTCTTTCAAAAATGTGTTTCATGTAAATCTTCAACTTAAAAATACTTATTAATATATTTTCTTTAAAGTACTTTAAACTGAGTTACTTTGTCTTTCAAATAAATGTTTCATGTGAATCTTCTACAGTACTTTAAAATATTAATAAAAATTAATTGCATTTTTTTCTTTAAAAGCCTTTTCTGTATATTTTAAATATTAATTGTTTTGGGTTAATATACTATGCAGCCCAATAAAATTATGAATTTTTGAATGTGGCCCTTGCACTGAAAAGTTTATCCCACCCTTGCTTTAGGGTTTGGCATGACTAGCCGACTGATTGAATTGGACCAGGCTGATCACTCATCTAGCCCAAGTAAGATGCTGGAAAAATACTTGGCTTGTTGTACCACTCCAGAAAGTACCAAACTCTTTCTGCCATGCTCTACTTTTAAAAGACCCAGATTAAACCAAAAATGGAGTATTGACTACTGCTGCCCGGTCTTCACTTTCCAGCCATGAGAGATTTTGAAAACATTTGTGCAACCACGTGGATGATGAATTATTTTTCCACCATACAAAACACTGCTTGTCTCCTGCTATTCTGTTGTTATTTTCATGCCAGATATTTGGGAAAACAACATTCCCTTGTTCCACCTGTTCAGACATCCATGGCTAGGACCCAGTAGGCTGTATACATGTAGTTCACTCACCCTCATTTCCTTTATATTCCATTGGCATGGAAGAGGTTTCACTCAGACAGTTTCTTACACAGAACTGTTGCATTGTGGAAAAGCCTCCCAAGATGATGCTTCCAAGATCACTAAAATCTTAACCTCTTCAAGTCTAGGGTCAACTGTTATCTATCCAAATATATCATAATGTGCACTTCTTGCTCCTCCATCACTTGTATGCTCTTAAAACAACCTCATTTAGTAGACCTCTACTTCGAGTGTCTCTTGTGGCTTGTATTGGGTGAACAATGTTAAAAAAAGGTCAAAGTAGAGTGTTTCAGCACAACTGTCCACTCACTTTCCAGGAATACAAACTACTGAGAGATCAGGGTTAGTATCACTGGTTGTTAATCACAGGAACAATCGGTAGCTCAATTTTTTTTATGAAAGCATTGGTTCATGAATTTGGTGACATGGTAATTAAATTATGAGTGCAATCTCTGGACTGGGTAGTGTTTTTACTTAAACTCAGTGGAAACAAGGCGAGCAATAACTGAACAGTACTAAAAATAAGAACTATTTCTAAATTCTTCTTATCCTCTTTCACTCCCAGTCGCTCCTTGCGTCTTAGTGGAATTATCGCCATGCTTGTGGTGAGATGATTAAAAAAAATAAAAGTGAAACAATATTACATAAATTTAATAATTTTTTTTAAGAAGGTAATGATTATCTCCCCTTAACCTCACATATTAGGTTGGTAGAGTAAATGATTTACTGTAAATCAATTATCAATTAGTTCTTAATGTTTCTGAAGCAATTCACACAAGAAGAATCAAAGAGTAAGACACCATATAAGAAAAATAAATAAAATAATAAGGATGCAGAAAATGTTAAATGTAGTGTCTGATGTTTAATTATTATAAAAGAGACCGTAAGGGAGAAAACAACTCCAGGAAAAAAAAAGGTTCGTTTTCCTTTTTTAGCAAGGCAGTTTTTAAATTATTAGCAATGAAAAATAAAATCTGCCTGAAAATCGTATAAAAAAAGCTTCAACAAAAATAATGACGACAACTTAATTGAGTCAACTTATTTGGCATTCAAATTTATGAACATCGAACTTTTGATTGAGGTAATTGTTGATTATTTCATATACCCACTTAGAGCATCAGTTTCGACAAATAAAAAAATGGTAATTGCTTTGACTAAAAATAATAAAAAAATTAAAAATAGTTTAGACCTTGTTTTAAAAATTAACAATGACTCACTACTAAAACAATAATTTTTACGGCAATTTTTAAAAAATCGTAAAATAAAAAACTATGACCATTTTTTGTTGTTGCTTTGTTAGTCTCTTTGTGAATAATAATTAAAAAAAATCATATTATTTGGAGAGTTTAGTTAGTATTTAATCTTTAATTGCCAAAATTCGTGCTTTTTTTCAGTTATAAAAATAAAATGAGAAGAAAAATTGAATGCATATGTCTAAAAAAAAATTATTTAAATTAAAAAGTAAAACGTTTTAATCAGGAAATTTTAAAAGTAAAGATTAAAGAAACTGATAACATTTTTTTTTTAACGAATGTAAACAACTTTACTTTTGCAAGCAAAAACATTCTATCTTTTAATGTTATATCAAAATTTTATCAAATAATGTTTTATATCAAAATTTTCTTAAATCTTTCTTTTTAATCGCATAAAAAATATTACGACAATCCATTTGAGATTTATATTCATTCTTCAATAAAATAAGTATTTTTCGCATAGGATCATGTTTTCTAATGAGGTTTTATTTTAAATCTATATTCCTTATTTTAAACTGAAAGACTATCTTTTCAAAAAAAAAAATAATAATTTTACGTGTTAATAAATAATACTTGAATCTTTTTTCTAAAATTTTAAATATTCCATAAAAATAATTTAATAAAAAAATATTTCGACTGACGGCAAGAAGAGGAAATTTTTTCGAGCAATTGATAAAATATGCAAACGTGATTACACTTAATCTACATACAATATAAACTATAACCTCACCTCATTTGCATATGAGTATATATCAGTTGATAATTGTAATATGAACACTTGTAAAACAATCCGAAAAATCCAACTTCTCATGCCATGCGGATCCATATTAACAATAGTTCAATGGCGTCAACCTTGTTGATAATACACCGCCAGACACTGGTTATTTATGGATGCGCAATATAGCTACAATTACAAAACTTGAAAAAAGAAAATGTCTTGTTTAACAAGGGAATATTTTTAGACATTTTTAAACAAAAAATAAAACTAAACCTAGAAAAATTTCCCCAGATGAAGCTTGTAAAATGGAGAGAAAAAAAAAATAGCTGAAAAAAATGAACACAACACACATGAAGTTATATGTGACATATAACTTCATTAATTTAATTTTAATCGCTACAAAAAAAGGTATTTCGCAAATAGATAACACGAAATAGAATATTAATAACATTATTTTATTATTTCAAAAGGATTATTTTAATTTTCCCCGAAATCAGGAAGAAGAAAGAAAAGAATGAGAGAGACGGAATGGTGGAATAAAATTATTGCTCTACTGGACAACCGTAAATAAATTCAATGCTTATAGCTTTGGACTTGTTAAAAAAAAAATTCATTTATCAAGATTTTTTATTTTTTAATAATTTTCAAAAATAAATAAATAAATGTATATTTTCTTTATTAGCATTTTGAACTAAAGCCTGTATATAACTTTTATCTCTCACACAAAAATAAGTGGCGTGTCCGTTGTGCTTAGCAACGGATAAACAATGAGAAAAAATTCTGTTAAGTGACTTTTTTTAAAAATTGTTTCGTGTAGCGAATAAAAACAGTAGAATATGTGATAACGTGTTGAATGTAACAAAGCAAAAATCGCTCTTTTGGGGGAAATAATAAATCCTTGTTTAGGAAATTCCAACTTATAATCAATAAAACATTATTTTAACGAGAATAGGTCCTAATGAGTGTTACTGTTGTTTCTGTGGGCTCTGAAAAAAAAAAGAATTACACACGCAAAAAGATACGGGTAGAATGGTTATTTCATCACTCCAGCAAATACCTCTACTAACTCCCACCGCTATGCTCTCTTTTTATAGGAGTCTGTTAAGAAGATCAAGAATGGAGTAATGGTAATTGCTGCCATATCTGGTACTGCCTAATCCTCACTGTCCAGCCCCGACAGAGTTCAAATGTGGCCTTGTGTGTGATGAATTATTCTCCACCTTACAATTCTTACTCCACAGAAAAAACGTTGCCAGCCTTTCCCTATTATATCACTCATATTACTATGACAAATGTTAACAGGAGTTACATTTCTTAATGCTACTAGTTTGGACCTTCACAGCTAGGACATGCCATACCATGTTCACAGTGACAAACCATACCTATCCCCTTCATGTTACTTTGATAAAAAGCACCTTGCACTCAGATAGCTTCTTCTCCAGAATTGTTACTATGTGAAACAAACTCTCAAGTAAATGCTTTCCTGGCAACTATAATCTTGGTTTCTTTAAGTCCAAGGTCAAAGAAACAAAATCCATTTCATCCTACTTGTCCACATAATACTATTTTATTTCCTCTTTTCCTTACAATCTCACTGAGTAACCCTTTGCCTTGAGTGGTCCTTGAGCCTTTTATTGGATGAACTATGAGTAAATAAAAGAAAATAATTATATAATTTTCCCATTTATTATGGTGTCATAATTGACAGTATAAATATATTATATTTTATTACTCCCAAAATAAGTTAGTCTTTAGTTAAAAGTGTAATAAATAAATGTTTAATCATCTAGGTTGTTTTTTTTTTTTTTTGTACCTTCTTTTGAGAAGTGTATTTTTAAGAAAGCCAGATGGTTTGTAAAAAATTGTTACAGTTGTGTAAATCTCTTTTAGACTTAGTGTTTAAAAACTGCCAAAATTATTTTGCAATTTGTTACAGATTCTTTTTGTAATTTGTGGAAAAATGTTTTTTCATATTTACTGACCAATCAGAGATGTGGTTTTATGTCCTCTGTGATCCAAATTTTTCCTAATAAAAGAACTCTGGTCAGCAGGTAACTTCAGAAAGCATTTCACCATGAAGACAGAAGGAATTTCAAGGTTGCCAGCAGAAGGGTTTTTTTGACATTCACTTATGGAAATCACCACTATGACAAGGAAAACAAACAAGAAAAGAACACAAAGAAATTCCTAAATACTGCTTAGGCCCCATGTGTAGCTGAACAGAGGGAATATCAAAAGACATTTCTAAATATTGTTAAATCTCTCAGAGACAATCATGGAAAAAATAAAAACTTTGTTCTTCTGAATTTTGCTTTCTTAAAGTTGTTTTTTTCATTTTCGAAAGAGTTATCAACTTTTTATTAAACATTTGAATTATTATCTTTTGTGCAAGCTCTTATATGTAAATTTTCTATTTGTTTTTGTTTTTTCCTGTATACTGTAATAAATGTTTGACCTTTAAAATTTCATGTAGTGGTTGAATCTTGTCTACACCTTAATCTACTTACTTTAGGGATAAGAGAGGAACAAGTTCTCTTTTCTCATTCTCTTCCTATCGGGTTTTTGTAGGGAATTAAAATTTTTATAATACTTAATCATCTGCTCTTGAGTCACCTATAATTTATGCATGTAGTAATGATAATATTAACATATTCCTTATAAGGAAACATTTGACATTCATTGGCTGAGCAGTTAATGTTGCTATCAGTTGAAATTTATGAAATCTTTCACTTAATACAATTTATCAGGAAAATAGGCCTCAGTAGCTGTTACTGCTCTTTCCAGTACAATATTGATGGGGACTTCCTTGTTGCCTTTTGTTTGGAGTAGACAGCATTTTGTTTATATCATCATTTTCCCTTTGAGTTACATGTGCTATCCATTTTAGTTGTTGCTGCTGTTGAAAGTCTTCAAGTGATGTGATTTCTTTTATCTGGTACAGGTCTTTGTGATTCTGTAGCACCAGTTCATGAGGTTTGATGAAGCATGTTACTCATTGAGGTCTACTCACTTGAAGCCATTTTTAACCATTGATTTAAGAAAGCAATTGTATACAGCCAACAGTCTAGCTATTCTGAACAAGTCAAAAAGTAACAAATACATTACATGACAGCCTGACTAGAGGCCCAAAATGTAAATCACTTGACAGCGGGTACCAATTTTTTTAAATGACGGCATAGCTATCATGGACCTCAATTTGTTTTACCATCCATAGCTAAGGCTACATCACTTATGCAATGTATAGCCAAATCAATTCACCAGTAAGACCTCATTTCACTTTTCTGTTTTATATATTCTCATATATAGGATTAATATAAATATAAAATTTGTCATTTAGCTGATTGATGTCATATTCAGCACCCCAATTCAAAAGTTTCATTGACAAACATTTTGGTAATAATTCTGTCTATTTGTCAGGAGGTTTCAACAATTAAATGCTGATTTTTCTCATTTTCATTATTCTTGCATTAAGTTATATTCTATTTGTGGCACAAAGAAACTGTTTTTTAAATGTAGTTTTGTTTTTTGTTTTTTTAACTATATTGCAGTGGAGCTGAACTGCAGGTTTGAAATGGATGAACTCGTTGGCTACCAGTTTGTAGCAGGAGGTGTGACTTTGTAACAGATCCAGTTGTTTAAGAATTGTGATAAAGTGTTTGAGAAATTTCAAAAGAAATGAATTTAACATGTACAAGAATTTTACATAATACACAATATAGTTCACAAAAGAAGAGAAAGAGAGAATTATATTTATGTCTATACAGATAACTATACAGATAACTGAAAACGAAAAAAACATTTATGTGCTTTAGCAGTGTGTGTGTGTGTGATGTCCATGTAGCTTGTTTGAAATTAAGTAGTTGGTTTGCCAGGCAACTAAGTTTCTTCCACAAACGAAGGTTGGACATATCTGTTTCTGAATATTTTTTTTATTGATTGATTTGTTTTCAAAGGTTTATCAACCTTTTGCAGGTTATTTAAAGCCAGAAAACATTTTTAGATTGTAATAATTTTTTAGGGAGATAATAATGATTTAGTATTAGAAAACTTACTAATTAAAAATTATGTTTATATCATTATTCTCTCTTCTTTGTAATGAACCTGAATGGAATTGTAGTAGCTGTAAATGGGATAGTAAGATACATTTAATTCCACCAGTCATTGCAATAATATCTACTATGCATGCAAATAAATAATTTAGTTGTACTTGGGGGGGGGGAGAATATAATGATATAAGGCCTGTTCTCTCAAATGTTATATATATATATATATATATATATATATATATATATATATATATAAGAGTTACAATATCACAAGTATAGTAATACTCCCTACTCCCAACTCCCTGAGCAGAGAGAAGCCAAGCCTGATTGGGGGGCTCCGGGCAGTGCTTTGTGACCCTCACTATCCTATCAATATTTGCTTTTTTATACCTACATTTATATACGTTACACAACTAAGCACAACTGACTGTTAAAGGATGAAAATTTTTTGTGCATTTTGAATTTTTTTATTTTTTTTGTTCAATTCCATAAATTTGTTTTGCTTATACTAAGTCTTAATAAAACATTATATAAAATTCATTATGTTTTTATTCATAATGTTGAATGCATTAAAATTATTCAACTTTTTAACAAGAAAAATCAACCAGTTGATGTTAAAAATTGTCACAAAACAATATTGACTTATTTAAGATGGAATGATCTATTATGACGGGTCTCTAATTTGTATTTATTTACAATTTTTCCAGTTGAACTGTTAGCCTATATTGCATCTGGTCCATTATTGTACATAATTAGGTAACAATAAAATATATATTTTATATGAATACTACCTTATGAAAATTGTGATGTAGTAGAGTTTTGTTGTATCATAGATTTGATGGGCTCCATATCATAGAATTGGTGGGAGCCTAAAGGAATCTTGCACAGGCCCTGTTAATACTAAATGGATAGTAAGATACATTTAATTCCACCAGTCATTGCAATCATTTCTAGTATGCATGCAAATAAATAGTTTAGCTGTATTATCAAAGAATTTAAGTAATTTTGTTATTATATTATCCTTTAAACTACATTATGACTGTTCTTGTTTATATTCAATACTTACTGAAAATTAAACAAATAATATCCTGCTCATCATTGTTTGGTTTGTTTAATAGTATATCATATGGGTCATTTGATGCTGAAATTTAATTTTCTTAGGAACTTTGATATATTTTTTTTTATATGATAATGTATTGTTGGTAATTTTTTTCCCTATGAAAATGTATTGCTGGTAATTTTTTTTACTTTGAAAATATATTGCTGTCATTTTTACTATAAAATATATATTTATATTTTCATAATGTTTTGACCCCAGTTTGAGGGTTTACTATTTGCCCATAGCTGGAACTCTAACAGGTGCAACCATCCCAAGTCAGTGTGGAGCTGGGAACAACAGCAATTAAGAGGTGGTTCTTCACTCCTCAAAACCTTCTGTTCAGAGGGTCTTGCTGTCGGATATATTTTACTGTCATAGTTAGAACAAGTTTATCAATGTAAAAATTATGGAGTTTTCTTTTTCACAAGTTGCGACAGATAATCTGTCTATGTGTTCAAGATGTTAGCATCACTTGTAAGACAAGTTGAGAACCTAACATCATCATGCTTTTCTCTTTGTTTGTTTGTTTGTTACTCTAGGTGATTGATTTCATTTTTTTACAGCTTATCAACCTTGATTTACTGATACAAGTCCTACTAATTAACCCATAGCTGGGGGAAGAAAGGTGAATTCATACCTTTCCCAAGGATATGTGTGCATAAGTGAATGTAATGAACCTGAATGGAATTGGAAATCTGTAATCTGATGTCCCATTTTGAGCTGTTATCCATTACACGATCTACAAATCCAAACTTATAGCACCTAGTATTCCTAAGTGGTCACCCATCTAGGTACTGACTAGGCTCTACATTGTTTAACTTCACTGGTTGTATGAGAACTGCTGTTTCAATGAGATATGGCTGTAGGCCACTTATTACTCTATTGTTTGATTGTGGATGTTATCAAGCTTGTGGGTTTTGTGCATATATTTTAGGTGAAGGTTTGTGTTCAATATGTAAACAAAGAAGACAGAAGAAGAATACAAAACTCGTGTTTCTGCTATGGATGTTTCTTTCTTTTATGTTGACTCTATTGAAAAAAGTTAAAAGGTCTCTTGAGTATGGCCCTTTTTCTTTTGGGTTCTGAAATAATTTGTAGTATTGTATGCAAATTAGATAGACAAGTATAAATAGAGAACAACTGGTGAACATAGGGAATGCCTAGCAAACCCGTTTGTTAAACGTAACACAGAGAACTGTACTATGATTGCTACTACACAGAGAGATATGCAAGACATAACAATGACATTGCTGACAGGATCATTAAATTTTCTGGACAACCCAGAACACATAGAAACATGGATAAGAACTTGAAAAAATGAAAAAATTAAGAGACACAAAGAGCAACAGAATAGACCAAGATCACCATAAAAGAAAAAACAATAGTATACAACCTCTCCAATTCAGGGAGGTGTAGTATCATATGCAAATTAGATAGACAAGTATAAATAGAGAACAAGTGGCAAACATAAGGGCTATGCGTAGCAAACCCTTTTGCTATTCAGGATGCAGAGAACTGTACTACGACTGCTACTACACAGAGAGATATGCAAAACAAAACATGATTTATGGGAAGTAAGAATACGAATGGGTAAAGCTGGTCGAGCTAAAGTCAGCATTGCACTGAGTTGGGAAGACCAAACCTCTACTTCATGAGTAGGACTGCTAAATCACATCCAATGATATGGTTGATAAGTGGAAAAAGTTCAGTCATTAGTAAGCAGGGGAAACAAACATTCCCCAGTGGGAATGCTATTACTGTGTAGTTCATATCTTGAAAACATGGCATCCTAGCTCACCAGACTTGAGTCAACTGGACTAATACACACATAGCATAGTTGAGAGAGAAGTCAGTCAATGCCTCTATAACACCATAAAATAAAAGTTAACCATAACCAAGAGTATGTCCAAAATTGATAAAGATCATCTGGTTTAGGTATGACAATGCTTCTAATCGAGGCGGCCATTGATGCTAATGGTGGATTCATTGAGTAGATAATATGTGGCAATTTGTTTTCAAATGAAGGTTTCATTTGTATGAGTGATGCACCTTGCTCTAAATTGAAGAAAATGTTCTAAAAACATAATGCCCTCTGTGTATATATATATATATATATATATATATATATATATATATATATATGTGTCTTGAACAATAACAAAATGTTAAAAAATTGAAAATTTCAGACACACTGGGTTATATATTAGTATTTTTTTGTTTTATTATTTAAATTATGTTCCTTGACTAGTTTCAGCCAGTAGCCTGGAAGTTGATCTCTCCTCTGTCACAGCGCAATAAGGCATTGATTGATTGATAGCTTATTAACTGTTTGTTATTTAAAGCCAAATCATATTTTATATTGTAGGAGGCTGCTTACAGTACAGTTTCCAAGGAGTCACCATTCTAAATACTGATTGGACTTGACACTGCTTAACTTCAGTGATCAAATGAGAATGAAGCAATAACATTTCATCACCACCAAGCAGGCCCTAAATTTTCTCCAATCTTCATGAATCATTGTACATTTAATGAGGTTCATTGTAAGATTTAATGGTTGTTAATCACCAAATGTGATCTATCTATCTATCTATCTATCTATCTATCTATCTATCTATCTATCTATCTATCCCAGTCTGTTCAAATATATATATATATATATATATATATATATATATATATATATATATATATATATATATATATATATAAGTAAATTGTCGCCATTTTATATTTTTAATTTTGTGCATGTGTGTTGTTTGTTTTCAATTTTGTTGACTGCACACTATAGTAAGGTCAGTTGAGCACCATCTATGAGAAAAAGAGCACCATGATGCAATTTACTCTGCCAGAAATTTGGAAATGACTTGCTGTACTACACGGCATTCATGCCAGAAGCTCCAATACAAACATTTCAGAATATTTGGGTGCCAATCTGAGGACAGAGGATTCAGAAAGAGTTGGATGAGCCTAATGGTGATTACAAAGGTACAGCAGCTTGGAAAAATCATTCTGATCAAAATTTGTTGGTGAGGGCAGACTCAACATGGGGACCTACATCAAGTGCATTGAGGAGGTAGTGCTGCCCTGGATCAAGAGGGAGGCTGCTGGAAGACCCTATGCCTGGCAATAGGACTCTGCACCATTCCACACAAGCAGGAGAACCCAGTTATGGCTGCAACCACATCACACCTCACATTTGGCCATCTAACTCTCCAGACTGCAACCCTATTATGTGTGGGGCACAATTTAGAGACCAACAAAACTCCTTGTAATACCAAAGATGAACTGAAAACAAGGATTATGGCATCATTCACCAAAAAACAAGGAAATCATCTAGAAGAAGTCAACTGGAGGTCATGGTTGGAGCCAATGGTGATCTTATTGAATAAATTTACTCTTTAGTATTTCAAGATATTTTTGTGTAATTTTGGAAAATATATCTGTTAAAATGAAATGTCAGTGTTATTTTCATTTTTTTTGCGTAATTTAGATGACAATTTATCCATCGCACCCAGCATATATATACATATATATATATGCACACACACACACACACATATATATTAAGGGAGAGATTAAAATTGTTCCAATGAGAGAAAGGCGTATATTTTAAAGAGAAATGAGAAGCTGCAAATGTTTTTGGCTATTATGTGGATTTTTAAATATATATTATGCTTTATTTTCCACTTTTTTTTGTCTTCTACACATGTTTCAGGTCTTGTTACTGTCATCTGGTGAAGAATGGTTATTTCTGCTTATTATTTAAAGGAAATAATTTTTTCTTTATGTTTCCTATGTTTAACAACTGTCTTTTGTGTGTGGGTGTAATCAAAATTCTTTTTGGATTGGTGGGGAAAATGTTCCTCTGCTTAAAGGGTAATAAAACAATTAGGATTGGTCAAAGAAAGGTGGAAAGAAGGAGATCTTTGTTTTATTTTTGAATGAACTCTGTATTTTTTTAAACCTATCTACATTTTTGTGTATTATGTGTGTGCGGTCATGTGTATGTGTGTTTAGTGGTCAATATATATATATATATATTCCCAAGAGGATAGAACCCAGCTAGAGCTCAATGTCCAGGTTGTTTTATGTATCCAAAGTTGTAGGTCTGATGAACTGGATTGTGATTATGATTCCAATGTAATAAATTATAACCATGGAATATTAGTGTTTGAGCCTTTTATATATATATATATATATATATATATATATATATATATATATATATATATATATATATATATAAACAGATACTTAGGGACTGATGATAGTCGCACACAGAATGGCTTGAAATAGGCTATCTCTATGTTGAGGTGATTTTTGTTTTTTTCTGTAAAAAATACATATACTCTGTTAAAATCAAAAAATCAAGCACTTTGTGGATTAGTTTTAATAATTAGTATTACTAGGATCCACCCGGATTATATACCAACAGATCAATTACCTTTACTATATATATATATATATATATATATATATATATATATATGAAATAGGATCCAACACAAATCAAATATGGATTGGAATCAGACGGAATAATAGGATAAGGAACAAATAGGAAATGTTTATAAATCTAACATTTTCTAATGAATCTTTAATAAAAGTGAAATGTTAGATTTATAAATGTTTCCCATTTGTTCCTTATCCTATCTATCTATCTATCTATATATATATATATATATATATATATATATATATATATATATATATACTTGCATTCATTGAATATTGCAGTCACATCTGGTCTGGTGTTTCTGCTATGTATTTAGAGATTGTTATTATATATCTATAGGAGTTATGGATGTTTCATATCCAAATATAGTAGCTGTCATTTGACCACATGGTGAAGGAAATTATGTTTGTTTTCAGTGTAACAAGGAACTATTTAATCATGTAAGGTCGTCAGCTAGCTGTGCAAATGTCGTATTTTGTCTCTGGGTATGTTACGATAACCGCAGCATCATAGAATGGACAAAATTAATTTATCAACTCTGATTTTGGTTGGTTTTTCATCTGTTTTGAGAAGAATCTAGAGATCAACTTTGAAAAGTCTGCTCATTTCTGATTGGCTTATATCCTGGCTGTGAAAGCTCTCTGAATCTATTTATAGAAATGGGGAAATTTTGGTCTCCTTGTTATTATTTGTTTATTTCTTTTCTTACATTCTGGTTGTGAAAGCTTTCTGATTCTTTGATCAAAAGATACTGGAAAAATGATCAATTCCTTGTACTGATCCAGAAAGTATCTTACTCCTCCTGCCATGCTCTGTTTTTACACGTCAAATCAGACTAAAAGTATTGCTGCCACACCTGCACTGGAACTGCTCAATCTTCACTTTTCTGCCTTGACAGAATTCAAAAGCATTTATGCGGCCTTGTGGATGATGAATTATTTTCCACCATATAACTCCTTTCCCACAGAGGAAACATTACTAGCCTATCACTACACTTACCATTATTTTCAGGGCAATTGTTCAGAGGAGCTATATTCCTTAGTCCTTACTTTCACTGGGTTGAATCATCCTCATTTCCTTTGTATTCCATTGGTAAGGAGGAAGTTCAACTCAGAGAGTTTCTTCCCAAGAACTATTACTTTGTAGAACAGATTCCCAAGATGATGCTTTCCTGATGATTATGATCTTAACCTTCTCAAGACTAGGGTCAACCATTATCCATCCTACATATACTCAAAATATACACTTCTTACTTCTTTCCTTTATGCCCTTACAACAACCTCATTCAGTAATCTTCTACCTTGAGTGACCCTTGGACCTTGTGTTGGTGAATATATATATATATATATATATATATATATATATATATATATATATATATATATATATATATATGTAATAAATTTGGGTATGTAATTCCAACAGAGTTATCAGTTACTGATTTTTGGAAAAAAGTTAATGAAAATATATAGCTTCGTCAGAATGAAAATGAAAAATGTATGTGTATGCATTTGTGTGTGTTTAAAATAATTAAATCTTATATTATTTTTCCCAAGCTGGCATTGTTCGAGAATAAAAAAGAGAAAGAAAATGAATGACTTTTAAAATAATTGTTTAACATTTTATATTCTTCACCTTAAGTGTCCGAGTTTTGAGATAGGATTCATTCAGAATGAATAGAAAATAAATGAAAGAATTGTTTTTACCCATGCGTTCTCCATGTCGACAGTATGTAATACATTTGGGCATGTAATCCCGACTGAGTTATAAGTTATTGACATTTGGAAAAACGTTCTTGAAAGTATGTTTCTAAAATAATATTCAATAATGCATTTCACTTATACGGCTTCATCAGAAAGAAGATGAAAAATGCGTCATGTATGCATGCATTTTAAACACACACAAATGCATGCACACACAATATTGGGGGGATTTTTTGATTAGATCTCATACATATATATATATATGTGTGTGTGTGTGTGTGTGAATTAAAACAATGCTTTGAAACAAGTAGGCTATTAATGGTCATTGCATCACATCATTGTCACGGCATCCATATATATATATATATATATATATATATATATATATATATATGTATGTATACAGATAGAAAGGATCTAAAGGCTTTCTATGCTGGCCTCAAGTGCATTTTCGGTCCTCAGAAAAGTAGTGTTGCTCCTATCTCCACAGCAGATGGTGAAACTCTCTTGACGGATAAGTCAGACATTTTAAATCGCTGGAAAGAGCATTTCCAAACTGTGTTAAACACTGCTTCGGTTACTGATGAGGAAGCCATCACATCAATTGAGCAAAATCCTGAAATTCTGGAGTTGTCTTTTAAACAAGAGGTAATTGATGCCATCAAGCAAATCTCATCTGGAAAATCACCTAGTCCTAAGGATCCTATTCCACCCGAAGTGTATAAGCATGGTGGCCAAAAGTTGGTAAAAAAGTTACATCTCCTCTTTGTGGTGATATGGAAGGCAGGCTGTGTCCCACAGGATTATAAAGACACCTCTATCAAACACCTCTACAAAAACAAGGGTTCCAGGTGTGTCTGTGATAATCATCGGAGGATATCACTACTTTCAATTCCAGGCAAAATCCTAGCGAGACTGATTCTAAACAGAATCATTATACACCTTGTTGACGACATCTATCCTGAATCTCAGTGTGGTTTTCGGTCGGGTCGGGTCGGGGCACCATTGACATTATATTTTCTCTTCGTCAAGTTGCAGAGAAGATTCGCAAGAAAAACCAGGAGTTATACATGATGTTTCTGGACGTGACGAAGGCCCTTGACACTGTGAATCGAGAGGCTCTTTGGCAAGTCTTGAGAAAACTCAGCAACCCTGAAAACATGCTAAAGTTCATCATCTCCTTTCATGAAGGAATGAAAGCTAACATCGTGTCTGATGGTATGATGTCGGGATCCTTTAATGTCACAAATGGCACCAAGCAAGGTTGTGTCATGGCCCCTGTCCTTTTTGCCCTTTTCTTCTCGGTGATGCTGAAATATGCATTTGCAGACACAGAGAGTGGCGTCAAGTTTCAGTTTCGAACAACTGGTGATCTCTTCAATCATCAGCGCTTCAAAGCCAAGACCCACCTTCGTACGCATATTATTCGTGATTTGTTGTTTGCTGATGATGCGGCTCTTGTAGTGACATCCTTTGAGGAGGCCCAACATCTAATAAATCGTTTCTTTGCTGCATGTAAAGTATTTGGTCTTACACTTAGCATAAAGAAAACTGAAGTTGTGCACCAACCTTGTCCTACTCCGAAGCAATTGCGTGGTGAGAAACAAAAACCAGCAGTCTACAAATTTCCAGAGAGACTATTGAAAGTAGAAGACAAACCCCTAAACTATGTAAAGTCTTTCACCTATCTTGGTAGCAAAGTCAATTACAGTGGAACTTTAGATGAAATCATGCATCGGATTGCTAAGGCTACCAGTGCTTTCGGCAAACTTCGCTATCGCTTGTGGAATAAGTGGGGTATTCGACTGGATACGAAAATTCGGGTTTACAGAGCTGTTGTACTTGCCATCCGTTTGTATGGCTCAGAGACGTGGACTCCATACAGGTACCATATACGCCAGCTAGATGTTTTCCATAAAAGCTGTCTGCGTGCAATCTGTGGAGTTAAGCTTCCAGATAGGACATCTAACGTAGACCTGTTTAACAGGTGTAATATTGGAGGAATCGAGACTTTTATCATACAGTCACAATTACGGTGGACTGGTCATGTCTTGAGAATGTATGATGACAGGATAACCAAGATCCTAATTGTTGTGGATTCCGAGATGAAATTCGGTCTCCAAAGAATGACAAACGCAAGAAATAAAGATAAGAAATTAAATGTATTTACACAATAATACAAAGGGTATATTGTTAGTAAATCCAGGAATGCGGTTAGTCGTAATAATAATATATATAGATATAGTCTCGAAGTAGGACTTCCTTAAAGTCTACGTGCTTGTAACTGTGATTTCTACAAGCGGTTACCTCACACTATTACTCTACCTCCAACTCAATCACAATCTCTGCTCACTCTCTCTCAATTTATATTCTGACTGACTCTGGGTATTTAACGGCAGCAGTCCAAGTAACACTCTGGTCGAAGTCCACTTATATGAAAAAGGGGTGGACCCCATAACACTAATGTACGGCCAGTTAGATCAGGGCTACAAGAATGTAGGACGCCCATGGCTAAGATATAAAGGCAAGCTGAAAAGCAACTTGTCAGCAGTCAATATACCACATAACACCTTTCAGCGCTTAGCTTTGGAGCGGGTAGAATGGAGATCAACGTGTTTTAGTGGACTCAGCAATTTTCAATCTGCTTGCTTCAAGAAGCGAGAGCAAGATCTAAAAGGCCAGCCAATCTAACAGTGATCTTATCTCACAATCCTCACACTTGCTCCATATGTAGCCTCCTTTGTAAATCACTAGCGAGTCTTAAATGCCACTTAAGATTATCGCACAAACTTTCATAACTGAATCAATAAGCTGTCAGATCCACATACGTCGAAACCGACGGGAGAGTCCATCACACACACACACACACACACACACACACACACACACACACACACACACACACACATATATATATATATATATATATATATATATATATATATATCCTTATTGTAAGATAAGGACAGCATACTCCACTGGATAAAATAAAAGGTTTTTAATGGATACCACATGCAGCAGCAGTGACATGTGGGGCCAACTCCTTGATTGTATGTCTTCAAGTAGATGGGTGTGGCTCTAGAGGGCCTAGTACTGAGAAATGTGAGAAAGGAAGACATTTTAAATATATAAAAACAGATGAAACATGAAATAAGCACTTTATTCAAATTTAATATAAACTAAATTTTTACTTCATTCTTTGATTGGATGCCCTTCACTTCTGCATGCTACTGTGTAGCAAACACCCAACTATGACCAAAGGCACTGTTTAAAAAAATACAGACAAGCAAACACTTTTAATTTTCATCAGAGGCTCAAGTTAGATTTATTTATTGCTTTTTTTACAAATTTTGTGGGCATCATATGCCAGACAATACTGGGTTACCTTGCCAAACAAACATCATTGCTTTTTTTTTTCAAGGAAATGAATGTGATGATGAATGAACACTTTTTCTTTAATGCAACAAATAAGTTTATTTTTCGTGATCAAGAATTTATATATTTAATTTTTTTTTATTAAATCATTTCACCTCAAGCAAGGAAATAAAACCATTAAGACACAATTGGGTTTCTGAGTGTGAAAGAATATAAGAAAAAGAAGAAAATTATTAAAGGGCAAGAACAGTGAAATAAGAGGAATTAAGAAAACAATATATAATGATCAACATTGCATTTAAATTTTTGAAGATCAAAGTTGGCTAGAAATCAAGAAGTCGGGAAAGAGTTCCATAATTGAGAAGTGTGATCAAAGAAACTGTTAACATAGAACTTACAGTTACATCTAGCCATTTCCATTGTAAAATTATGAGACCTTGTTGCCAATCTATTGGGTTTAAATTATTGGTACCATGGAGGAAAATTCATCAGAACAATTACCATGAACATATTTATAGAAAACGTACAAGAAAGCTACATTACAACAGTGGGGAAGTGACTGAAGCTGAGATGCCAGGTTAGGACCAATAACTGCATATTCTTCTTTTAACTTTATCAAGAATCTCTAAATATACAGCAGGTGCACCAGACTAGATGTGGCAACAATACTCAAAGCATGGATGAATGGTAGACTTATAAATACGTAAGATAGATTCTGGAGAGAATAGTAATAAAAAGAAGTAATTGCTCTTTATCAGTGGAAAATATTAGAAAATCATTTATTGCTTATAATTTGCCAATGTCTGACATTGAGGTGTAACATACAAGCTGGAAAAATTCTGACATTATTTTTTAAGCTTTGTTTTCACAAAACACTTGCATGATGTTTATGCATCCAGTATGCAATGTAACACATTCAAACCCAGAAGGTCAGAAAAAAAGAAAGTATGTAATGAAATATATTTGAGTATATCAGAATTCAAGACAATTTGGAATTGTGGTCATCATTTGCATTTAAACACTTCAGGTCTTTGGAGAATGTAACATTCTTGTTAAATGATTAAGTAAAGGTGACTCCCAAGCCATGAATAGTTGCCTAAAATAAAGAATCAGGAGATAATTTTTTATCTATTTTATTGTACTACCATAGAGTGAGGTGTCTGAAGGCTGGCCCTAAGAACTTTGTTTTCTATTGCTAATGATTTTTGTTGAGTTGAAGGCATGTATATGTATATGGCATAGTGGTTCTTAGTATGGAAAGTGGAATCAGTATGCAGAGTTCAAATTCCAACCAAGTTCCTTGCATTCACTTTTACACAAATACCCTTATGCTAGCTAAGAATTATTGAATGGAATATTCCTTTTTTGTCACCAATCTTTACATAAGTATTTCAAAACTGTAGATGTTGGAGTTAAAATTTGGCAGATCACAAAGCAGAATTATACTGGAAATAGAGCAAATACAGTGTGATTTTATCTGTGAGGATTACCCCCACTTGGCCTGATAAGATGTCTGGTATGTGTCACTGTTTCAGGACTATAAAAGCTCGGGTATAAACTTCCTCTTTCCATTCTAGAATGTGGTAAGTAGAAGATTTATTCAGTCTTCCCTTCTAGGGAAGATTTAATCAAATATTTTCGAAGGTTACAAGAAAACGGATGGTAAAAAGATCCAGAATGCTATGAAGAAGTGAGGAGTACACAAACTAGAAAAAAATTTCAGAAGGTCAATGAATTTTAGCTATCATATAAATTTTTTTATTTGTTAGTAGTATAAAATAATTAAAAATAATAATTAAAAAGTGTAAATAAATATTAAATATTCTGAGTTTGTCTTATACAATTGCGTTTGGGAGAAGTTAATTAAAATAAAACTAGACGGTTTATTAAAAATGGTTTTATTCATGTATAAACGTTTTTTTTTGTTTTTTTGTTTTTTTTTTTTTGGAGGGGGGATTGGTCTAGTTCAAGGACCGCCAGAAACAATTGTCATGGTGGATTGTAGGAGCCATTTTTAAAATTTGTAAAAAATATATTACCCTCGTATTTTTTGTCCACTGAAAAGAGTGGCTTATCCCATCGTAAATTTACAGTTGTAATTCGTTTGATCCACCTCCGAGGGAGGATACTTAAGATGGGTCAGCTGATAAACGGCAGAATGTAGGTAAACGTCAGACGGGACGAGACCCCTGGCTGCGGCAGAAGGTAGTTAGACATCAGAAGGGATTAGACGTCGGCGGGCAGAAGGAAATGAGATGTCACAGAGATAAGACAAGGCTGGGTGACTGCTGAAAGGTTTTCTCGTGAAGAAAAGAGCGAAAACCTTTAGCATTTTAAAAAGCTATGCCGACGAAAGACATTTCACAATAACGTAAAACTTTCTGGGAAAAATAAAACAAAAGCAAAAATCCTGTGGACTATATGGAAGCTAAACAGAAAGAAAAGAGAATAATTTTGCAAAAAATATTGTTAAAACCTCCCTGAGACTCTCAAGGGGAGGGGAACACGAAGCTCTTTTGAAGTGAATGCAACTTTATTCCAAGAGTAATTTCTTCTTAATTTCAACGGTTTTCGTATCATCACAAAGCTTTTTTTTTCATGATTTGGAAAAAAATTGTATTGTATTTTTTTTTAAAGCGAATTATTTAATTTATATTTGTTACGTTATTATGCCTTCCCTTTCATAAGGCGCCTAAAAGGAAATTTTTGTGCAAGCCTGATTTTTTTCAATATCTACTTTTTATATTGTTTGCATAATAAATATTTGTACCTTTCAAATTTCACAAAGTATTACTGAGATTTGTTTCTTACTGTGTGCGTCTTTTTTTTAACATTCAATATAAAAGAGTGCATGTTCTCTATTCTCTAATTCCCTCCCAGGAAATATGATTTTATTTTGCGTAAAGATTAGTTATTGTAAAATAAATTAATTTCTTTTAGTCACCTGTGGATGAACTAGGCTTTTTTCTTATGTTAGAATTAAGAAGTAAATGAAGAAAGAAACAGATAAAGAAGCCGACCCTAAACAAAATCAGAGAAATGAAAATTTTCTTAAATTAATAATCGAACTGTGTTAAAAAAAAAAAGAACAAATTTGTAAAAGTTCCAGTGATTCTGGTGAATCTGTCAATGCTGAATCAGCTTTCAAATAAGTAAGTGAATCCTTTTTGAAAGAATGTGTATTTTGAACCTATTTTTAGGAATTGTATTGTAACTTTTCAAAAGAACTTTTGTTTGTTGAAAGTTTTGTTTAACCATTTATATCTGTTTTATGAGTCATAATTCAATATTTTGAACTGGTTATCTTGCCTTAATAGTAAGAAGGCATACATATATAAAGATTTGAGTTTCCTACCAGATACAAAACTTGGCAGAAACAGCAACCCACGATAATAGGCGCAAAATTACGAAACAATCTGGTACCACTTTGTAAAATTATAAAAAGAAAACATTTATTATACAATTTACAAATACGAAAAGACAAGAGAAAAAACAAGAGTTGTACAAAAATGTCCTTTTGTGCGCCTATTTCAGTGGTAGGGTAATAACTTTTTGACTGAGGTAACAAAAAAAGGATTATCCACAGAAACAAGAAAACAATTGTTACAATTTGTTTGATAAAGAAAGACAGATTCAAAGACAAAATATTAAACTCTTTAAAAATAGAAAAAAGAGAAAGACTTGCAGTAAGCAATAACAAATTTTCACAAAGAAGAAATTTCAAAATGCACCCACTTCCTTTCTTAACAGAATGGTCAAACGGTACATTCCAGCTCAAAGGGGTTACATTTTTACAACTTGTTTTCTTGAGGGTCTTTTGAATTATACCGCAAACTTTACTTGAATGTTCTTCGGTGTGAAATCTTCCCCGGAAGGCTCAGAAAGGAATTTAAGATCTGAAGTAGCAATCTGCCTTGAATCTATTGCGTTGTTTTATGACCTCCTTCGACGGACCAGTCCTCTGAAGCATAAGCGCAAAATGCCTTCTTCCTCCTCCGTTAACAGCTTCCTTGTCAACGGCTCATTCTTTTCTGATCTTATCCGCTCATAGCAGTACTTTTTATTGAAAATGTCGGGTCATGCCGGCCCTGGCGAGAATTTCATAAGGGCCCGGAAAAACTCGTTTCTCATTGGGCAATATATATAAAACCCTTCTCCAAGTATTAAAAAAATGAATTCGCAACATATCAAACAATTTTGGCGGTACCAACCGCTTGAGCTTAAAAGTCCTTAAAAATGCAATATTTTTTACACAAAACGTCTGTTCTTCTGAAGAATACATTTCTCTAAAAAAAAACGTGTATTAAAAAAACAGCCTTGACGATTATACATTTACAATTCTAACATTTTAAAAAAAATAAAAATAAAATTTTTATATAGAAAAGGAATATTTTGTGCAAACTTATGTCATTGTAATAAATTCTTGTTTCTTTCAATTTCACATCGGAGTTTCAAGTCTTGTTTCTTTTCGTATGCGCCTTATTCAATATTCGGTATAAAAGAGGTGACATTCTCTTTTCGTCCACTCCCTCCCCGAAAAAAAATCCCTTTTATACGTATAATGCAAATGCATTGCTGATACAGTCAGTGTAGAAATGAACTGCAATTTATTTTACTATTCAAATGAATGAAAATTCAGGAAGAAATGGATTATCAGTGGCCTGGATTCGGTGCATGTATTACTGACAAGACAGGGCTTAAAAGCTGTTGAGAAATTATTTTTATATTTTTACCTTTAAGAATTTGTTACCTTTCTTTTATTATTTTGTCTCAGCTTATAAACGGAAGAAATCAGAGCATTGAAGATTGTTTGTAACCAGACATTTTATGTCCAATATACATTTAGCAAAAGTAATTCTACAATGTTATTATTATTATTATTATTATTATTATTATTAATCATTTGAAAGCAATATTTTTCTTGTGACTTTTATTGATATCAAAGAACAAGTGGAATGATATGAACGCTTGCTTGTAGTTGTTCAACTAAAAAAAGAAAATACAAATCAATTTTTAATACAATTAATTTAAAAGGGTATTCTTTATTCTTTTATGTGATTCCTTCCAGGAAATACGAGATGGTCTGGAATTAATTTATTTAATATTCAAGAAAGCGTTTGTTCCAGTAAAGTTGATATGTGGTAACTCCACTATGTACTGGGCCAACACTACGAGGTACCAAAGTTGACTTTACATAGTGTCATCTCCAAAGTATCAAAGGAACTATGTACATCAGCATATTGACCAGAGAGGTGTCCTCATAGTCATATGGTGCGAATTTGTACCTCTATAGTGAGTACGAAATAATAATAACTCATTTTACTTGCTATATGAAATTCGGGGGAGTTGGGGATAGAAATGGAAACAAATTCGCAAGCCTATGTGAAATTTTCGTTAGACCAATGAAAACCTTGCCTTCCAGAGATTGACCGGGGAGCTGAAAAGAAGCCGGAAATAATTCGTGAGGCTATGTGAAATTGTTTTTGGACCGATGAAAACCTTGTCTTTACAGAAATTAGTCCTTGAGCCAAGAAGAAGAAAGTAAAGAAAGTAGTGACCTTATACGAAATTCCTTTTGATATAAATTGAAGAGAAAAATTAAATTAATAAGAGAAAAATGTCTGAATCATGTGAAAGGCTTCGTTTCAGTTCCTCGCGATCAGCGACTAGTTCTTCCCAGAGTAAAATCACTCGCCTATTGTATTATCAGCTTTTAATCAAAGCAATGCCAAGAATTTTCCTTCAACAATCCAAGAAAGCTAAATATTTCAAACTATCTTTCTTCGTGTACTTTTGAATGTATCTAACTGTATATCACTTCAGTGAACAACGAACTCTCATACTTTTGTTTTAAACATTTTTGAATATTATTTTGTGTCAGATCATTTAATCTGTTGTATGAACAGTTCCTCTTCATAAGAATTCGTTAAAATTGCGGACTTTAAAACTTTCTGATTTATTTTCTTGAAACGAGCTACTGACAAAACTTCAAGCGTATGAATTCATAATTAAATTCCTTATTTTTTTTCATCAAAATTACCATCCGTCATTAATCTTCGTGGCGTGGGTAAATCAAATGTTTATTTTAATCCTGAAGTCCCACGCCACTATATCTTCATTAGATATCAGTGGTAAAAAATAAATATAAAACAGGGGTTCAATCTAGCTGCGTTTAGGTTGTGCACACGCGGAATAAATGGATGGCAGGAAGATATTTATGTGCTCCACCCGAGAAGGAAAAGACATGCTGGGCAGTATCTGGTTTTTACTTGGCGTTGTAGTAAGGGGAGAACGAAATGGCATGATTGTTGATTTCTGAATCACTCAGTGTATAGTTCTATTCTTTTAAAACATTGACTTCCATAAAAGTGGATTGGATAGATGTGTTACTTTAATTTGTTTTTTAAAGCTTTTCGTTGGCTGAAAAACAATTCTATTTTCTGTTTTAAATTGATTTTAATGCTGACTCTGAATATTGTGTGTCAAGCTGGCGGTGATTTCTCTGATAAAACTTTGTTAGTCAATAGTTTCCTTTGTGTTACAATCTGTCAGTGTGAAAATTTATGTTAGGACTATTTTTAAAGGGCATTAACAATGGCATTTTGTCTGGATTGGAGTCAATAAGAGTTTCTATCAAGGCCTATGTTGCGTATAAGTTTCTATTTTTTTTTAACAAAATATTACTTTTATTGGATTTAACCTAATTCCTAATATTGCTAAGAAGACATATTTTGATTATTATTTTGGTAATCTTTAACCATCATACCCACAAAGAAACAGTGTGTCAAAAGGATGGTTTTTCCCATGACACTACTATTATTTTAACTACCTTCACTATTCGGCCATGTTTATTGCATTAAAAAGTGATGATTATAATTTTAATAAAACCTAAACACGTGAAAGTGAATTTATACATTTTCTTTGTTCTTGAGAATTGTCAACAAAAATAATAAACACAATTCATTTAGTTTATTTACACTATTTATTAAATTATTATTGGCATGGTTGTCAAAACATCGGCTAATAGCCAACTGATTTGAACTTTTTTATTTATTCGGTGGAGCTATCTCGGACATTCATGAGTCTATCACATCAACCATCACAGTCCTGTAGCAACGTCCGAAGGTCATTAGGGCGGCATTCTGTATTATAACATAGCTGGTCAATGTAAGTGGGCGACATTCATGAGTCTATCACACCAACAATTACGGTCCTGCAACAAAGTCGGAAGGTTATTAGGGAGACATTCTGTGTCATGACATAGCTGGCCAATGTAGGTGGTTGCTAGGCGACCAATTCATCTTGTTCAGTGGCTAACTATCCAGAACAGTAGATCACTCGTGAGTTCTTGTTTTACTCGCCAACAGTATCCTGTAAAACGCATTCTGCGTTCGTGTAAGATTGTAGAAATATCATGGATTGGTCCATAGAGCTATGATTTAGTTGGATGTTGTATCCAAGAGATGTTAAGTATAGCTATCAACATCCGAGTGTAGGTCCCATCAAGCTTAGCCTGGAAGTTAATGTCCAAGCATTGGCACCATACATTAACAACGTCTCTACAGTGGCTCGAAAAAAATCTCCGTTTGAGGTTGTCTGGTAGATCAGATTTCCAGATTACATCCATTTTAATTCAAAGCGGCACGGGCTTTCTATGCGAATTTTAACATCCTCTTCAGTAGAATTTATTTCGCTTCCTTGATATGTAAAAGATTCGACAGATTTTATTCATTCTCCTGAGACAGTTTGTATTGAGCCTTGCTGGTTGGAGCTGGTGAATTCAGTTTTAGAGGCATTGACATAGAATCCAACATCGTCGACAGCATTTTCTAGATGATTTGGCATTATACAATGAATGATAAATAAAGATTTCCTTATAATTGGTTCACATATTTTAATAATTTAGTAAATGTTTATAAATTTATAAAAAAAAAAAAATTCATATTTATTTCTTTATAAATTGGTAAATGATAAATATTGCATTAGTAATACAATTGTAGAATTTTGTAAAATTATTCTTGTAAATAAACAATCTAATGAATAGATAGCATTTTAATATTTTTTGTTGTAAATTCTCAAGAGGAAAAAATGTATACAATTCTGATCATCGCTTTTTAAAAGAATAAACATTTCCGAGGAGTGAAGGTAGTTAAAATTCGCGGTGAAAACCTCCCTTAAAGGGTTTGTTTGCCGTTCGTTATTCCATCTTGTGTGTGTAAGTGTATTTTTACTTGTTTTGCTAAAATACGTGAAAAGAAAATGTATTTAGTTTTACAGCTAAAAATTGTAATTTTTTTCTTTAGTGAAAAAAAAAAAAAAAAACTGAAAAAATAAATAAATAAAACGTTCCTTTTAAACATTTATCATGGACAAAAAAAAGCAAACTTTATGAAACGCATAGTCGAGAAAAGAATTAAGGCAAACTATATAACATAATGAAATTAGACTTTTAAGACGAGTCATTTTTATTTTCCAGCTTCTTCATTTGAGAGAAGAAAATAAATAAATAAATAAATAAAGATAAAGGTACATCTGGGGGCCCCGGCCTCAGATGTTGCTTGCTTGTTGCTGCAAAACACCACTTACCCGTCGACCACCTTTTATGACAAGAATAACTTACTGTTTCGCCAACGTGATGCAAATATTGTTTCTGTTGTGACATCTTTCAAAGCACAGTTAATGTGACAATTCTCCGCTTTTTGCGGGGAAATTTGATAGTATTCACCTTGTAAAAAAAAAAAGCCTTCACCCTTCTCAAGGTCAACTGGGGAATAGGTGGAGAGAGAGAGAGAGACGTGCAGATTTGAGTGGTCGTTTGTCTGTTAGTATTATTTAATACAATCAAACTGTTGACTTCTACCTGCATTACTTCTTTCTCTACAATACGTTTTTATGTGGTCTGCTTACCGCAATTTTTGTATGTACCTTATTTTAGGTTCATCTTCTAACTGTTTTCACAAACTATTTATGTACTCTCATCTTATGATTAAACAACAGTTAAAAAAGAAAAGTTAAAAATCATTGTTAAAAAAATACATTCGTTATTGGGCAAATAGAGGATGGATGAATTTTGAAAGAAAAAAGATTCTTGCGTTGTATTTTTTTTATTTTTCATATTTTTAATATCGTGATGCTTAATTTGAATTTCTCCGTGAATGAAGGAATAAAACGTAACAAAAATGTTTTTTCTTTTCTTTTTTAGACCATTATTGACAGTTGACAGTTGACACTTATATAGTCACTATGTAACGATGTTGCTTAGCTTGTATAATTTAAAAGTTATGGTAGTTTTAAAAAACAAAAAAAAAAACAAAAAACCAAAACAAATGCATTCTTTGCGTTCCAAGCCACGTGCAACGAAATGCGCGGTTGTGCAGCAGTCGTCACTGCATTTTTTGCGTTTAGTCAAGTGCATTTTTAGGTTGTTTTGGTGTGTAAGTTGCGAGAAAATTAACGATATTTTTAATTAATTTAATGATCACTGCACAGCGCAGAAAAAGTATGTGTGATCGCGTGTTACGTATGCAGTGTTCTCTATTGTCATTTAACTTGCAATATACTCCAAGTGATAAATACTGCTAGTGCTACTAAATGTTTAAAAGACTGCTACTGCTATAGTACCGCCCTTTACCAACTTAAGGTACGTCTCCACCCTCCATGTACAAAAAGAAGCAACACGTGCGTGCATCTGTCACGACATTTAATAAGACAGGCACACTTCTACCCCCTCCACCATCACATCATTCTTTGCTTGAAGCATTTCTCACTTTTTACAGCTTTCTTTTCTTTTTTTTTCATCAGTTAGAAAAGAAACAAAAAAAAGAAAGAGGGGAGGGAAGGCTTTTTTTTTTTACTTCCATTCAGTGACTGGAGAACCATTCTTTTTTCTTCCCATCATTAAAAGAAAGAAAGAACTTTTTCTCTTTCTTCCTTTTCTTTTAATTTTTTTCCGCTTTTCTTCTCTCTTTCACGCTGCCAGACTGTATATTGATTACATTTAACTCCAACCACCATCACAAGAACCGTTATTATTACTATCATATTTTCTCTCTTTCTTTTTCCTTCTCTGTATCTTATTTTCCGCGTCTTAAACTCAACAGAAATTCGAGTTACCTTGAATACTTACTTATTTACACCTCTTCCCACACCTTATCTATCTATTCTAATTTCATTCTTTTCTTTTTTTATTCTTCTTTCCCAGGCTTTTAAATTCATGAGCAATTTGATTCGTGCGTTGGGAAGACACGATTTGCAATTTGTTTTCATCCATCGCTCTCTGGTGGTGCTCAACACCTTGGCTCCAGAGAAGTGTTAAGTTATCTTGTCGACTTCTTTTTTTACCTGACTACACGTGAGAAGTGACGTGGGCGGTTAATTGGTCGCAGAGTTTTTCAAAATTATCTTGATCAGCCGGTCGGGTAACAGCAATAATCGTCAGTCATGCCTGTAAGTAAATGAAATCAACATTTATTATTTATTTTTGTTCAGTTTACTATTTGCTATATAGAAAGTTGTTTTAACTTGAATAACCTGAGTTTTAAGCTTTTAGCCTGTCACCCTACTACATAAGGGTACTCTGTGAGAATTGAACTCACTACACAGTACACACCTATACAATAACAATAGTCTGCAAGACGAACTTGATCAATGCTAACTATTGATTGCTCTATGGCAAACGACCGATTTGAATTTGATGTTTTAACGGCGCAGTAGCAACATCTGACCAGAGAAATCAATTACTGTCGAGTGTCGACCATATTTGTGCCTTATTTAAAACTTTTGACAGCATTATTTTTTAAGCAAACAAAATTTTAAAAAATTGCTCTATTTGCGTGCTTTTTATAACCAAATATATTCTTTCCTCATTTCACTATGCATAGTTGACCTTTGAGGTGCCTGCTGTAAGAGTGATGGTTAGTAGTAAAACTACTATAAAAAATAGTTCGATTATCTTTAAGCGCTCCCGATTGTATCCTTGTGTCAGACTAAACTTTGTGACTTTATTATTTTCTGAGAAAAACTACAGGGTTTTCATTTTCTATTAAAAAAAAATGTTTAGGAAAGGTTTTCTTTTTAACTCACGATATGAGACCTGTTAAAAATATATTTTCTTAAAAAAGTAAAATTTATTCAGTTTTTTACTGTTTTAAAATAGTTTTATTTTCTATTTTTTCAATTCAATTTTCCATTTATTTTCCAAACAATTTTTAAAAAAAAAATTAATCGGCGTCATAAATTATGTCATTTCATTCAAAGTTATTTTGAGATGTTTTTAACAGAACTTGCGTTGCATTGATGAATTCCTATATTTCAGGTGAAGGGAATTCCATGAATCTGGCCCAAAATAATATTTCTCAATCTCAAAGAGCTTAAGAAAAAAATCTTCATGTAGTAAAAAAAAAAGTGTCACAAAAAGCTCTGCACTATTTATTTTTTTTATTTTGTAAATCAAGAATAGAAAAATACTTAAAAGTACTTCGCTAAAAAATTTTACTCCGTCAAAAATTAAAAAAAAAATGAAGCAAAAAAGAAAAATAGTTTAAGTTCCTTTTTTACCTTCTTTCATATTTCACTTAAAGTTTTTAAATAAAAAATTGAAACTAAAGATTTAGTGTTTTGAAAATAAAATTAATACTGGACTTATTTTCTTTATTTTTGTTTTTAATTAAAGAAAAATATATTTTTTTAATATTCTCTGATCCTCCTTTATCCTTATTTTTTCGGTAAATAAAATCAGTTGGTATATAAATCTAAAAAAAAAACTTTTTAAATGTGATTTTTAAAGTTTAATAATTTGAATTAAATTAGCTTTTTGATGGTCAACATAAAAAAAATCTGTTAATAAATCTGTGAAAGAATTTGTTGACACTTTGTTTCACACCAATGAAAATTGGACAAAGTTGAATACCTTTTAAAATCCTGTAAAGTGCAAATAGATAGAACTAGTCAAGTTTAAAATTCCTCAACTAGAAAGAAACATCCATAAAGAAAACTACGAAAAATACTATGAAGAAAAAAATTTCAGTGTTTTATTTTAACGGATTAACATCAAAATAAAATTTTAAAAAAATATTTTTCAAACCCTTACACTTTTACACGCGGCAAATTTAACCCAGTTCTGTTAAAAATAAAATTATATATTAAGTAAAATTTAACTGAACACTACAGACTACAGTACACACACTGTTCCAAACCCTTTTTACACCTTGAACGTGGTATATTATTAATAAAAAATAAAAATCCAATAAGTTTGTTTTCAATCATGATCTTTGATCAATGACAAACCTCCATTTTTTTTGTAATTATTATTTTTAAATAAAATTAAAATTTTACTGTGTCACATGTCTAAAAAAAAGAAGGATCTGAAGAAGCATTTAAAACTGTTATGTTTTTTTGTTTTTTTTTACTGCATGAATAAACTCAGATTATAATTTTATAAAAAATTTATAAAATTATAATCTGAGTTTATTCATATTTCATTATATTAATTAATTAATAAAATCTTTTCAGATGATACCTTTTAAATTTATTTCTCTGCTTTTAATCATAAAAATAAAAACTTAACAAAATCGGATTTAGAGAAACTAACAACCAAAAAAAACCAAAAAAAACCCCTTCAAATCTCTTTTCCTTTATTTAGTTTTCTTCTATTATAAAATTCTGTCTGTAAAAAAATTACATAAACAAAACAATAGAGTAAACAAAACACACACAATTTTTTTTTTAAATGAGCCATTGTCTTGAATGTAGTTATATTTTATTTTTTAGTCTTTAATCAGTTGCTTTTTTTCTCCATGAAATATTCAAACATTTTTCTTTCTGTTAGTTCCGGAGTTAAAATAGATTCAGTGCTTTTTTTTTTCTGTCTTGTTTGAAGATCAGTGACTGCATCATTGATTTTTTAAAACTAGTCTTATTCGCCTGTAAGTATGTCAGAATAAGTAAGCTCTCTATGACTAATTTATTTCATACGTAACAAATTTTCCACTTCTGGGGAGATACTTTGGATTTTACAAGCATTTTTAAATCATTCTTCTTAAAATGACTGGCGTTTTTTTTTGTTTTTTTTTTTTTTATTGTTTAGTCTAAGTTTTGCAACCTAATCGCAAAACACCATACATCTCGAGCATTTAAAAAAAGTTGCATTCATTTTAAAAACATCTGGAATCATCACGAAGTTATTTTTTTTCATTTTACTAAAGAACCAATAATTGTTATTGAATAATAAACACTAAAAACTTAGAATTTTTGATTCCACATAAACTCAGCAATGTAATCATTCATCTGTCACGATTTGTTATTCAAAATTACTTGTTTATTGGGTTGTATCTTTGCCACATAGCTGTGGTTGGGGGTGCAAGGATATATAATGGTGCTAAAAATGATTTGTTTTAAATCTATTTAAATTTATTTTTAACCTAGGGGAAATCTCTTTTTCTTCTTGTTCATTTTTTTACCCCAAGGAAATTAAGGTCCAATTCCAGAGTCGTCCACCTTCCCAGGTTGCATCTTCCTTATTGCACTTAACTTAAGCTAAGATGGTCATAGTCAATCCCTGATGCTTGTGCTGTCCCCAAAAGAAAGTGCCAAGAGAACTCCGTAATTTCTAGCACCCTTTCATATACATGCGTGGGGCTTCATATTTATTGTGATCTTGTGACAAGCTTATCGTGTAGTGTAGGTAAATAAATTAAGAAAACCTGTTCCCAAAACCACTCAATCTTACTCTAACCATTGCTTGTTAATCATCAGGAATAATCTTAATTCATTTATAAACTGAATGTCTGAAATTTTGGGAGAAAACATTGTCCTTATTTCATGGATTATTTGAATCACCATATTTCAGCAGATATGATCTTCAGCCTTGCTGATGTATATTTTATTGGAACCTTCGAACGTTATTTTTTTTTTTTTTAACACTTTCTTTTTTGGTTTCAGATTTTTATTGTACAGAGTGCAGTAGAAATACCTCCCATGTAATGGTAACACATTAGTGACAATGGTGTCTTCATCTCGCTAATGTCTTACCATTATGTGGGAGATATTTCTGCCACGCCCTGTAATTTGTAAGAAATTGTCCCAGTCACATGCTATTATGTGTATTGACTCTCTGATCATTCATCATGCAAAACATGAATTTTTTTTTATATAAGATCACCGACATGCTAAAATGGTAGGTTGGTCAATATAAAGTTTTTTCTCTGTGATTTCGGCATACAAATTTTTTTGTTTTTGTCTGTCCTTTTCAATCAAATATCTTGATTCTGTCAGCAATGTTTGCATTAATTCCTTACAACTGACGAACATTGTTTTTCTGATTTTTTAGTGTACACCAAGGTGATTGAAAATTGTTAAGATTTTATGTAAATGAAATAGTTTTTATTTTTAATTGTTATCACCCCCAAGCAGGGCAGTAAAGCCACTTAAATGCAAGGGGTTACAGGGTGTGGAAGAATTAGGAACAGAAACATTAATAATAAGTGAGAAGAGAAAAAAAGTAATCAGGAGGACAGTAGATGTCAATTGACAGGGAAGAATTCCCCATCCTTATTTTATTAAGATATTTGTGATGGCATAGCAATGTATAGACAAACATTTTTACAAAACAGTATGACTTTCAAGCTCCCTGTTTTGTAAATGGTCTTTTTTCTGCCACTTCACTTTTCCCTTTCCTGAAGCATCTCCATGTCTTTATGAGTGACAAATTATTTTCCACCCTGCAATCTCTTTCTTACAGAAAAAACATTGCAAGCCTCTCGCCACTTTATTGCTATTTTGATGAAAAGTGTTTATTCCTTAGTTCTAACTGTCATGGTTAAGACATGCCATGCCATGTACATTGTAGCAGACTACCCTCATTCCCTTCGTATTATATTAGTGAGATATAAGTTTCTCTTGAGTAGCTTCTTCCACGAACCACTACTTTGTGGAACAGACTCCCAAGAGAATGCTTCTCCAATCACTACAATCTTAACCTGTTCAAGTCTAGGGTCAACTGTTATCTTCCCCACATCTCTCTATAAATTATGTCTCTTACTCTGTAACCCTGTAGAACTCTTATAACCTCCATTAACAGATGAACCAATTTTCATTCATAACATGGTACACTTTTCATATCTCATCAAATACAATGCAAAAAAAAAAAAAAATAAACAAATTATTTGAATTTCTTTGTGAAATAACTTTACGTTATAGTAAATATTTTATTTTGTTTTTTTTATCTGTATTATTTAAAGCTGCATTTTTGCTAATTATTCATTGAAATACATTGTTCAGAAAGTAATGTTGGATTTTTATAGAAGGAATAAAAATGAATTTAAATCCTTATTATAAATCCTATTTACATCGTTCAGTCTGTTGTCCTTATCTTTATTGGCATATTCATGATGTTTTGGCTGTTGTACACTACAACCTTCTTCAGATGATGTTGGAATTTTGAACCAAATCCTTTACTTATTCCCCAAGGACACATGGCCCAGGGGATAAAACTATTGCTTGAGAAATCCTAAAAGTGACTTGACCAAAAGAGTTGTGAGTTCAATACCTGGCCACAGCAGAGGGAACAAAACTTGGAGAGTTGAGTTACTAAAGGGAATTAACTGATACTGAGATATCCAAAAAAGCATGGCATATGGAATTAGAACAATCTACCCCCATGGACTGAATACAGGGTTTGTTTTAAAATTCCAACATTTATCACCTGAAGAAGATTGGAACATACAATGGCTGAAACTGTATGGATATGGCAATAAAGATGAGGAGACAGTCTGAATGATGTAAATAGTTACAATACCTCATCTCAGAAATATAGACACATCCTGAAGAAGGCTGGAACATACAACAGTCGAAACATTGTGAATATGGCAATAAAAATGAGAACAGTCTGAATGATGTAAATAGTTACAATATCTCATTACAGAAATACAGACAGTTAAATCTTTGTAGAAAATAATCAATAATATTAGTTGTTGTTTCTAATTTTCAGTAGGAATGACTGCAAAGCCCCCCCCCCCTCCACTCCCCAAATTTATAGGCAGAAGCACACAAATGCATGCTAGGATTTTTTTCCTAGCCAATAAAATAGGCTGGTTCTCAGTTTCATCTGACTCAGTCCTGGTCTGTCTTGTTTTGAATTCAGAACACTACATTCGCTTGTTTGAACTTGCTTTTGTGTATCCACCGTAATTCTTAGTTTGCAAACTTTTTGCCATATTTCTGTTGCTTTGTTTTATTACCTTAATTCGCCTTGCATATATTGTTTGCCTGCTTTATATTATTTTTTGCTTTCTTCTTGCCTTTTCTTTTTCTTGTAATTATTTATTGTAAGCTTTCTCAAATCTGTTTGGCAGTTCTGCCATTCATCTATTTTACATTTAACCATAGCTACTCACTCCACATTAGTACTGAATAAAAGCCAAGTACAAAACATTTTTATAGTAAGGTTACTATGACTTACACTTCTGACATTGTACTACTACCACTTTACTTATCACACAGTTCAAAATGTATAGAAAGTAAAATTACAGCAGTATTAAGGATAAAATACAGATTAGTATATACAGCGTGATACAAGATTCAGTGTCAATTTAGATATAAGAGTACAAGTTTTGTACAAGGCCACTCTTTAGTATGATCAGTTACAAGTTCAAATAGAGTATAACTGAGGCACTAATATTGTAAATAAATCAGTATTGAAAACAAGTGATAAACTCAATTATTTCATTGTACTGGTTTTAAACTAGTCTTAGCATTAAATAGCTATACATATTTAGAATGTATATATATATATTCTAAATATGTATAGCTATTTAATATATATAATTTAGCCATCTAAGTAGTATAACAATGCTGAAAGTGTAACACTTGGCAAAGTGATTTAATAATGAGCAACTAATTCAGTAGTTGGACATGTAACCAAAATTAATTCTTTTATTTCTTGCTCAAAGTTTCTGTGTGTGTGTGTGTGTGTGTGTGTGTATTTCAGAAATGTCAATATATAAACCAAAGCTCTGTCAACATAAGGCCTTTATGAGTATAATGTATAAAATATATGTTTTGTCTATTATAAGCTTTTAAAATAAGACAATCAAAGCAGATGTTTATTATCATGGACAAGGAAAAGAACAACAAATCTCCTTTTTTTTTTTTTTCCTCAGCAGAATGACACTCTGTTTGAATCCAGTAAAATGAATGCAAGAAAGCATCAGATCATTAGATTGGGATGTTTTACTCAATCCTCTTAAGCAGTTTAGCCCATTAAGATGTTCATTTAATCAGATTACTTTTTTGTAGTAGCAGAGCCTTAAAAGTAGGTAACAGTATTCAGTACAGTGGGACCCTTTTTTTTTTCTTTTTTGTCCAGGATCTCAGATTCTTTCAATAAAGGATAAAAAGATTAGTTTCACATTGGTGTTTTGTAATTATTAATAACAATTAATGAAGGTTTTCATCTTGATAAATAAATTGAATGTATTTCTGTATTTGAATAGATTTTTTTTATTCTTTTTCTGAAAAGGCAACATTACTTTTCAAATCATTTCTGCATAGCCTCACTCATTGTCCATGGTTTGAAATGCTTTAACTATTTTTTTTTTTAAACTCAAGGTCACCCAATACAAAACTCAAGAACCACTAGAGGTAGAGCGTTACTGTTAAAATGGCTATGATGAATGAGTTGTGTGATATGAATGAAAGACTATGTGTTAGGAATTGCTGACTCTTGTTGACCAATTTGCTACTGAAGTTAATTTAATTGTTGTTGGATACTCAGCAAATGTTGCAGACTAAGTTAATTTTTTTTATTTTGACTTACTTTCAATAGAGCAATGGTCAGCTAGTTGAAAGAACTGTCCATTACTTCTACAGAGAGTTAGATCTCTAGTGAGAGGTGTGTTGAAACTTATGTAGGTAAAACCAGATTTTCAAAGTGGACATTATCAGTCAATTGGAAGATTGGCTGCTATTATGCAATCTTCCCTGCTGTCATTTCCCTATATTAGTATGGGGATATACTTAAACATCTTTGCAAAAATTACATTGCCTACTGTACACACATAAACACACACACACTAAAATATAGTTTTAATGTAATGCTATATTTATCGGTTAAAGTATATCAGGGATAGTGTATGTAAATATAAAAGTGGACATTGAAGTCAACACCCGGCAGCGACAGTTTGTTTCATGCTTATACGCAATTGTCAGGCCATATGTATTATGTTTTTGCTCGACTATTTATATATACAGGTTAGTGATGCATTGTGGGTAGTCTATAGTATTACTTTAACAGTTATTTTTGTGGGTGGTAACCGTTATGTTTTGAATTTTTCTAGGGGCTATTGGGTGAAAAGTTTTGTGGCTGTTGTTATTATGAAGTTTTGTGTTGTTTGTTAACTTTTTTATTTATTATTAATTATTTTGTTGTTGATTGTTATTATGTTTATGATGCAGACTATCATTACTGGGTATTGACTTCAAAGTCCACTTTTCATATATATATATATATATATATATATATATATATATATATATATATATATATATAAATAATGTAAATGTTAAAATATTTGCTTTCCAACCATGAAATCCAGGACCCAGGTTTGAATCTCACCATGGTCAATTTGTTAGGAAGATGACTTCTAGATGCTATCAGTTTGGGGCAATGACTCCAGTGTGAAGCATGTTTGAAAGTGTCCGAAAACTGTACTACGGATTGATCCAAGCTTTATCAGTGAAATTGTGTAAATGGAACTGTTTGGTAGCTACCAATGGCTGTGGTAGTCACTGAAGGGTTGAGTGTACCGGTATTGTTCAAACTGCTGATAATGACAGATTATGAATTCTCTCCTAGAAACTGTAAAGTGCACTTAGCATAGTTGCAGTACAAACCAGAGCTGGGATGTGTTAGTGTTGACCAAACATAAATATACCTAAGCAGGTGTCTGCAATAGGGAATCTTACCATAGTCGATTTGTCAGGAAGGAGACTTCCTGATGTTATCAGACTGGAGGGATCAATCCCAGCATGCATCACCTTTGGAAAATGTCTGAAAATAATACCACGGGTTGACCCAGGCCTTGTGAGTGAAATTGGGTAGACAGACCCCTTGGGTGTTGTCGATAGCTGTGCTAGCACAAAGTTAAAAGTCATCGTGGCCAAGGGCTTGAGCATACTGACCATGTTCAAATTGTTGATCATGGTAGATAACATGCCCTTTCCCAGAAACTGTAACTATGGCCTGCTCTGCATAATTGCAGTATGAACTACAGGTGGGCTCTGTGAGTGTTGAATAAACACAAATGTGCCTGAGCAAGCATCTGCAATAGAGATTGACTAGCTGCCTTGGTAGACAGGTATCCTCAAATATGAGTAGCCAGCTATATATATATTCACAGTGTCTTGGAAATATTTCTAAAACACTGTAAAAATGTCAGTCCCTGGCATCTGTATTATAAACTGACACATACTTGGTGCTATTTTCAAAATAATGTAAACATGTTTCCAAGATGTACCTATACTGTATATCTTTATGAAATTTAGTGACTGCTCTCAACAGATATATATATATATATATATATATATATATATATATATATATATATATATACACATACACATTTTCAAAACCTACATAAATATCTTTATGAAACTTATATTGGCTGCTGTATGTATATATATATATATTTTTTCAAGACTCCATTAAATGTTGGCCCCGAACGTTTGTGTTATAAACTACCTAGCACTTAGTGCTATTTTCAAACCTGTGTCTTTACTAAAGAGTATGCAATCAAAATAGTCTTTACTACAGAGTATCCAATCAAAACCAAAATGGTGGCACCCATGACAAATGACTGTTAGTGTCTAAATGTAAATAGATTATATTTTTTTTTTTTTTTTTTTACTATTTTTTCCAAATTAAGCCAACACAGCCAGGTCACAACATTAATCTCACAAATCTATTTGAATGTTTCATGCTGAAATTCTCAATTATACAACTCAATTTCTGTTTGGATTTCTGGGATGAGGAGCTCTCACTTTTTTACATTATTTACTTATGGACTCTTGTCACCATCTTTGTTGTTATTATCACACTATTTCAAAAATTGTGCCCTTCATCAAGTGCTTGCTGATTCGAGCAACCTTCTGCGAATTTCTACATGAACCCTTTATTTAATCTATGGGAGAGAAACTGTTCTTGTTCCACTATCCATGTCCAGGGATAGCTTGTCTAATTCTTATTTAGTACTGTTCATTTATAGTTCACCATATTTCCACTGAGTCCATGAGACAATAGCTTCATGGATTAAAGTTTTGGTTTGTGAATTTGATGACATAGTAATTGTGAGTTCAATCCCTTGGCCAGTTTGGACTTGGTGGAAATGAGGGAGCAATAATTGAGCCATTCTAAATATGAAGTAAATTAGATAACTTTGGACATGAACAGCAGAACAAGAACAATCTACCATTGTTGATTAAATAAAGAGTTCATTTTGAAATTCTTTGAAGATTATCTGGTACCAACAAGCTAGAGGCTCAATGATCAAAACATAACAACAACGAATCTGAGGATAATACTCAATTTGTAAATAATGCACAACTGTATGTTTCTCACAAATAAAATAATATGTACTTGCAATTTGGTGTAAAATTTATTCAAATCAAATGAACCAACTTGATATTTTTTTTATTGTAATGATTTTGTGGAGTTAAAGAGAAGCCATATTGGCAAACAAGAATTCAAATTCTTGATTAGGCTGTTGACATTTATTTTACATTGATGTTCTTTATGATGTACTTAACCAGACATTTTGAAAAATGTCTTGTAACTGGCATGCCACATTTAAGAAAAGTTGAGTAAGCACTTGGGTAAACTGTTCTTCCATAATTACCTTAATGCGTATGTTTTTTTTTTTTGTGTTTTTAGCAAGATGCTGTTACCTGCTATTTTATTAAAAGAAAGATTTTTAGAATAGTTATGTACCATTTTGTTGCCCCAGATTTTACAAGTACATAATTGACTGTTTGAAAATTACTTACTTGAATTTTGAATCGTTATTGATTTTGTATAAAGAATTTAATTACTTTTAGCTCTGATTCATTAATTTTATTTTTTGCTTTACGACTAAGCCATCACATGCTGTTCATTAAACTTTAGTCTTGATTAAACAACAAGGGTAGAAGAATAAGTAGCCTAAGTTTGAAATAAATTTTTTTCTCTTATGTTTAAAATAAGAGATTTCACAGGCATGGTAAATGGTATGAAAACCTTGAAAATCATTATTTTTTTCTCCACAAATCAAGTTTTACTCAATTTATAACTTAGTCTTATGGCCACATCAAGTTGAAACACCATTTCCCATAAGATCACCAAAGTTAAAAAATGTCGAGCCTAGATGGGTGACCACTTGGGAATACCAGGTTCTGTAAACTTGGATGTGCAGGTGTGGCAATGGATAAGGACTCAAAATTGTTAACTGAATAACTGGCTTCTAATTCCTGTTGGTTTCATTATATTCACTTATGTGCAAAATTCTTTGGAAAAGGTATGTATCCACCTCTTCTCCCTCCATCTATGGGTTAATTAGTAAGATTTTTAGCACTAAACCATTTTTATTCCCTCCAAAAAAAATCTTACAATCTTAAAATATTTTCTGGCTTTAAATAACTTTCAATGGGTTGAAGCCGTAGAAAATGTATCAATAAATCAAGAGATAAATTATAAGAAATTAAATTTTACCAAACTGAAATGAATATTTAGCAGAATTATCTAAATTTTGAATTGTAAATGAACCTTGAAATTCTTTGGTTTGTATTCATTCATATCATGTTGACGGTTGATATCCCATGTATTTTGAGAGAAGAATACAATATGCCCGCATTTTCAGTCTTTGGGGTATAAGCTTGTATAAAAATCATCCATTCTGTTTTTTTGGTTCCCTTGGTTAAAGTGCTAATGCATAGTTTCCATATAAAATGCTTTCCCCATAGAAAAGTAACTCTGTAAAAGGATATCATGAGCTATAATATTTCACTAAGGAATGTGGGGTTGCTTTTCACTTTTGGAGGGGGTCGCATTCTATGGGGAAATTAGATTTATATAAATAATATAACTTTCATAGATGAAGAAAAAATAAATTTTAGACCAGCATATACCCAAAAGGATCAATGACAGACAGATCATGTCATTTATCCTAAAATACAATATCAGAAGTTTGAAAAAATATGTCCTTGTACATTTGATAGCTACAGTAATTGGAGCATAGCAAATGTAGATGAAACTTTTGGTGGCTAAAAAATCTTGTCATTCAGCATTATGCTTAGTAAAGAAAAAAATAGTGTTGAGATCAGCTTCCAATATTTTGAGGTTTCATATTGCTTGGTTGGGGGTAATGCAGTCATTGATGCAGTGAGGCAACATGAAAAACAATTGGTAAAGCAAGTTCAAATTTTTGATTGAGATTATGTTTGCTTCACATTTGGAAAAGGCATGAATTTAGTTCTCTTTTTGTTTTGTTGTAGAAGGAATAAAAACTCATAAAATTTTTCAAATGTGCAGGTAAATAGACATAATACACACTGTTTAAAATAAAAATGGGGCATCTATTTTAAATACAATTATCCACTGAAATAACATTTGAAGTAAATAAAAATATCAGATTAAAAATATAATCATTAATTCTTTAGATATTTACAAAATATAAGTACAAATATAATTTAGCCATTCAAGTGCAACAAATGACAATTTGATTTAATAACTAGCAACTAATTCAGTAGTTGGACATATTGTGAACTCAATCCAATCAAAGTCAAATAGATAAACATATATTATTTGTTTATACCTTTGATTCTGTTAGTTTATTCTGAACTTTCTGAGAATTATGACTAAGAACCTCTGGAACTTCTCCATAAGCTGACCAAAACAATTCTTTTATTTCTTGTTCAAAGAGCATTTTCTTATATCTGAATGATTTTTATATTGAATTTTTCTGATTATTCATTGAAAATTGATTGTTTAGAAAATAATGCTTGATTTTTGCAGAAGGAATAAAAATTCAATTAAATATAACAAAAGTTAAATCTTTGTAGAAATAATCAATGTTTTTAGTACTGAAAAAAGTTGAGTACAAAACATTTTTATAGTAAGGTTACAACTTCCAATATTGTACTCTGACGACTTTCTTTACTTATCACATGTCTCAAAGTTTATAGAAAGTAAAACTACTGTATATATTAAGGATGAAATACAGATTAGTATATTTAGTGTGATACAAGATTCAGTATCAATTTAGATATAAGAGTACAAGTTTTATACAAGGCCCCTCTTTAGTATGATCAGTAAAGTACAACTGAGATATTTCAATATAAATATTTTGTCAAAAAATGTTGTCACTGGTATGTAACATTGTGACAATGGCAGATGGTGAAAATAAGTCAATAAGCCTTTGGGAAAACTTGCCATAACTAAAAAGTGAAAAAAAAAATGATCCAGTCGTTGGCCTTGACAGGGCCCAATTACAATTATTGCTGATGCTTAACAGAAGCTAAAATTCTTTATCTTGTTGCGTGTGAAGATTTGCAATGAGGATATTCTGCTTATCATCTTGTCAAAAAGTCACGCTCTGACCTTTCTGCACATGAAATTATTGTCTTGACATTTTCCTCTCAACTTGCAAACTTTCCTATTTCTTTCTGCCATATTTTGAAAATTAATTTCTTTTTCTTTACATCTTTACTGCCTTTTCTCAATCCCATAACATATTACCCAAGGAGTGTAGCCATTTGTGGGGACCACCTGAGGAAAATCCCCAAAATGTTACATGGGTTACCTACTATTGAGTAATCCATACAAACATGACTTGTGTTTGTTGGCTGAATAATAATTTCCAACAAATGTATATATATATATATATATATATATATATATATATAAACTGTCCAAAGTTATGTTATGTTTTTATTTGATTACTTTTGAGTGTCTTGAAAAAAATTAAAGATGAATCTTGTTATTTGAATTATACATAATAATGATAATAAAAATAACAACATTTATTGTATATTATTAGGCCTTTAGACCAAACAGAAGCATGATGAGAAAAGATGGTTCTATTTGGTCTAGAATCCTAATAATATACAATAAATATTATTTTATTATTATTTTTGTTTTTTCTGTCTTGAATTTCTTTCATCGACCGGCTAAATCTACATATAAGAATTGTGTATTTGAGCAGCAATCCCTTTATTATACAGGTTTCATTAAAGATGACTGACAAGGCACTGTGATTAAGCGTTTTATTAAATTTTTCTTATGTTTGTTCAAGTGTTTTCTTTTCTTGACAGTTTGTAAAAACTGTCCAAATTTTTCCTGTATCTGAGCACTTTGGGCTATTCTGTTAGCCATTACCAAGGATGATTTTTATTTTTAATTGAATATGTAGATTTATACATATGCTTATCAAGAAGATTCCCATTATATCTCTCTAACCATAGCTCAATTAGGACCCATTTAAACATGCATAGAAACCTTCCAAACACCATCTGAAACATACTTGTAGAAAGTACAACTATAGTAGCCTCCTCCAAATGTTAAAAAAAAAGGCTAAAAATAATGGACACATTAATAATAAAAAGAAAAAGCCAACACTCAATAATATAAAACTATGAATGTGGCCACAATGTGCTGAATATTTTTGGAAAATAAAACATTCATATAACTTCAGATACATTCATAAAAAAACCCACACATTCAGTTAAAAATTAAAAATAAAAATCATTCATGATAATGGCTAAAAGAATAGCTGAAAGTGCTCAGATATGCAGAACTTTTGAACAGTTTTTATACACTCTGTTTCCAGGCAAGAAAACACTTGTTCAAGCACAAGAAAAAATTAAATAAAAAAATGAATCAAATTGCCTTGTCAGTCGTTTTTAACAAAACTTTTATAAAAGCAGGATTGCTGCCCAAATACACATTGTGTGTGTGGGGGGGGGGATGGGTAAATTGTCTCTATTTTATATTTTTAATTTTGCATGTGCATGTTGTTTGTTTTTGATTTTGTTTACTGCGCAGTATATTAGGGTAATCTGTGAGAAAAACAGCACCACGATGCAATTAACTCCAACAGAAATTTGGAAACGGCATGCTGTTCTGATTGGTATTCATGCCGAAAGCTCCAATACGAACATTTCAGAGTGTTTGGGTGCCAATCTGTGGACTGTTCAGAGGATTTGGAAAGAGTTGGATGAGTCTAATGGTGATTATGAAGCTATGGCAGCTCAGAACACTCACTCTGATCAATCTGATACGAAAAGAACTCCTGAATTTGTTGGTGAGGGCCTTAGACTCAACACAGGACTGCTTCCCCAACTGCCTTGGGGAAGCAGTCCTGCCCTGGACCATGAGGGTGGCTGCTGGAAGACCCTATGTCTGGCAACAGGACTCTGCAACATGCAACACAAGCAGGAGAACTCAGTCATGGCTGTCAGACAATTTCTGTGACCCCATCAGTCCTTATATCTTTCCACTTCATTCCAGATTGCAACCCCCTTGATTATTATGTGTGGGGTGCAGTTGAGCAAGAGACCAACAAAACTCTTTGTAACACCAAAGATGAACTGAAGGCAAGGATTATAGCAGCATTCACCAACTTAAACAAGGACACTGTCCAGAAGAATTGCAAGAGATTCTAAAGTCATTTGGAGGCTGTTGTTGAAGCCAATGCCTATTTTATTGAATAAATTTACTCTTTAGTATTTCAAGATATTTTTGTGTAATTTTGTCAAAATGAGATTCAGTGTTTTCATTTTTGCGTAATTTAGAAGACAATTTATTCATATATATATATATATATATATATATATATATATATATATTTTTTTTTTTTTTTTTTTTTTTCTTCAAAGATTATTATTTTTATTATTTGGTTAAGCTATCTCAGACACTCATTTGTCTATCACACCAACCATCAATGTTGGAAGGTCATTAGGGTGGCATTCTGTTTCACATCATAGGTGGTCAATGTAGATGGTTGCTGGGTGACCAGCCCTTCTTGCTACATGGCTAAGTATCCACAGCAGTAGATCACTTGCAAGTTCTTGTTTTGCTTGCCAACACTCTCCTGCAGCATGCATTGTTCATTCATGTCAAATTGTAAAAATATCAGGGATGAATCCATAGATCTGGCATTTAGTTGGATGTTGTCTCCAAGAGATGTTAAGTATAACTCTCAGCATCAGAGTGTAGGTTCCATCAAGCAGTGACACCATACATACTACAGTGGCTCAAAAGAATCTTCGTTTGAGGTTGTTTGGTAGCTCAGATTTCCAGATTACATCCATTTTATTCAAGGTGGCCCAACCTTTAGTTATGCAAATTTTCACATCCTTCTCAGTATGTATGTAAAAGATTCACTCCAAAGTTTTATTAAATACCACTGACAAGATTTGTCTATTCAGCTTTTTATTATATCTTTCCAATTTCTGAATGAGGTGTTGAACATTGGGATTTACATGATCGCAAATCCTGTAGCTTCTTAGGGTCATAAAGGCACCAGATCTACTGCAACAGCAGTGGTGTTTATTCCAGGATGGTCTCAAATTCAATTTTTTTCTTCTCCTAGATCAGTTGCCAACCAAGGTTATAGGGCCCAATCAGTCCTGCTATCTACCCATAGTTGTGGGGAAGAGATGGACTCATACCTTTCCAAAGGGGGTATTTGCACATAAGTAAATGTAATGAACATGACTGGAATTTGAATTCAGTTTTCCAATCCCTCCATCCGAGCCACTATCCATTACTCCATTATACCTCCATCAGGATTAGTTATTAATAAATTGTTCAAAATTTTTCTGTTGTATATAAATTTTATTAAACAATGGAGTCTTTTAATTTGACTCCTTTTGTTATTTCTGTAAACATTATATTTAAAGGGTACACATATTTGAGTAGGCATCCCTGTTTCTAAACAATTAAATTAATGTCTACCAGCCTAGAAATCAAAAGTCTTAATAAATGAATATAGCTTTCATGCCAAGCATTGCTTCTTGCGGCTTAATGATTCTCAGCATCCTTCTGTAGAATTGTCGCAAGTCTCCTTTTCATCTGAGGAAATTGTCCAGCATTCGCTGCCATATAGGAGGATTGATATTACATAACGGTCCAGCACTCTTTTTTCTCTGTTTCTAATAAAATAGTACTAGATTGATAATGAAATGGTAGATAAAATATATTCTCCACATCTTTCTGTACAATCATATAACTGTTGCCTGCAGTCACCTCTTCATCTGTTCAGCATTCATTACCATATAGGATTGATATTACATAACAGTTCAGCACTATTTTATTTGTTTCTAATAAAATAGTACTAGATTGATAATGAAATGGTAGATAAAATATATTCTAAGCATCCTTCTGTAGAATCACATCTCTGTTGCCTCGTCTCCTTTCATCTGAGGAAATTGCCCAGCATTCCCTGTAATATAGGAGGATTGATATTACATTGAAGTTCAGCTCTCTTTTTCTTTTTCTTTTTGTTTCTAATGAAAATTTCTGGTTCCTTAATGCTTTGATGAACATATTTTTACATGTGTATAGGCCTACTGTACATCTCAAGTTTAAGGGATCTGTCCAAATGATATAAGCTGGTTCAACTATTATTATTTATGTGTTTCAACTTTGAAGCTTAAGGAAGTTTTGAAAACTCTCCTTGTTTGAGGCTTGAAAAGGCTGGTAAGTGTTTGAACAAGATTTTGTAGTTCAAGCTTGTAAATTGGCTTTCCTGGCTGGCTGCTGACCCTACAAAATAAAAGGTTGTGCATCAAATTACCCAGGTGACCTTCTCTTAACTTATCTTTCTTGTTCCCCTCTTTTGTGCACTAGTTACCAAATGTATCAAATTCACAGACTTGTTCTATAAATTACTCTTCTGCTTAAAGTTCATTGAAATGAATTTTTTTCTTCCTGTCTTCCGTCATAGCAACCAACTTTGGTTTGATGCTTACTTGAATAAAATCCTGCAATAATAATTAAGTAAGATTTTTTAACAGCAATAGCAATAGAGCCAGCTAACGTGCATTGGAGATCAAGTGACAGCAAGTTCTCTCAGTATTCTAGGACTCTTAGTTTTTGAGTTGATTTTAGTCATGTTGTTGCCTGGATAGTTTCAGTTCTTCCCACTTGTTCCAGGTATTCTAGTAATGATGGTGTTAGGAATGACCTTCTTGTAGCCATGTCATATTTTAGTCACCAGTTTATTAACTTAAAAATTTTAACAATCTCAGAAGAAAAGAATTCAACATGTACATATTTATTTATATGCAGAATGAGGGTATAGTTCAGAAAAAGGAAAGAAAAATACATTCTTCAATGAATTTCTATGAGTAAGAAAGTGATTGACCAAATGTTGCTTTGAAAAACTTATAATAGCATAAGATCACAAATTTCTTATGCTGTTGACCAGTTTGTTGGAGAGGAATATATATATATATATATATATATATATATTAGGTTGGTGCAAAAATAATGACGTAATAATGTCGTTTTTTGACGTTATATGTCAAAAAATGACATTATTACGTCATTATTTTTGCATCAACCTAATATATATATATATATATATATATATATACTTCACTGGGCTGGTTATGTTACAAGGATGAGTGATGACAAAATACCTAAGGTTCACATGTCTAGCGAGCTTGACAGTGGACAAAGAACTCCTAGATGGCCGTGACTCAGGTATAAATAAAAGCTAAAGAGTAACCAGTCAGCTTTCAATGTGCTTCATACTAACTTTGAGAGAGTTACCCTGGACAGAAATAACTGGAAATATTTGTGCCAGAGTGGTATCAAAAATTTAAAAATCAGTTGTGTTGATCGGCTAAGAGATGAAAGACAACCACAAAAAGCATCAGCAAATATTCCTGTGGCTATGTCCCAAGATCCTCACTTCTACAATATGTGAACTTGTATGCAGGTTGCTAGATGGACTGAAGTGTCACATATGACACAAGCATAAAAATTGAATGAGGTTGTAGGATCCTCATATGTCAAAATCGACGGGAGAGTCCATAATCATATATATATATATATATATATATATATATAAGTTGTCGTGGAAATATTATAATTATATGAGGTTTTTTTTTATTGTATATACGATATAATAGCTATCTCACTTGTCGGCTATTGCAGTATGAGGGGGGCTTCCTTACTTTGCTCAATTCAGCAGTAGCAGCAATGGAAGTAATCAGTTGGGAAGGACCAGAAATCCCAGACCTCATAAAAATGCTGACTGAGAACCTATTCGGCCTCTTTTCCATTTTCCTTTTCAGTAGCCACTATCTTCAAGGCCCAGCTCAGAGGACTATTCATAACCCTTGCTGCCAAAGATGTGTGGCTTGTCCTGGCAGCTTGAGCTGAGATTTCTTGTTCCTCATGGGAACAAGCGGAGAAATCTTCCTTTGAGACACCTACTTGAAGAACTACTCTGAACCTGTGTTACAGAAAACACATACCAGTCCTAGCAGTTTGACCCTCAGATTTCTTGTTCCTTGTGGGAACAAACAGAGAAATCTCTCTCTACAAAACTCAAGAGAAGAACTTTGTTAACTAGGAGACTCAACTCTTTTCCCTGCAAAATACGACTATTTTGTACTTTTTCAGTCACAAATAAAAGCTGTTAAACAGTTATTTTGAGCCTTGGGTCTGTTCATTCCACTCTATACACTGTTAAGCACACATACACAACTGACAAAAAATTCCTACAAGGTGGTTTGTTTTATGTTACTTGTGGTTTTGCCTGGGAGTTAAGAAGCCTGCCAGAAGGAAAACAGCACTTGTCTTGTCCCTACATCTCATGGGTAAAGAGAAAGAAGATAAATTGGGTTTTATGCCCTTTCCTTTTATACTGCTTTATGCAACACTACTTAGTGGGCATTAAGATAAGTTCCCTTAGAGACAATACCTTTCAGAATTTTTCCATTCTCAAGCAAGACCCAGATATTTTCACACCTTTTCATGTTCTCTGTTTGACACTGTGGCTTTTCCATTTTTATTTTTTTTAATGAAAAGTCTGGATTGGGGGATTTGTCGAATTTCAAAGTACAATATTTTATACAGTATTTACATTAGTCGGACTATTGTCCTCATCTTTGTCGCCATATTTGCCACAACGTTTCGGCCATTGTACGCTCCGGCCTTCTTCAGGTGGTTGGAATTTCGAACTGAACCCTTTATTTCGATCACTGGGGTAGACTGTTCTAGTTCCACATGCCATGTTTGATGGATGTCATTTATCAGTTATCTCCTGCTAATTTTCCCTCTGAAAGTTCTCCACTGCCTATATACAATATTTTATTATCTTTCTGTTATTACCATTTGATATGTTACTTGAGATTAAGTATTTTTTTACATTTCATGAAAAATAATTTGTCATCCAGAATGATGAGGTGACAATTTTGGACTTTATCAAGAATGGAATGTGAAGACTGGGCAGTGCCTGCCCATATATGGCAAATGTACTTCATTTTCATCCTGATCTGGATCTTGTAAAGGTAGAGGATAGCAGAAGTTGGGTACTAATGTGGTATAGGAAACCAACCATTTTTCCAGCATCACTTAATCTCGTATTTTTATGGATTATTAACCTTTTGCTTCAGTGATTGTATAAAAATCGGGTATGGCCATAAAATCAACAAGCAGTAAATTTAGTTTTGTTAGAGTGCAAGAAAGCTAAACTTATTGCTTCTCATATTGTGATATCAAGCTAGTCTCTCAGATTGTTGCTAATATTGTGAGAAGATCAGCAGTTGATTCTCTATAGTTTATCTTTATTGTACAACAGGATGTGTGAGTAGTCTTGTGGCTATCGGTTGAAAGGGAAATTGGCAAACTGAGTTTAAATTTAAGTCCATCTTCTTGCATTCACTTGGGAAAGGCATGAATTTGTCTCTTCTCTGAGCCCACCTTATTATTTAATCTATACCTGCTGAGAGCTATGGGTTAGTCATCAGTGTAGACTGGGATCTCAAGTCTTAGGTAGGAACCAATCTAAGAGACGTATAACTCTGAATTTCAAATTGTGGAGAAGGCAACAGGAAACTACTCCACTCTCTTTCCTAAGAAGGCACGGTAATTTACAGATAATAAAAGAAAAAAAAGAAAAGGAATCTGTAGAGAGCCATGACCATCTATGCCCTGAAGGATTGGATGGGTTGGAATCTTTTATACAAAGCCAAATGAAAGTGGCAAATTGAGATAGCAAAGGCCTTCTCCTTCTATGTAACATGTGCCTTCTAGATGTGGGTGATCATGAATCTCCACAACTTAATCTCTTTTGTTGCTCTAATCAACTTTTGACCATTATCATCCTTCTTTGTCCCCATTCTGATATCCACTCACACAAGCTCGTTAGGTTACTCGTTGTTTCCATCTACTCAATATGTCCTATGTGTATTAAATTCTCCATACACTCTTTCTTCATGATGTCCCAGAAATTCCATCTCTCTCTTTCTGATTGTTAGTATAAGTTTCCTTGTTTAAATTTTCCTTAAACTTCCTCATTGCTCACATATTATGACCATAGTATTCTCAGCCTTTGTCAGTAGAATCAAATCTTTGATACTTTGTCGCTTTTTCATCTGTGAGGAAATTGTCTTGTATTCACAATCACATAGGAGATTAGATATTACATCACAGTTTACCACTCTTTTCTTTGTTTGCAATGAGATTTTACCTATCTCTTGGACCTATTGACTCTGAAAATCAGCATTCAAAACCCTGGCTTTTTACCTAGGTTAGAACACTAGCTAATTAGTGCCAGTGAGAAACAAATTATCTGGGTTACATAGCATGTCCCAGCCTGTGTAACTAACTTAATACTCCAGGAAACATTATTCTTAAATGGTGTGAAAATTTAATATTATTTTTGGCTGTTCATTGTTTTGGGACATTGTGAAGTAATGGCTAACAAGCTAGTCTCTCATATCTTTGCTCCTGAAGTAAGTTCGGTCTCCTTTCAGTGCTTGAAATGTAATGAATATTTGTCATACTTTTCTTCTATGTGTCATGTTCCTTCAGGACATGGGTGATCATGGCTCTCCACAACTTCCTTTGTAGCTTTTAGCAATGTTTACTTCTTTACTATCCTTCTCTCTTGGTTGTACCATCCATTTACACAAGCTTGTTAGGTAGGTTATACGCTGTTTTCCTCTGTCCCTCTTACCTTCAATATGTCTTGTGAGTGTCATATTTCCCAAACCTTTTTTTCCTTGTTATATGTCCTATGAAAGTCTTAAAATGTTTGGAAATCTCATCTAAAAGACTTTTAAACTGTGTGCAAAGGTTAGTAACTATTAAAGGAAAGAATTTACATTGGAGTTGTTTTTATAGATCAATGACTAACTAAATTAATATCATAGTCTTTTAATTTGTGCTGTGAATTTAATCTAACCTATCATGATCTAGGACCAGACCAAATTGTTCTTTGTAAACAACTGTATTTTTCAGTGTTTTACTCACAGTATAATATACAAAAATCTTTAGACTGAGAAGTATTCAAAACAAATATGGTTGCTATAAGTTGAATTACCTTAAATCTTTTCTCTCTCGAATAAGTTTATATATTATCAGGAATCCACCCTAAATTCTTTCACCATCATCCTTTGTAAGAATTTTTCCTGGTTGCATGTGTTTTTGTGCTTGTCAGTGAGAGTGGAATAAACAAGACATAAGGCTTGAAATAACTGCTCAGCAGCTTTTATTTATGTTTGATAGAGGATGCAAAATAATAGTATTTTGTAGAAAAAAGTGGGGTTTCTCAGTTAACAAAGAAATCTGAGTAGGAAACTTCTAGGACAGGCCATGTCTTCTGCAACAAGGGTTGTGTGTAGTTTTCCTTTGGTAGGTATCGTGAAGGGAGATTTTTCCACCGGTTCCCACGTTAAGAATGAAAAATCTGAAGTCAAGACAGGCCTCGTCTTCTGCAACAAGAGGTTGTGTGTAGCCCTTTGAGCTGAAAATGTAGTAGGAAAGAGTTGACCTGAAGATTGAGAAAACTGAAAGGGAAAATGGGAAAGAGGTCAGATAGGGCTCTGTTAGTGTTTTTATGAGTTCTGGTACTTCTGGTTGTACCCTACTGATTATTTCTATTGCTGCTGCTGTTGTATCGAGCAAAGTAAGGAAGCCCCCACATGCCACAATAACCAATAAGTGAAATAGTTTCTATATCTGGAACCATCCTAAAAACAACTTAAATCATCTCCCTCCCCCAATTTAAATTGTCTTGAAATCAAAATGTATTTTTTTAAACTTTGTTTTCATTTATCATTGATAATTGTTAATAGCATAATAAAAATGCCATTGAAATGTTTAGGAAATAAGTATTTATTTTGCTCCATTCAGTCTTTAAATTGTGGTTTTCATGATACCTTGCAGTCACTACTCAACCACTTGGCCACTACCCTCTCTGGATCATATTGCTAAGCAGAAGGTCCATGAACAAAGATTTTCAGGAGGTAGTTAAACATTTTAACTTATGATAAGCAGAAAACATAACTTACAAATTTTGTATTTTTTAATGGTTCATTCAAGGTTTTTTACGCAAAAATTGTCAAAAGAAATATGATTTTTTACTTTGTTTACTAAAACAAAATTGGATTTAGAATAAGATCCTCATTTTTTACATTTAGAGATAATACAAATATCTGTATTTTAGTCCTTCAACATTAATTTTTCATTCAAGATTCATTCACTCATTTAAAAAGAAACACTTAAGTTTGCATTTTTTTTCTTGTGTACATGTGTTAGTTGGTTGATGTTTAGTGGCATATCAAACTCTAAAATCTAAATATTTTGAATACAATTTTATGGCTCCAACTAAATATATTTTGAACATAATTGTATGCCTTCAACTACAGATAAAATGTATTGTTTGTCATTTTGCTATAAAATGTATTGTTGGTATTTCTACTATAAAATGTATTGCTGATAATTTTACTGTAAATTGGTATTATTGGTCATTTTACTGTAAATAGGTATTGTTGGTAATTTTACTATAAATATGTATTGTTGATAATTTTTTATATATATACAAATGTTATTTTTATACTTTCATAGAGTTTTGTTTTTGTTTGGGGATTCATTATTTGCCCATAGATGGGTCCTTAACAAATCTGGGAACAATAGCAATTTAGAAAAAATATCCAATTTCCTTGCTTCCAGATGTAGTTTATCGTCATACCCAGGTCCCAGGTGTGCATGTGTGTTTGTTCAAGTGCCATTTGTTAAAAGCCCATACGTGTTGATGAGAAATAAGGATTTTTATTTTTTTATTTTAAGAAATTAGTTCCTTTTAGAAAGAGCATAATAGAATTATAATGACATTTTTTATTATTGTCTTCAAACTGTTTTTTTCATCCCTGGGAGAACAGAACAACATTAATCTTGAGCTGTGTGTGTTATAAACTTTTAAGTGAATTTATTAAAGTAGTTTTACCTGATGCAGAATAAAACCAATTGTTTATTTTAAACAGTATTTAGGCTTTAGATATTGACTAAGTTTAGCTTAGACTGACACAAAGCCACCAGTACATCAATTCACCCACACTGACAGCTTCAAGATTAGCTTGCTCATGACTACTCCATGACAAGGCACCTATAATTTATTTTAACCTTAGTGTCAATAGCACACTGACACTTTACTTTTAATATACTGTTTAGTTTGTGTTTTTTTTTGTGGGGTAGGAGTTATTGTTTTTTTTTTGTTGTTTCTTTTTAGCTTCAGCTAATTTTAACTGAGCTTAATCATGCTTAGCAGATTCTCAAATTTGATCCTTATTTAATTCTTAAAATATAACCTTAATGAGAGAAATTTCAGTTATTTTCTGTAAGTTGAGTGTGAAGTAACAAGTTGGATGGGTATCATCACAGCTGTAAGGCCTTTTCTTTGAAAGTCTATCTTAAGGGAATATTACATGCATAATTTTATTGTTAATTTTGCTTTGAATTTTATCATGATGATCACTGTCACACTATGCCTTTGGGAAAAGGCATGAATCTATTTATTCTCTGCCCAGATATGGTTTACAGTTTTTATTTTTAAGCACCACATAATCTTAGTTAAAAAATTTGCAAGTTGAGCGATATTTTATGCTTAAAATGTAGCCTTAATAAGTGTTAGAAATTTCAGTTATTTTTCATAAATTTTAGGTTCTGTTTATACTTTGTAGTCCTTTCACTGTAAAAGCCATCTTTAATTCTTAGATTTTAATAAATTCAAAATATAAGAGCAGGGACTTATTGCAAAACATTTATTTCAAAATTTGAGAAAGGTGAAATTTTACTTTAAAATAAAGTTACTAAAAAATATCTGAGTTTCATCCTTAAAATAAGCTTAATTTTTGGACTACTCTGAGCTTTGTCATGCTTATAGGCAAAATTTTGGACTAATTTGAACTTTGTCATTCTTGTAGGCTTAATGTTTGGACTAATCTGAACCTTGTCATGCATATAAGCTTCATGCTAATAAAAAATATAGTGTTTGGTGTTTGACGTCTCATTTTTGGTTGGAAAATTTGTTTTTCCATCTGTTGGTTCAATATCAAACTGAAGTATGAACACCTTTTAACCTTTTTATTTTTAGCTTGAATACATTAATCAATATGTTAACCTTCCAAATAAATGCTTGAAATTAAATCAATATTTTGAGGCAATTATTAGGTTGGTGCAAAAATAATGTCGTTTTCTCACATAGTAACATATGTGAGAAAACGACATTATTTTTGCACCAACCTAATAATACTGCCGGGTGAAGATTGAATTATCTAATTTCGTACAGAAGCAACAGCTGTTATGTACAATATTTGTTTGATTTGTTTAAGAATGAAATCAGTTATTTGTTTAAGGATGAAATCAGTTATTTAAGAATGAAATCAGTTATTTGTTTAAGAATGAAATGAGTTATTTGTTTAAGAATGAAATGAGTTGTTTAAGAATGAAATGAGTTATTTGTTTAAGAATGAAATCAGTTATTTGTTTAAGAATGAAATGAGTTATTTGTTTAAGAATGAAATGAGTTGTTTAAGAATGAAATGAGTTATTTGTTTAAGAATGAAATCAGTTATTTGTTTCAAATACTATTTTAGCTTTAACATTGGTTGACTTTAATGATTGCACCTTTTTTGAGCCTTGATTTATTTGCAATTATTTTTTGAGTGGCCAAAAAACAATTACAATAAAATTTAAATGAACAGGGTTTCTCTCTTGTGAGAAAACTACTATTTTATTGATTTTAATCATTTCACTTCAAGCAAGGTGATAAAGCCACTAAGATGCTATGGGTTACTGAGGAAAAAGGACAATAAAAGAACTGGATTCAAAGAGACAGATGACGATGATTGATATTGCATTTAAATGTTTGAAGATTGTAGGTAACAGGAAAGAAGAAAGAGTTCCAAAGGTAAGAAGTGCAAGAGAAGAAACAATAGGAATAAAACTTATGGTTACATTTAGCAATTTCAACAGGACAATGATGAGACCTAATTGCCAATCTAGTGCTACACTTAAATTCATGAAGTTGAGCTTATCAAAGAAGAAAGCTCATCAGATTACCATGATGATATTTATAAAAAAGGCATAGAGAAGCAGGAAAGGGATTAAAGCTGAAATACCAGGTCAGGACTCCTTTTTTTGTGATTTTGCTAAGTATCTCTAGATACATAGCAGAAGCACCAGACCAGTCGTGGCAACAATATTCACAGCAATGGTAGATTTATAAAAGTGCAAACTGATTCTGGTTAGAAAAATTATCTTACCTGATATAGTGAGCCAACTTTCCTGTTAGCAGACCTGGCAAAAATTGAACAAAATCCACATACTTCCCCCTGTATATTTTATGTTTGTCTGTTATCTTATTCTATATTTGTATTTGTGAAACTTTGTATGGCATAAGGTCAAATGTAGGGAATTTTCCACATCTGAAACAAGGTTTTATATTCCTTTTGTGCATTTTTCCCTTAGCTTTTAACAATAAACATTCTTTATTCTGAAGTTTTTCAGCATCATACTTCAGACTTAGCATTGTTTGGCAATCATCTGCTATTTTCTGTAGTGTTATGTTATTATTATGTTAAATCTTTGCTAAAATTTTTGTTCTTACTTCAGCATCTTTTTCCACTGTTAGACCTTGCACATATCCAAAGTCATTTCCTTTACTTTGAATTGTTTACATTCCCTGTTGATGGTATCCACATATGTGACAAAATCTTCATCCTATTTTTTGGTTAAATTCATGCACCTCCAATGAGTATGCAACAGAGAGCACTTGTCACTAAACATTTTTGTCAGAATGTGTACTGTGTCTTCAAACCCTATTTCATTTGGTTTTCTCAGTAAAATATAATTGCACTATTTTTCATACTCTATTGGAGTGATTTCTCTTCACAACAACCTGTTTTTTATCTTCTTCCCAGCCATAGCATTCTTGACTAAATATCTCTTCATTTATACAAAAATATGCAGCAAAAGTCAGTCTGTCGGATTATATATGAATTCTGGTATGGTGTTTCGCACCATGTCTGATGTAAGAGATATTGAAGCATTTTTCTTTAAAACCATTTCCAACAGCTCTTGTTGTTTTTGCAAGTGTTGGGTATTTTGTTAGTGTTGCTTCTAGTGTTTTTGTTGTTGTTGAATTTCAACTATTGAAGCCAAAATTTTATCTATATCATATCATATATATATTTTTAAGCAACGTGGTTGAAATTCTTGTAATACTTATTGCACACGTAAGTTTTGAAAATCTGGTTGCCCACTATTATAACTCCAGTTATAATATGGTGCTTGTTAAACCATGCTTGAGTTCAAACTTCTTGTCATCAACTATTATAACTCCAGTTATAATTTTGCCCTTGATTTAGAGATCCTCATTGCCAACTATTATAACTCCCTACTCCCTAAGGTAATTGTTATAACACACACTCATACTTGATATAAGGTAATTCATTAAAGTATTCTTTATATGCAATGCTTAGGCTATTGCTATAATGTCTATATAGTTAGTATGAAGACTGAATCCAATACGACTACTACTGACCTCATACCATGGAACTCTTTGTAATATTGGACAAGTTCATAGTCACTAGGGTGTACTCTTTACTCCACATCAAGCTCATTAGATAGGCTACTTGCTGTTTCCCTATGTCCCTCTTACTGTCAATATGTTCTTTGGGTGTCAAATTTTTCAAGCCCTCTTTCCTTATGTGTCCTGAGTCTAAGTATAAGTCTTCTTTGCGTTTTCATTTTCTTTAAAACTTCCTTGTTCATCTGCTCCATCTATATTTTTGGCATTCTTTGACATTTTTATTGTCTCAGGGCTTATGGCTACATCACAATGAAACACTGGTTGCCATATGATAACTGAAGTTAAGCAGCATCATGCCTGGTCACTACTGAGATGAGTGATCATTTGGGAATACCAGATGCTGTAAGCTTGGATGTGAGGGTGGTAATAATGGCTCAGAAGTGGTAATCAGAGAACTGAGTTCCAATTCCAGTCAGGTTCGTTATATTCATTTACACTCAAATACCATTGAGAAATATATGAACCCACCTCTTCTCATCCCAGCCATAGGTTAATTAGTAAGACTGGTATCACTAAATGATTATCTCAACAAAAAATAATTCTCACAATCTAAAAATATTTTCTGGCTTTAAATAACCTTCAAATGGTTGATAGACTGTAGAAAATTAATCAATCTATTGCTTCCAGTCTCCTCTTCATTTATAAGGAAATAGTTCATCATTTACTGCCGTACAAGGATCTTTATGCATGAAACCTTATTACATTTCATGTAGTTTTATATATTATTTTAAATAATGGTATATTTGATAAACAAAACTTGGACAGAACTTTTCAAACCAAGTTGTCTGAACACTTTTTCTGGCTGCCATGAAAATCAAAATTGAAAATCCTGTTGATTTTTTTTTTTTTTTTTTTTCTGGGTTTGAATGACTTTTGGCATTGGTTGGGAATGGATAAATATTCAACCATTAAGCAGGTTCTATCATATTCCATTTTTAATGAAATTTTAAACTGCACAAAGATCACCTGACAAATGATTACATTTACAATTATATCGGAGGCTATTTAAAAAAAATTTTTTTAACCCCAGTTGACCCTCAACAATTTTGTTGATTATTATAGATAAACAAGTAATAACTGTGGTCTTTCTGAAGTAGCTATCAATGTAATGTCATATCTTCTGGAAGGTTTTATATGAACTGAGTTGATTCAAGAACTTTTGTTTTGTAGCTACCAAAAGAAAGTATGAGGCAAATCAAGAGAAGATAACTCCTATGGAATGAAAGTAGGTGTTTGGCAAGATGATACGACCATTCCTAAACATCATGTCTGCTTAAATGTTTATAGGATCAGCTTTCTTGTTTTGATGATTTCCCATAAACAAACTGGGACAGTTTTGCAGAAGGACATTTTACTCAATATCATTAAACTTTGACATTAGCAAGCAAGAGAAAAGTTGAATAAGGTATTGTTGTCTGCTTTATTTGTTACACAATGTTTATGTAATCTGTGAGATCACAAGTAGGATTTCTTAAACAAAATTCAGCATATTGAGACACTGTTTTGGCTTTTCTTATTGCTGACTTTAACATTAATCCACCACTTTTCTGTACTAGCAAATGAAATATTTCTAGTAAGAGGGAAACATTTTTTATGATTAAATACTAGATTTTTATTTTTTTTTTTGTTTTTTTTTTTTTTTACCTAAAATTATTTTTGGCAAGTTTTTGCATTCAAGATCAATATTGTGCATAGAAAACCACACCCAAGTAAAACCAACTATATTTTGTACCCCCTTAATTATTTGCACTTCTCTCACAAATTTATTTTGATTGTTAATAACTCATTCTTAAAGTGGTCCCTTTCAAATCAAACCCCCAACCCTGTGGTGCATGCACCCCATTTTGGGAATGACAGTGCTAGACTAAGTTGACAAGTTTGCCATCTGCATTTTAACTTGTTTTTGCATTCAGACAAAGCAAGTAAAAATAAATAAATTGAAGGCTTTGTATCCTGGAGTTTCCAAGACAAAACCCTTTCTTTTCATGATACCTTCTAAATGCCTGGCTGGTGAAACTCATTAACACAAGCCCAAAAAGAAAACTTATTTTAAATCAAGAGAACCTTTATACTGTTACACTCAATGTAGAACATGGCATAAATGTTCTAGAACCACTGAACCATCCACTCTGAGATATTTTGGATCAGCTATCTGCCATTAACAGGTACCACTTTGCAGTGGAATGCAAATAATCTTATTGCCTCTTAACCAACGAAATCTTCCGTCACTTACAGTCCTGTCCAATGGCAAGACAGCTGAAACAACACAAGCCAATTTTAAAAACCCCACACATATTTTCCCATAGTTTGTGTACCCATCATCATATGTATGAAAACATTTCAGAGCTATCATATATCACAAAATAGCCTACCTCTAAAAATGGGATGCATTCATATCAGCCACAAGCTGTCTCTTATTCATTAGATTTTTAAAAAACTTATCTGCTAAACTTTCTCTTTTTTTCTATTCTTGCTCCTACTTGTTTTCTCAGATCATTTTTTATTTGCTATTACTATCCAGCTAACACTGAAAAGTTGTTACACATATACACAACCTTGTCTAACACTGTCATAGGCAAACCAGTATGAATTCAATGAATTACTCCAGCAGTATTTAGTAAGTTAGTCAAACATACTGCAGCATAATTGAGTTTCTGACTATTGTGACTTGCACCAAACTTCTTCTGTGCCACATCCCCTCAGGATGTGGGTGATCATGGCTCTCTACAAATTCCTATCCATTATAGTTCTTAGCAATGTATTTTTACTATTCCTCCCTTTCCCTGTTATGCCATCCATTTACACAAACTTGTTAGGTAGGTTACTTACTATTTCCCTTCTCTTCCTTTTGCCTTTGATATATCTTGTAAGTGTTGAATTTTCCAAGCCTTCTTTCCTCATTACGTGCTCCAGAAATTTAAATCATCTCCTTCTGATTCCAAATATAAGTGCCCTTTTCATTTTCATTTTCCTTAAAACTTCTTCACATTGCTTAAAACAATAAGCTACATCTGTTAGCAAGGCCTCTCATCAGGAGATTGGAGGTTTTAAGGAACATGGAACCAACTCTTAATTGTTTGTGTTCCCAGGTCCACTCTGACCCAGGGTGGTAGCACCTGTTAGAATCTCAGCTATAGGCAAATAGTGAACTCCCTAAACAAAAATAAAACACTATGAAAGTGTAAAAATATTTTTTTATAATAAAAATACCAGCTATACATTTTTATATAAAAAAATTACCAACAATCCCTATTTATAGTAAAATGACCAGCAATAAATTTGATAGCAAAATGACCAACATTATATTTTATCTTTAGTTGAAGGCATACAATTGCATTCAAAATATATTTAGATGAAGCCATTGTGTTGAAAATATTTAGATTTAGACATTAAATAACTCATAGTAGTTGATATGCCACTAAACAAAATCAACCAACCAACCAACATTGCTTAGATGCTCTGTCTATAGTAGTCTTGGCATCCTTTTTCTGGCCCACATCTCTGTTGCTTCACTTCTCTTTTCAATCTGTAAAGAAATTGTCCAGCATTCCTCAACATATAGGAGGGCTGTTATTATGTAGCAATTCAGTACTCATTTTTTTTTATACCGAACTAAGCTTAGTTAATGTTAACTTAGAGCACTTGTCAAAAAATAATGGTTAGCTGGCTATTGGTAGTGTATTTAATAAATGTTTCAAATTGGAAACCTGATATCAGTCATTGGTTATTAGACCCATTCACACAATGACAAGTATACTGAGTTCAATTGTCACTGTGATTCACAAGTTCTTTGTGTGATACTGAAGTTGGCTTTGTAATTATCTACTTGAGTGATAATCATGTAGGATCAATAGCAATCTAGTTCATTGGTGTAGAATGAGATCCATAGTTATGTATACAACCAGAATGGTGGTGATACAATATTGCTGGGTAGAGGGCTTCCTAGACTGAAGTCAGCAGCCAGAGTGGGGAGTTTCCATGATGGAATCAAGACACATGTCAATGACTCAAGCAAGCCTTCAATTTGGAGAACATCAGCTGTGGTTTTACCTGGAGAGGGATTGGCACAGCAATGTTAGCTTACCCTGGAAGTGCTATACATGACTGATTACCTATCTGCACAGTTATCATATGACCACACCTGGACATGGGATTGCTGTAGTTATTTTTATTTTTTTGTTTTTAAATGGATTGAGACTAAAATGGCCTTGTTTGAGACTTACATTAATGTTTACTAAAGACACTTTCTGTAAAGTGATTGTTATATGATAGTAGATGTGACAATCAATTCAAATCATGCCCCAAATAGCAATATGGTTGGGCCCTTCAGCATAGTGGTTAGCAAGCTTGTTTTGCTAGAGCAATTATAACTGAGTAGTGAGTTTGATCCCACTGGGTGCTCCACACTTTCATCCTTGTGCCACATCTAAGCGTAAGCAATTTTTGGGCACTTTGCTATGGAGTAATGTTTAGCAAACTGGTCTCACTAAATCAATTATGATGGAATAGTGAGTTTAATTCACACTGGGTGCCCCATACTTTTGGCCTTGTGTCACATCTAAGCAATGCTTAGAAAAATCAACAAGTAACAATATGATCATTATTACATGAATATTATGGCAGAACAGCTAGGGAAATGCTACTTCTTAAACCAGACAACATTTATCATAAAACAACGGAAAGAGCATTGGAGTTTCGGACTCTTACAGGAAATTGCTTGAATAGTAATTTCATCCTCATGATGTTCTAAATTTTTGTTGCTTTGTGCCAAAAAGTATGCTAATCTTACTAAATAATTACATGGCCTTGTTTTCAAATGTTCTGCTTCGAATTACAAACATGCTTTCGTTTAATGTTTTTCTTTTTTTTTTTTCTTATTTTTCACAATGTATTTTCTGCGGACTCCATTTTAACTCAAAGGTCAAAATGCCTCTCAACCTAATCTGCAAATAAAATTTTTTTACTGAACAACTTTATAGACTGGCAGCCTCTTCACTGTTCTCTCCATTCTATCTTGTTTCTATAAATCTGTGTAAAAAATAGTGATTTATCAAAATCGATTTCATCTCAAGAAAGGCAGTAAAGCCACTAAGACACAAGGGATTACTGGGTGTAAAAGAATTAGAAAACAGAAAACATTACTAAGGAGTAAGAACAAAAGAGTAATTAGGAAGACAGTAGATAGTGATTGACATTGCATTTAAATTTTTAAAGATTAAAGTGGACTGGAAAGCATGAAGGGAGTTTCACAATTGAGAAGTACAAGAAAAGAAACTATTAGAACGTACAGTTAATTGTATCAACTGTAAATTGATGAGACCTCGTCACTAGTCTAATACTGTGCTTAAATTTATAAAGTCCAGGTACTACAGTGAAGAGCTCATCCTACAATTACCATGAAAGTATTTATAGTAAAGGCACAGGAAGACAACTTTACTATGGTGGAAAAGTGACTGAAGTCAAGATGCCTGATCAGGACCAATAATATTGCTGATTCTTCTTTGGATTTTATCAAGGATTTCTATATATATATATATATATATATATATATATATATAGTAGGTGCACCAAACCATACATGGCAGCAATATTTTAAGCAAGGTTTTAAAAAGCAGAATTTTTTCTTATTTTCAGCAATAGAGTTATTAGGTTGGTGCAAAAATAATGACATAATAATGTCGTTTTTTGATGTATTTTTTAACGTCAAAAAACGACATTATTACGTCATTATTTTTGCACCAACCTAATAATTGTATAATTGAAAATCCTACATGAAGAAAATATAACTAATACAACTGCAAAGTTTGGATAATACTTTTTTTTTTCTTAACTACAGGTAAATTAATATAGTCATAAAAAATTCCTCTTGTTTATTTATTTTTTGATAACTAGGAAGGCGACCCCATGTTGTACATGTATTATATTTGTACATTATTCATTTATTAACTTTCCTACTGTTTATTTTAAAAATAATTGAATGACTTCAGATTTGAATTGGAAATGCTAAAATATTAACATATTTTGGGGGTGATGTTTTTTAGTGCTAATCATTAAATATAGTTTAATTTAAAAATATATTTATATAAAGAGTATAGAAATAAATTGCTTATCAGAAATGTCCTTAGAACATGTTTGATAAACAGATATATGTTTTTAAGGGTCTTAATATTGTACTTTTGATCAGACATGCATACAAGCTATACACACAATTTGGATAAGCTTCAGGGAATTTTGGATTGAACTTTAATCTATAGGAGTTGATTGTTCTCCAAAGGCCACATCTAAAGATATCAAGTCTTTGGTTAATTGTTCAGATATTGCTAGTCATGTTTTTACTGAGTCTATCTATAGTGTTTTTTTTTTGTTTTTTTTTTAAGCTTAGCGCCCTGAGCAAGGCATGAAGCCACTAGGATGCAGGGGGGTTGCAGAAGATTTGTAGTAAGAGCAGATAGGAGTGATAGAAGAAAGGATGAAGGGAAGGGTAGTGTGTAGATCAAGGTAACTGGAGATGTCGATTGACATTACATTTGAATAGTTGGAGATTATAGCTATCAGGGAAACAGTAATTGGGAAGGCTGTTCCACAGGCGGGAGGTGCGAGGTATGTAACTATTGGAGTAGAAGAGACGGCTACATTTTAAAGTTTCTACAGTGTAAGGGTGAGAGCGGGATGCCAGCCTCGTAAGGCGCTTGTATTCATGGAGACTGGGGACCAGGGAAAGCAGCTCATCAGAGCAATTGCCATGAAAGTATTTGTAGAAGAGACAGAGAGAGGCGACAGCGCGTCTGTGAGATAGTGGCTGCAGGCGAGACACCAGATCAGGGCCAATCACATTATATATCCGTCTCTGGATCTTGTCAAGAACTCTGAGGTAAACAGAAGGTGCCCCAGACCATATATGGCAGCAATACTCCATGCCAGGGCGAATGGTCGTTTTGTACCCAGGAATTGAATTCAGCTATTATGTAACCAAATTTACCAACCAAGCTTCCAAAATATCTAACATGAAACTACTCTCTTTTAATTGTCTGAAAGAACTCATTTATACCTTCCATCAGCATAGCTGATGCTAAGCTCCAGGAGAGTGACTCTGTGCACCTTCTCAGACTAACGTTTTCTGCTGATATGAAATGGAAAGAATATATTGAATCAGCTGTTACCAGTTGTTTGATAATTTTAAAATTAATTCTTTTTGGACTTTTAATAACAGAATTTACAATATTATATATATATATAAAAAAAAAAAAAAAACATGTCTAAAACAATAATTCTGAATATATCAGGATCTTTTTCCTGGCTTTTCATCCATTGACAGATTTGCATAAAAAATATCCTTTTGCTTACTTTCATTTGACTGTGGTTTTATTTCAATTTGCAAACTGTTAGTAACCTATTTTCATTCTATCAGCAGAATATCACATTGATCTCATAGTTCCTGCAGATTTTTTTAATTAGCCATTAAGTATTGTTCCTTCCATTAGGAATTGTGGCATTTTTTTTTTTTTTCATCCAAAAATAAAATAGTAAATTAGATATTTTCACCATTTACATTGTTTGGATTGTTGTCCTCATTTTTATTGTCATATTGAAAGTTTTGGTCGTTGCACATTCCAGATTTCTTCAGTTGATATACATTGGAATTTCAAACCAAACCCTTTATTTCATCCACTAGGATAGATTGCACAACAGACGAGATGTTGTGAATATGACAATAAAGATGAGGACAACAGTCTGAACAATGTAAATAGTTACAATACCTCATCTCAGAAATATAGACAGAGTAAAATAGATGATGTAAAATAATAATAATAATAATAATAATAAATAAAATGTTGGTTCCAATCCAAATGAGAATGACTGCAAAACACTTTCCCCTCCCCAATTTATATACAGAAGCACACAAATGCATGCTGGGATTTTTTCCTAGCCAGTAAAACAGGCCAGTTCTTGGTTTAATATGACTCAGTCCTGGTCTGTCTTGTCTTGAAGTCAGAACACTACATTTGCTTATCAAAACTTGCTCGTATGTTAACTCCAATTCCTCAAGATTCCCAATTTATGAACTTTTTGCCATATTACTAGTGCTTTGCTTTATTACTTTTAATTTGCCTTGCATATATTATTTTTTGCCTTGTTCTTTTCTTGTCATGGTGTTTATTACAAACTTGTTCAATTCTCTTCACTGGACAGTTCTATCATTTATTTTACATTTAACCATGGCCACTCACTCTACACAGTTAATGTGCTCTGCTGCAATTTTATTGTTTATTGTTTCTGTACCATCTGAATGAACTCATTGTCTGAGCCTTCTCTATAATATATCATTCAATTTATGCTGCTATGTTCATTGTCAGGAATTCTGTCACATGATTTTCTTCATTTATTCGTGGCAGACCATTCATTCTCTCATGTCAATGCTGAAACATTTATTCTGACTTTTTCAAACAGTTGACATTGTAAACAAAATGTCACTTATTTTTTGACCCACTATACTAGTTATTAACTCTCAGACATTTCATCATTCAGATTTCTAAGTTAATAGATGCCAACTGGATAAGACTACTACTTGCTTATAGAATGTTTTGAGTAAAATGTACGTGGAACACACATTTTTTAATATTCTCTAAACTTATGTGTATTAGATCTCCAATATTAAATTTATTCCATATGTCCCTTGACGTGTTTATTTTTTCAGACTTTGTTTTTAACTTTGTAGCATTCAGTTCAATTGCTTCAGGTGGAATTTTTTTTTTTTTTTTTGGGTTACTGTAGATGGTTAACAATCTAATTCAATAGTTTAATCTGAGGTTTAGATAGTCACTTTGTTTTTAGTTTGTTCTCGAGCAGTGTTTTTGCTGATAAATATTCATTATTTAGATTTTTGGAAGGACTCTTGTGTGCCAAATATAAGTGTCAATTTGATTAAATTATTTTCTACAAATTTTCACTTTCCTCCCACTGACACAGTGCTTATTTCGTATGACACATATTTTTTTTCTTTTTTTTAAAAATAATTTTCTCTGGAGCATGATTTTGTTGCAGGAACAAAAAATTTCAGGTGGAAAGTTTATTTGAACTGGCATGCTTATTTGATAAATTGAAAAATTTCCACCATTCTGTCTATTTCACTCCAAAAGAGTAATACTTGTATCTCATAATGATTTCTTTCATTTCTGTTCTTGTTTATTTGTTTTTCATTTGCTTGGCTTTTGTGCTCCAGGTTTCTACTTTTGCATCTCATTGATATGATTGTTGTAATATAAAATTCTTACTTATCTCTATCAATAAAAGGCAGGATGTGTGTGTGTGTGTGTAATGAATGCATGGCCTCAATTTTCGACGGATTTGCACCAAAATTTACATGCACATGCTCCAAGTTAGCGGGAAGGCCAAGACCGACTTTGCATTTCCCAACTCCCATTGATAGTGGAAATAATTGATTTTTTTTTCATGCTTCTACAGCAGTTTTCATGTAGGTTGCAGCCATTTTCTACTGGCCAGAGTGAGAGCCTATAGCTGACTGCCACAAATAGGCAGGAAGATTCTATTGGGCAGCATGAGAGCCAACAGCTGACTGACACGAATGTTAACTAGCATGCTAGCATGCAAAAAAAATTGATAGCTGCATTTGTCAGAAGTGGGAAAAATTTAAATCTGCATGGCACTTTACTCCAATTGGCTCATTCGCTTGCTTAAACTCAACGTTGATTCTGATTCTGCAGAACTGGGTTGGGTATGAAAAAGTATTTGTTGTTAACATTCATTTTTCATTCGGTTTTTCCAGTTACAAGTCCTTTTTTAAAGCTGATCGTTTTGTGTTCATTTTGTTTCGTTCTTTTTTCGTAACAGATTTAATGTTTAGTATAGAGCTTAGAAAAAATTTGCAGTGTGAGATAGGCAAGAAGTAAGGCATGTAGCAACATCAGCACAGCAAAGGGCACTCCTTTAAAGGCAAGGAAAGGCAAAAATATTTTAAGTCAAGTGATAGATTGCCGTATGAGTTGTACGATTTTTGAATCAAGCACAGGCAACGCCGGGCCATGCTTCTTGTTAATAATAGGACACTGAATAAGCATATAAAAACATGTCTTCCTTTACACCAGTCTTTATCTCTTTTTTTTTTTTTTTTTTTTTTTTTAATACAACTGCCCAAAGAACTCCTCATTACCATCATCAGTGCCATGACCAGGTGTGGTTGCTGAGTCCCTGAGCACCTGACTATTCCCCTCTACATATCTAGTTTGAAAGCCAAAGTGAAAGTATTTATTCATGTGTAATGTCTCTTGGACAAGTAGACCTGGTGGAGCATCCCTCTTAAACCACAGCTGATGTCCTTCAACTTAAAGGCTTGCCTTGGTCACTTACATGTGGCCATTGATTCTATCATTGGAAACCCTCCGTCTTAGCTGTTGATTTCAGTTTAGGAAGCCCTCTGCTCAGCAATGCCATGCCAATACCACACTAGCTGCATACATATCTATAGAGCTCAGCCTCCCCCATTGTGCTAGACAGATGTTGCACTTACAAGAAAGTTAATTCACTCTTTAACAAGTCCTGAAGAAGTAACATTTTAGAAACTTTTTAGTTAATACCTGCAATTGGACAGGCCAAACAATTGGCTCAGTCTGATAGAGAAAAAAATCTGTATGAATCTGTAACCTGAAACCATTAGCTATTTCAAATCATGAAGATATTCACTATCCCTCCCATCTGGTAGACAGTATCTCTGAAACTCAGACTTTGCCAAACAATTTCTGTGGAGATCTGGCTCTGAACTTGGCCTTAATCATTCCTTTTTCAGCATGTTTGCTTTTCTCCTGACACATGCTTATAAACACATGGACTATAACTAATACACAAGCCCATCTTCATGTATTTTCATATACACATGTACATTTAATCAAACATGCACATGAAAATTAAAAAAATCTTCAATATCCTTTATTAAAAATGTTCTAAAGTTCTTATATTCTATATTTTCTTTGCCTTTGTTTAATATTTATCTTGAATATATTTATGAAGCGTTATGGGTCTTCCATAAATGATCACTAATAGGCCCTGGTGCACCACTTAACCTTCTTCCCCCTCTAACTGGGCCCTGATCCCACATATGTATTCCAGACATGTTACCTTTTGACTATTGCTTTATGCAACCCTTTTTACCTGGTCGGTAATTGCAACAGGTTCAAGAAAATAGAAAATGCCTGAAAGAATTCATTGAATTAAAACAAGAATCATTCTTTATGATAGAATACACATTTATCTTCTTCTTTTTTTTTTTAAACATGTTATATCCTTTCAGGAGGGGAGTGATCATGGATCTCTACAACTTCATATAAATCCATGGAAACTACTTTGATGCTATGAATTTATAGAAATAAATACATTTGTTAAATGCTAGAAAACTTTTGCATTATATTTATTGATAATAGCTTTGTTTTTGTTTTGTTTTTGTTTGTTTTTTTTTCCTTGATAATTGTGTTGTTGATTTGAAATGTAATTGTTTACTTTCTTTTATTATTCTCATTTTTTATAAATTCTTTTCTTTCAGGATGTTGCAAATGGTAAGTTGTCTTCAATTTCTTTTCTTTTTTACATTTAATATTTAATCAAATCTAATTAAAGAAAAAGGATCAAGTTTAATAAGTCATACCTATTGTCGTTTTAGGGGGACAATTTCATTGTCTTTCCTTTTTCACACACTTCTTGCTTTCCTTTGTTGTCTGTCTATCCATCCTGTCTGTCCAGTTGTTTGATATTTGATCAAGCCAGTATTTACCCGACCTCCCACAAGGCAGGATGTCACGCAAGGCCAATTTTTATGTCGGGCAATCTGAGCCCTTAGGCTCGGGCAAAAATTTTCTGTAGACCCCACATACACAGGGTTGGGTTTGTCTACCTTCTCAGATGAGATTTTGCCCTTTGACATAGCCTCATCTGGGTTTCTTTCTGCCCAAAGGCAGAGAGTTTGACAAATAAGTCTTGATGCTTGATTAAGCCTCCCCACCAACTAATTTCTCATTGACTCATATAGACACTTTTCTACCCACAATTCCCTGTTTTTTCACTATCCATTATAATTATTGGTAAGGCAGGTAACATCCATTATGACACAATTCTTTTACACCTATTTAAGCTTCTTATTTTTTATATGAAAGCCACCAGTTACTATTGGTATGAAAACTGCATGTTATTATTATTATTATTATTTGTTAAGTAAGAGAGTAGCACACCAACAAAGTAACACTTAGGTACAACCCAATGTAACTATTATAGCACCCAGTTTGATAAGCATATCTCTGGCATATGCAGTATCATGGCCATATGTGCACAATATGGTGGCAGGTTTAGATAAAAGCATCAAAATAACCTTGCAGGTGGGCCCAGTTAGAAATACCTTCAAGTTGGGTAACCAAATTTGGTCAGATGCTCCCTGACAGTGTGTGTTCCCAAGACATGACTTCCAAGTCGCCTTATCTTCCTCATCCTTTGAACTTAAAAAAAAAAAATCCTTTTGACACCTAGTTGTGATATTCCCACACTATTCTCACTCATAGACAGAGGTACACAGTGTGTCAGCTCCTTAGGGGGCATGCCCAACTAGTTAAGGTTTGGCAACTGACAAACTTCTGCAGGGCTGAATGGTATATTTATTGTAACACATTTTAATTCACTAGGACAAATCATATACACATTAGCATATGAGCATGAGAAGTGTAAGCCATTATGGTTGTAGGTGCTCCACATATACTGCAGCTGTAGCAGCAATAGTATGTCTAGGGTAAGATAGCCTGACAGAGCCTATCCATTTTTATGCTGGTTTTGAATTAAAAATCTCCTAGACTGTTTGTCACCTCTTGGCCCAAGAGAGCACAGCATGCCTTGTTCTTTAACATACTTCATACTTTTCTGAAGAGTCCGAAAGTGAATGCAAAGAACTTGGCCAAAATTCAAACTTGACTTGCTGATGTCTCATTCCTATCCACTAACTGCTATGCTATCCACACATTAGTAGCTCTAATCAGTTAAGATCAGATACCATGAGAGCCATGCCTTATGTAGCATCAATGCATTAATATTATTATATTTAAAAATTTATTATTGAGAAATAAACACACTAAATTTCTTACATTATTTACATTATTTGGACAGTTATCCTCATCTTCGTTACCATATTCGCAACGTTTCAGCCATTGCACGCTCCAGCCTTCTTCGGGTGGTTAGAATTTCACCCAAACCCAAACTTGGAGAGTTGAGCTGAAGGGAAATAACTGAGACATCCGGAAGAGGCATGGTGTATGAAACTAGAACAATCTACTCCAGTGGAAGAAATAAAGGGTTTGGTTTGAAATTCCATGAAGATGAGGATAACAGTCTGAATAATGTAAGTCATCATAATACTTCATCTCAGAAATGTAGACAGACACTAAATTTCCTTAATTTTTCTAGTTTCTTGAAACATCAACTCATTTTCTTCATAACTAAATAATGTAACATAAAGTTGGGTTTTGTCTATAAGATTTCACTTCAGTTTTTTTCTATATTTGTCATCCTAATTGATACAGAAAAACATAACCTGACATTGATGTTCTCCTGCATCCAATTTTATCAAAATTTATCTGCTAACTTACTATCTTTTTTTTTTATATTCCTGACCTACATTTTTGTTGATAGATTACAGACTGTGGATGAATCATTAAGTTTTCTCAGGCAAAATAAAAATGAAATTTAATTTTTTATCAAAGGAGGTTAGTTTTCATTACCTTCTTTGAATCATCTTCATATTTAAATTACAGAAACATATTTCTTTACAAATTTATTTCAACTCAAATCCTAAACCATTGAATTTTTCATTTTTTTACCTGAACTCATTTTGCAAATAATGTTCTGAGAGAAAATCAAAGACCATAAAATAGTCAACATAATAATAAACAATATTTGGCAAACTTGGACCTTTGTGCTCATAAAATACTGAGGTGTTAAAAGGACAGTTTTTCCCTTGACATTGCTATTATTTTAACTGTCTTAACTCCTCAGCCCTTGTTTTAAAAAGCAATGATTAGAATTGTAATAAAATCTAAGCATATGATGAAAGTGAATTTTTACATTTTTTTCGTGAGAATTTACAATAAAAATAACAAACACTATGTATTTACTAGATTGTTTATTTACACTATTTATTTATTTACACTATTAGATTGCTTATTGGAATGGTTGGCAAAACATCAAAACAATTGATTCAATTTTTATAAAATGGTAAATAATAAGGATTTCCTTATAGTTGGTTCATATATTTTAAAAACTTAATAAATGTTATAAATTTATGAATAAAAAATTTTTTCCTATTTATTTTTTTATAAATTAGTAAATGATAAATATTATTCTTGTAAATAAACAATCAAATAGTTTTTAATATTTTTGTTGTAAATTCTCAAGGATAAAAAGAATGTATATATTCAATTTCATCATGTTTAGCTTTTATTACAATTCTAATCATTGCTTTTCAGAATAATAAATGTTGCCAGGCAGTGAAGGTGGTTAAAATAATAGCAATGTCAAAGGAAAAACGATCCATTTCACACTCTGGTTTCTTTTTTTGGGGGCACAAAGATTCAAGTTTGCCAAATATTCTGTCAAATTTGAGTGTATAAAAAAACAGGTCTTCAACTCCCATAAACAATGCCAATTTATGATATTTTGCAACAGATATGATTGTTTCTCTCTATTGTTTTATATTTATTAAACTTTAGTGTGGCACAAGGCCACAAAAGAAAGTTAGAATTCAATTCACTAGACTGTTAATGATCTGCAGGACAAGCTTCCTAACCATTGGCCCATAATGAGATATCTGAAGTGATATAATCTTAACATAGTCCAAGAAAATGTCATATATGAGGCACAGTCAGATGATCATTTAATAGTAATATTCTGTAATGATCATTTAGTAGTCATATCCTAGTGAGTGCTATACTGCAGAGAAATACTTTTATTGGTTGAGACCATTAAAAGCATTGCTCTGCAGTATAGCACTCCTATTTTTATTTTCGGTTACTAAAAGACAGACTATTAATATTGGATATTGATTTTAAAATGTATGACTACAAGATGGAACCAAAGAACATTATTAACACAAATCCGGTTAATGTCACTCAAAACAAATTCATATTGTAAATTTTTGATAAAAAAAATTCTCTTTTTATTTTGGAGTGAAGTTAATTTATTGCTATTTTACTGTGAAATATAAAAAAGAAACTAACTCATAATTCATAACAAATTAAAACAGCCATATCATGTTGAAATGCCAGATCACCGGTTAAGCAATGTTGAGCCTGGTCAGTACCTAGATGGGTAACTGCTTGGGAATACCAGGTGATATAAGCTTGGATGTGTGGGTGGTGTAATAGATAACGGCTTGAAATTAGAAGGCAGGGTTCCAATTCCAATCTGGTTCATTGTATTCATTTACATGTAAATACCCTTGTGAAAGTTAGGTATCTATCTTTTCTCCCCCTGGCTATGGATTAATTAGTTGGTCTTGTATCAGTAAATCATTATTATTTCCAAAACATTTTTACAATCTAAAACTATTTTCTGGCTCTAAACAACCAGCAAAAGGTTGATAAGTCATAAAAAAACAACTCACAAGTTAATCAACAACTTTCGTATGTTATTTAAATTTATTGTTCAAAGATTAGATTCTTGGAGAAAAATAATGTTCACTGAGAATTAATTTTTCTTAGATTTTCCTGTGTATGTTTTTTTTTTTTTAAAAAAAGCTGTTAGTTCAGCACATATTCTTTAAAATTACTTGCTCTCGGTTTAATAACATTTTTTAATAAATTGTGATTGATTTTATTTAAATATGATTTTTTTATTGAAATAAATGAAAAAATATAATTAAAATAAATCTTGTCAGTTAATTCTTTAGAAAGTCTTTTTTAATAAATAAAAAAGCAATAAATATATCTTTATTTTATGTCAGGATGACTCCACTTTATGATTTTTTTTTGTACTGGGCTATCACTTGATGTTGGGTCAGGGATTTAAAAAATTCTCTTGTGTTTTGGTAAAGATTTAGGATTTTTTTTTAGTTTACTTTATTTAAAAAAAAAAATTTTTAACAAATTAACTCTTGAAAATTTTTCACCAATTATTTTAATAAAAATAATGAGAAAATCAGTCTTTATCTGCCTTTGAGGCAGTTAAAAATTGATTGATTTGCTAAAATAAAAATTCTATAATTTTAATTTGTCTCTGACTTCAAGACATTCTCCTTGTGTAAAATGACATTAATTGCTTTACTTGTTTTTAAATGCTTCAGATATCAAATAAATAATTACCTGCAGATTGTAGAGATACTCAACATAGCCTTGGTTTTTAGAATCATTTTTTTAATTTTCATTTCTATATACCTGCGTAAACACACAAAAATAGTATATGCAAACTTAAAAAGTATTTAAAAATAGTTCTGCACAAAATATTTAACAAATTTACTCCCAAAGACAGTGTATAAGTCAAGTTTCATATGTTTTGGGTTTTATTAAAATTCTAAAAATAGCTTTTTCAAACAATAAAATTGCCAAGCGAGGATACAGTAGGAGTGGTGTCAAGAGAAAAGTTGTCCTTTTGACATACTGTTTATTTTGTGGGAACGTTTGTTAAACTTTGCTAAAATACAAGGTAACCAAAAAAGTTCTGTCCGTTTTTTGATTAGTCATTGAATGAAGTTGAAATATATACGAAATGCGTGTAGCAATTGTTTTCAAATTCGGACATCTGGAAGTAGGAACATCAGACGTTATAAAAAACACGCGCACCATGCCCGGCCATCAGTTATAAGCCGGACAGATGGAAGGATGGAAGTGTCTAGAGATCACGTTCAGGGCTGTTTGCTTTACGACTTCAAAGTGGGCTTATCAGCAGCTGCATCAAGTCGCTGCACATGTCAAGCATTTGGGGATAGTGCTGTGGATGAACGTACTGCAAGGCATTGGTTTTTCGAAAATTCAAGTCGGGAGATTTATCTATCCATGATGAGCTTTGCAGTGGACGACCACAGGTCTTGAATGACGGTGTCCTGAAGGTGGCCATGGAAGAGGACAGTAGTCTAATGTGTGGTGAACTTGCAAGACAGTTCAACGTTTCTGATGAAACAGACTTCACCTGCACCACCTAGGTAAGACGTACAGACTGAGCAAGTGGGTTCTGCAAACGCTGTTGGAGGTCCACAAGGGACAATGAGTGGCAGCCTGCGTATCGCTGCTTTCTTGTCACCGTACCGCATCCTTATTCAATTGAGTGATGAAAAGTGGGTTCTGTACGAAACTCCCAAGCATTCCAGACATTGGTTGTCTCCTCAGGATGCTGTCCCTCACACCGCAAGACCGCCTATGCACCCACGCAAGATTATGCTTTGTGTCTGGTGGACAGGTCATCAAGTGGTTCATTATGAACTGCTACCAATGGGCCAAACAGTCACTGGAGACCTATACTCACAGCAATTGAAACATGTGCAACAGGCATTGTGCCAGAAGGAGCCAGCACTGGTGAATCACAAAGGTGTGCTTTTCCTCCATTACAACGCCAGGCTACATGTCGCGCGAGTGGTCAGGGATACCATACAGCAACATGGGTGGGAGACTTTGTGCCATCCAACTTATTAACCTGACCTTGTGCCATCTGATTACCATCTCTTCCACTCCCTGGATGATCTTCATGGGAAATCCTTCACCAATGAAGCAGACTTGCATAAAGCCCTCACGGACTTTTTTGCGTCAAAACCCCCTGAGTTCTACCGCAAGGGCATTGAACAGCTGGAGACATGCTGGCAGAGTGTACTGGGTGCCGATGGCGATTACTTCGAAGACTAAATATAAGTTACACATACTGTGAAGCGTTTTATTTTTTTCCTTTAAAAACGGACAGAACTTTTTTGGCTACCTTGTATTATTATCTTAACTTACTAGTCGCTTGAGCAGACTGGCCTTGTGGTTTGACAATTCTAAAACTAACTATAATATATGCTTAATATGTATTTGCAGAAAATTCAATAGATTTAAGTAATAACATTAAAGCTCAAAATTGACTCATTTTTTGCATAAAGTTCCTATTTGAATATTCACATTCACATATATTAACCAATCAGTGACATTTCAAATGCACTGAAGCCTTTGAAAAATCAAACAACTATATTCGTTGTCTGCTACAAAATTTGAGGGATCATGCCAGAGAATGATCAATAACATTTTTTCTCCTAAAAAAAGATATTTAATAATTGGGAAAAATATTTATTAACCAATAATCTTTTAGTTTAGTAAGCTAATTTTTAGCTTCTGCAAGCCTATCTATTTTCTATAAATATTCTTGGTGTTAAGTTAGTTCTCAGTTTTTCCATAAACCTTTAACCAGGGTCTACATGTGTGTGTGTGTGTGTGTGTATATATATATATATATATATATATATATATATATTTTTCATCTTAGTGTTTGTCTATGTATGGGAAAATTGCACCCTGAAGATGATAATTTGAAAGTATTTGGTGTGTGTCTTCCATCTGATAACAACTCGAATATAAGAATCTCATTATTCAAGGAATTGATAGTAAGTCAATGTCTCATTAATTCTTGTTAGCAGAATTTTGCCATTAATCACATTAAGATTGCTAATTAATTCTTTGTATAAATTGTTTCTTTATGATATGAAATATAAGCTGCACACTCTAATACAGAAGTGGGCAAACATTTCAGTGCAAGGCCACATTCAAAAATTCTCAATTTTATTGGGCCACATAGTATATTAACCCAAAATTAATATTAAAAATAGACAAAAAAGACTTTTAAAGAAAAAAATGCAATTAATTTTGATTAATTAATATTTTAAAGTATTGTTGAAAGACAAAGTAACTCCATTTAAAGTACTTTAAAGAAAAAAATATTAATAAGTATTTTTAAGTTGAAGATTTACATGAAACGCATTTGAAAAACAAATTAACTTTGTCTAAAGAAATAAAAAACAATTCTTACTAATATTTTATAGTAGAAACTTCAAATAAAACACATATAAAGTAACTAAATTTAAAGAAAAAATTAATTTAGATTTTAAAGTAGAAACTTCACATGCAACACATTTGTTTGAAAACAAATTAATTCAGTTTAAAGAAAAAAAAAATTTGATATTTTGAAGTAGTAACTTCATATGAAACAGATTTATTTGAAAAACAAAGTAACTCAGTGACTCAATGAGAATAATGTATCTGACTGAATTCATTTATCAACTTGTTAAAATTAGGTGTCAAGTTGCTTGTAACATTTATTTGGTATTGCTTGGTAACTTTCTCTTTCAAATTTACTAACATTTGGCCAGACACATTAATTCTTTTGGCAGGCTGCGTGTGGCCATAGTTTGCCCACCCCTGCTTTAATATATTTATGAAATAAAACCCACAGAACATAATAATCAGAATATTAAATTCTGTGGAAAACTACTAAGACATTTTTACTCTACTACTTGGTTTATACTTAAGTCCATGCCACTTTAACAGTTAAATACATATAACAAGAAAATTTTGTGGATTTATCACTTTTTGAAGTTCAAACAAAATTTTCACTTGATTGATTTGAACAAGAACTCTAGCATCACAGCATTGCACACTCCAAAGCATATATTTAAGTGTCAATAAATAGTATAATTCAAAAAAACCTCTTTTGGTCTAGATATATTTTACCTTAATGTTTATTAGGCAATAATCTTTTAGTTTAGTAAGCTAATTTTTAGCTTCTTCAAGCCTACTTTCTATAAATATTCTTGGTGTTAAGTTAGTTTTTTCAGTTTTTCCATAAACCTTTAACCAGGGTCTGTTATTAACACACACACACACACACACACACACACACACACACACACAGATACATATATATATCGTCTTAGTGTTTTTCTATGTATAGGAAAATTGCACCCTGAAGAAGACAATTTGAAATTGTCAAAAGTACTTACCACATGTGTTCCATCTAACAACAACTTGAATATAAGGATCTTATTATTTAATGAATTGATAGTAAGTTAATGTCTCATTAAGTTTGTTAGTGAAGTGATTTCACCATTAATCACATTATGGTTGCTAATTAATTCTTTGTATAAATTGTTCTTTATGATATATATATATCATTATTTTTAGTGGATACTCTTATTTGAGTAGGCACTCCATTTATTTATTAAACAGTATATTTATTTAATTTTACCTACTGGCCTGAATATTCAAGAAATCTTATTAAAGAAAAATGTGCGCCGTTTAACAGGAATCAAACATGCATTTCTCAGGGAAGTGGGAGCCACCGTTTAGCCTTGTTTGCCTTATCACTTGGCCATGAAGAAACATTCAGGCAAAGTCAATTTCATGCTTTTCAAATAATATTTTTCTTATCATAGATTTCTCAGTTTTTTCATATTTGTACATAGTTTTGTGTCCAAATGTAAAAAAAAAAGAGAATTTTTTTAGATCCTACAGATTTGTATCATATTAAACAGTATTTTTAGTAGATAATCCTTTTTGAGTAGGCACTTAACTTATTTATTTATTAAACAGTATATTTATTCATAAGATTTCTTGAATATTCGGGCCAGTAGAAAAAATGAAGAGAAAGATTAAGATGAAGCAAACAAATATGAAGAGATCTGTAGCCTGCAGTTTTGCTTAGTTACAGTATCTGAGTGGGAGCATATAATATGTGGTCAGTCATTGAACAAGGCCAGCATACTCAAACCTTTGGTTATGATGACTTGTGACTTTGCGCTAGCCCAACCATCAATGGCTTCTGAACAGTTTTTGACAAGGTTTGGGTTTCAGACACTTCTCAATGGTTCTGCATGCTAGGATTGTCTCCTTGGGTAGATATTATCAAGAAGTCACCTCCTTGATAAATTGACTATGGTAGGATTTGAACCTGGGTCTCATGGTTGGAATGTTAACAGTCTAACCACATCAAATTTTAATAATGATAATCATATTTATGTGAGTTGGAACTGAAATGTTTTTGGTCTCACTCAGAAGCCCTTATAAAAGAAAATCCGATATTTATTTTTTTTTACCCAATACAAAGGCGCAAGAGCCACTCAAGTTAGCAGGTTACTGTGTGGTGTTGTATGAGTATAGGAAAGGGCAAAAAATGCAGTTCATGGGACTATGCAGGAAAGACTTAATTTAATTAGTGGATAAAATTTTAGAGCTCAGTTGAAGATTTTAGAAATAGAGTTGAAGTAGACTTTAGAAGGAATGGGAAACCCAGTCCTAAACCGGAAACAAGGGACAAACCTCTACTCCTGTTCAAAAAACCGAGGTGAAATGTGAACCAGTCAATTTTTGGTCATATTTTAAGATAAGTAGGTCAGTCCAAGAATTTTTCAGCAATCCTTTGTAAATCTATCTCTGAAGTATTAAATCAGTTTTAGGCTTTAGAGTGGAATTATAATTACTTGGTAATTCAACCTCCAAATAAGATAGTAACAATTCTGTGCACTTAAAGTCATAAATTTTGAATAGACTGATATAACCCATTAGAGAAATATATCTATTGTAGATAGGTCAAAACCTAACATCAAATGTTTAATTTTTTATTCCTCATGAACAGGTCTTCTTTCCATGTTGGTTTCACTCATACACAGCTGACTACACAGAATATAGAAAGAAGTATAAATATGGCTGCATCATTCAACTGTCATGTTCTGATAGGGTAATTTGTAGTTACAGTGATATACTAATTTAAATATTAGAGTGGAAATCACAAAAAGTCTTCTCTTAGAAAGAACCAGGGTTTCATTATATCAGTCTGTATGTTAACAATTACTTGATTATAGATTATAATACAAGACCTTACAATATCAGCATTACAAGTTTTTATTTGTTGTTACTGATAAACACACTATTTATTAAAATCTCTCTCAGAGAAATAATTATAGTAATATGGAATATACGCTATAAAGTTCACCACCATTACATTCTAACATTCTAACCACTTGGCTATGCACCCAATACTTCGTAAATAGATTTGTATGAAAGATGAAGAAAATTCTGAAACTAGGTGAGTAATAAGCAGCAGATAAAGGAAGGAAGGAATGATTATAGAAAGGATTGATAAAAGGAGGGAAGTTATTAAAATTATGCATAATATTTTCATAAAAACTTTTCAATTAAATGATAAAGTAATTCATGTTTATGAAACAATAATTTAGTTACATTATTCCTAATAAAAGTTGTTAAGACTTACAATTAATGGTTACTGAATATTTTTCATTATTTCACAAATTATTTTGACATATATTTAGCTGACATTTCTTGTGTTGCACCATTTTTTTAAGTGTGCATGGTCAACCTATCTTGGTTTGGTTTGATTTATAGCATATCAAATTTTTCTAGGTTATTTTATACCAAATTCTGTCATACAATAGATTAGTAAACATAGGCTTAGCTTACATGAAAATCAAAAAGGTAGACATGGGTTTGGCTTGCACAGGAGACATACAGGTAAACATGGGTTTGGCTTGCATGAGAGGCCAAAAGGTAGACATGTAATGTTTTGTATTTTCTGTATGTGTACAAAATAACATGATCACTACTTACAAAAAATATATAAATGCAGGGCTTTTGCCATTTTGAATAATATCTTTACAGAGCATGAAACGTCTGGTAAGTAAGATGTTGCTATGATGATTGAAAAAAAGCAACTGGCACCAATGTAGGCTATGTAGCTGTTCTGGGAATCTCCACCTAGGTCAGATGAGGTCACTTACAACAGATGCACATTACCTAGGAACCTTCTCAGTGCTTTCTGAAAATTTCCATTTGTGGCAAGTCATGTCAGCACCTGGAAAACTTTTGGATTTTGGTGGTTTTTTGGATTTGGGAATTTTGGATAAAGGAGACTGTACCTATATATTTTCTTTTCTTTTTGAGGTTGAAAGACTAAAGAAAATATGTCACTGAATAAAAGAAAGGCTGTAGTTTTTTCTCATCAGTGCAAAAGGCCCAAATATGAGTTAGGTAGTCAGTCAAGACTGAGCTCAATACAGTAATGGCAATAGTCTGCAGTTAGCTTACTGATAGATATTTGACAGAGATTTCCATATTTACTGTTTAATGCTATGAATCTTAAATCTATTTTATGAGAATAATTTCTTTTAAAATTTTCAGTAAATTTTTCTGTAATTTGGAGTTTGAACTCTCTCAGGGAATCCGCGTGTTTTCAGCACCTGTTGGGACTGAAACTCAGCCAGTCCTCAAATGGAACATGGAACTCTTTTTATTAATCATTCCACCACAAGTAAAACAATAACACCACTGAGGCCCAAATGAGAGTGAAATAAACTGAGAAAACCTCATTGAAGAGGAAGGGCAATAAATGAACTGATTTTCAATCTGACAGAAGATGATGACTGACATTGCATTTAAATTCTTGAAGCTTTTAGTTGGCAGAAAAGCAAATGGTCAAAATAAAGTTCCACAATTGAGAAGTGTGATAAGAGAAACTATTAGCATAGAACTTACATCTAGAAAATTGAGATCTAGCTGCCAATCTAGTAGTGTGCTTAAATTCATAAAGTCAAAGTATTAAAGAGGAAAGCTCATCAGAACAATTAGTATGAAAATGTTTATAGAAAAAGCACATAGAAGCTATGTTATGGTGATATGAAAGTGATTACAATTGAGATGCCATGTCAGAACAAATAACATTGCAGATTCTTCTTTGGATTTTATCAAGAATCTCTAAATACATGGCAGAAGCACCACAGCAGATATGACGGTAATATTCAATGGATGGATGAATGGTAGATTTATAAAGGTTCCTGATAGATTCTGACAGAGAACATTGTCTAACACAACATGGTGAACCAAATTTCCGAGCCACAAACCTAGCAATTGATTAAATATAATCTTTCCACCTAATGCTAATAATATTAAGATAATAATTCTTACATATGATCCATAGCTAAAGATGCTGGAAAAATGATAATTTCCCTGTATCACTCCACTAAGTATCTGACTCCTCCCACTGTCCTCTAAATTGACAAGAGTCAGATCTAACAGAAAATGGAGTACTGCTGCCATATATTAAAAGCTGCCTAGTCTTACTTTCCAATCTTGATAGAGTCCAAAAGTGTCTCCATGTGTCTTTGTGGGTGACAAATTATTTTCCACCCTACAACGTTTTTTTACACATATCAAATGTTGTGAGCCTCTCACTGCTCCATTGATATTTCCATGGAAAGTCTTCAGGCAAACTACATTCCTCAGTGCCATCTTACTTTCATGGCTAAGACCTGCCATACCATGCACATTGTAGTGAACCACCTGCATTTCCTTTGTATTTCATTGGTGAGATGTAAGTTCCACTTGAGCAGCTACTTACAAATCACTGCTCTGTGAAACCAATTCCCAAAAGGATGCTTCCCCAATCAGTACAATCTTAACCTGTTCAAGTTTAGGGATAACCATTATCTTCCCCACATATCTGCATAAATTGTGCCTCTTACTCTGTAACCTCGAGTGGCTCTTGGGACTTGTACAGGGTGAACATAATTGTAAAAAAAAAAACACTAGAGAGGAAATTTTAAATTTATTTAATTTGCTAAATATTTTTTTTTTTATCTTTCTCTTCTGGCATTAAGTTTAGCCTACTGAAGTAAAAAGTCATAATCACAAGGGAGACAATAATCTCCTGATGTTAATCTGTTGACCTTTCCTCTATGGCAGGTGATCTATGTAGATTTGATTAAATCTATTCTGGTTCAGTTACAAAGAGGTCATTTCATGTTTGATCATGTATAGACACACAATAACAATAATTATTTTAGCAGTTTAAAAAAAAATCTTATACTATAGAAAACCATTTGAACTTTGCTATGTACAAATGTTATCCTGTCTTATAGATTACTTTTTATCAGCAGTGATTTATGTGAACAATGTCAAACTTTTAGAGAAAATGGAAACAAAAAGGACACTTATACTTAACACTGAGTAGTGACAGTTGAAATTTCTAAGGTACTTAAATTAGGAAAACGGGCTTGGAAAATTTAATACTTACTGGACAGATTGAAGTCAAGAGGGACAGAGAAAAACACTGCATAACCTACCTAGTGAGCTTGAGTAAATGGATGGTAAAACAAAAAAGACAAAATTTATCAAGAGCTACAAAGAACAGGAAATCCTGGAGAGCCACGATTGCATACTTCCTGAAGAGACATGGCACATAGAAGATTTAACTTTCTGTCTGAATTTCTGTAATGAGGAGTTTTCATTATTTACATTATTTACATTTGTGTTATTGTCCTCATCTTTGTTGTTGTTATCAGATTTCAGTAATTGAACCCTCCGACCTTTTTTCAGATGCTTGTCAATCTGGGTAACCTTCAGGGAATTTTGAACTGAAGCCTATATTTTAAAAATTCTTTAAAACTAATTAATCTTCAAAATAAAAACTGAGGAGGAGGTTGAAATAAACAGAAAATTAACATAAACAAGATGGGGTATATCTGGAATAATGGATAGGTTGGAAAAAGATCAAAATTTAAATAGGCAGCCACTCATCTATTTGGACATGAGAGTACACACAAAATCTGTATGTATATGTAAGTAAACAACAAATGTATAATCTATATGCTGTATCTCCACAGGATGTTGGTGATCATGACTCTCCACAATTTTCTGTCATTTCTAGCTCTCAATAAATTTTGTCTTTTCTCCATCTCTCCCAAACCATGTTCTGCCAGCCATTTACTCAAGCAAACAATGTTAAAATACATTTTTTTAAATCGTGTAGAATACTTTTAATGCTAACTAATGCTAATTGCACAGATTTTGGTGATTTCAAAAAGTGTTTGACCGTAGAAGGATAATTAGAAAATTACTCTTGCTTACTATTACTAGTGTCATGATTTTGATACTTACTGGGTACTTTGCTCTTGTGGCAGGCTTGTTACCTAAAGGCAAAAATAATCTCCCTCTTCTCATCAAATTCTTACCTGTGCCTTCCCTGCTCCCCAATTAAAAGACTAACTCCTTTACCCTGGAAACGAACCTATTTTGTGGCCTTTTGCCAGACTAAGCTAGTAAAAATACTTTTCATAGGCTTTGTCATTGAGTTAGGGTTAGCACCTTTAACCAGACTAACTTAAGCTATGATAATAATAATTTTAGATGGTCACATTTTAATTATAGATACAAAAATATTAAATATGCTTTTAGACAATTTAGAAATATTTTCCATTTAATTCTGTTTTCTATCTGTACACACACACACACACACACACACCAGCTGAACTAATTAGTGTAATTCTCTGACATAATGATTGATACATCTACATAGAAGGAAATATAGTGTGTGTGATTTTATCTCTGTCTTACGTGTTTTATAATTTAAGATCAGTGATAAAATCTGTGAAGTAGGGTTTTCAAAGCGATCACCCACTTGACGAAAAAAAGAATAAAATAATAGGTCAATAAATGAAAACATTTGGGAACAAGTGATAACAAACTGGACATTGAGGTTTTCTAGTTGCAGGCTTATATTAACAGTCATAGTTGGGATTGAATGTAATGCTGAGCTAAATGACAGGACATGTTGTTGTCAGTGTAGTTCTGATTCTTCTCATTAGAGTTTCCAGATTCATGTCATTAGTAATGTTGAGATGAGCAGAGGGATGGTAGGTGGGTCAGAGTTCTCGCTGACTAAAGGGAAAAGCTGATTTGTTAGTTTGAGATATCAAAAATAGCAGAAGTTGTCCCTAGTGTCACCTGCCTACTCACCTCCAGACTGGGCAAAAGAATCCTAAAAGAACACAACGTATGGCTTCATTGTTTGGTCAGTGAAAAGCTGTGAGAAGGCTCAGTTGTATGTGTACAATTCTAAGTTATAAGCTGTGGGTTGAATAACAGGCTAGACTGGAAACCCTAGCCAATTTGAGAGAAGTAAAACTCTGAATTCCAAACTGTGGAGAAGGCAGTGGGCAACCACTCCACTGTTGTTCCCAAGAATGCATGATAGTTTACAGATAATAAAGTAATCTGTATAGAGCCATGATTGCCTATATCTTGAAGGAACATTGTATTAAAAAAACTAGTTTATGTAGGTACTGGGTGTATAATTGTTACCAGCATGTAATTGTCCAATTGGTGAACCATAGAATACACTGAATGCATCTCCAATAGAGAGGTAAAACCCACCTCTCTAAAGGGGCTGTCTTTCACATGAATACTTACAGACTCGGCTATAAACCAGATCTATGTCTACCTTTTTTTTTTTTTACTCTAGTGTAAACCAGACCTCAGGGTTCTAGAGTAATTTTTTTCTCTGTTGTCCTAGAACTGCCCTGAAAAAATAACTTATCCTGAAGAAATTTGAAATGTTCCTGAAATCAGAAAGGTTTTTTCAATTTTGTTATCATTTAAGCTGTAGTGATATGTAAATGACTGACAAATTAGCATAGTTAATGCGTAGAGACTATATAAGTGCCCAAGTAGTAAGGGCAGAATATGATACATAAGATTAATGACTACTGCTGAATAAATATAAACATAAATTCGTTAAATTTTACTGTAATTTTTTTTTGAAAATCACAACTTTATTTTTATTTAAACATTTCAGTTAAACCAAGTTGAATATTTTTACAAGGAAATGTTTTTATCTGTCTATATCTTTAAGATAAAGTATTATGATTACTTACATTATTTACATTATTCGGACTGTTATTCTCATCGCCATTGCCATATTCACAATGTTTTGAAATTCCAATCACCAGAGCATACAACAGACGAAACATGAATATGGCCATGAAGATGAGGATAACAGTCCAAATAATGTAAGAAATGTTCTTTATTAGTTCATTTTTATTCTCAGTAACTTTTTACACTTTAAAAATTTTGCTCCATGTATTTGCTTTCTATATAAAGAATATTAGCATATTCCAACTATTCACAATCAAGAAGTTTTTAAAGTCTATAAAAAAAACATTTATTTACAATTTTGTGTCTGTACCATAACTGAATTTTCCATATTTCTTAATTTTTTTTTATAAATTCTCTGTTGTATTTCAACTTAGTTTATGATTAGCAGAAAACACAATATAAATGTTGTTGGGTTTTGTTTTGTTTTTTTTTTCAACAGTTCATTCAATTTTTTAAGTAAATATTAACATAAAAAAATAATTTTCTTGCTTTGTTTTTTAAAGCAAAATTAGTTTCTACAATTAGATCCTAATATTTTTCCTATTTAGAGATTAATAATTAAAATATCTAAATTTAAGTCCTTCAAACTTCACTTTTTATTTGGGTTTCAAAAAAAAAGAAGCACGTAAGTTTTATTTATTCTTTTTGTTTGTTTCTTTGTGTGTGTGTGTGTGTGAGCTTATGCCTCACCATGCTCAACTCTTGTAGGGTCATGTCACATGAAGCTAAGTTTAATAAATAACTTTGATTTTACAAATGTTCTGTAAATTTTTGTATTCTGTATTTTCTAGGTTCTAAAAACAGAAATTCAGATATCTTACCACTTGATTTTTAATGAAGGGGTCTCCAAAATAGAAATAATTTCAAAAGCAGTGCAAACAATAACAGATTTGCAAACTGTTGCGTGCATTGACCATTTCAATCTTCTTTTACACCTGTGATTCTCTGACATTAAGAACGGAACTACAGTAAAGAATCCAAGTGTTAGAAATGTGATACTACAGAAGCATCCTCGGCATCTGCTATGTAGACTGCATCACAAATGATGCAGTGCAAGATACCATTAGACAAGAAGGTGAATTGGAAGACCTCATGATCATTATCAAGAAGAGGAAGATTAAATGGTATGGAAATATTATAAGAGCTAACAATATTTCCACTGCCATCCTACAAGGTTCCACCTTGGGCAAAAGAATAGGTAGACAGAGGGAAAATGAAAGGGCTGACAGCATCACTGGATAATCTTGGAAGATCATTCACACAGACTCGGATATTGGCACAACACCAAGATATATGAAGGAAATTTGTCAGATTCTCAGATCTGGTCATGAGACTGATGATGAATGTTAGCATTATATATACAACAGATAAAACCCCAAGATAATAATGATATTTCTAAAATGCTTTTGAAAAAATACAGCTTTTAATAATTTTGGAATGATTATTAAAATTTCTGATTAGTTTCATTTCTCAAATTATAGAATGTGAGTCAGAAGTAATAGAAGATGATTCTCAACTGAAACATTTACAGATATGGAACCAAGTCTGAATAATCATTTATTAGGTGTCATATGTATATTATATAGGTTATATATTATATGAATATTTGATATCATATATATCGACTATACAGCAACAACTCAAAACATTTCTGACCCACTTATACACTTTCCTTGTTTTTTAAGTAACATGGATTGATAGATACACAAATAACTTTTTAATCAAACATTAGTCATATTAACCCTTAAATGGCAGGAAAAGTTTGTGTTGTGAAGTGTGAGAATCTAGGTCTCCTATTTGACTGTCTTTCTCATTACATTAAGACTTGCATTCTTTCTTTTTATGTGCTATGTCCTTTCAGGACGTAGGTGATCATGGTTCTCCACCTCCGTCTATTCCTGGCAGCTCTCAACAAGTTCCCTCTCTCTGCTTCCTTTCTTCAGACCATGCTCTGTCATCCACTTGTTTAAGCCTGCCAGGTATGTCACATGCTGCTTTCCCTTGTCTCTCTTTCTCTCTATTTGACCCGTGAGTATCAGATTCTCCAGGCCCTCGTTCCTCATTATGTGTCCCAGGAAAACTTTAGCTGCCTCTTCCTGGTGTTAACTATAAGCCTCCTCCTTGTTTGCAACCTCTCTAAGACCTCCTCATTGCTTTTATGCTCGGTCTATGATATCCTCAGCATTCTTCTGTAGAACCACATCTCTGTCGCCTTGAATCTCTTCTTCATCTTTGAGGAAATCGTCCAGCATTTGCTGCCGTAAAGAAGAACAGATGTCGCGTAACAGCTTGGTATTCTTTTCTTTGGTATTTACATTAATAGATGGATTTTATATATATAAGTGAAAATTATGACAAGTGTAAAAAGTGGCTAGAAAAGACAAAACATATTTAAAAAAAAAATAATAATTGTAAAATTGAAAGTCAAAATTCTATGTCCACTTTCTCCTTTCTGTGCATGCATAGTTACATCAAATAAACATCACTTTAGTCCATTGAAATTCTAAAGGATGAAACATGTCACACAAAAACTTTTCCATTTTTCACAATTTTCAGTAAAATTGTTCTTGATATGTAAAATTTTTTTATAATATTTTCCAGTGTGTGTGAATATATATATATATATATATATATATATATATATATATATATATATATATATATATGTGTGTGTGTGTGTGAGAGTGTATATGTAAATAAAGCTAGACTTATTTCAGCCTCACTACAGGTTGCATGATTGGGTAAAAAGCACAAATTAATTTTTAAAAGGTAGGTTTTATGCTTTTTTATTTATTTTAATTATATGCAGAAACTAAAAATAAAATTATTTTAAAGTATAAAAAATAAAGAAATGTCAGAAAAATCTATCACGTCATTTTTGTTTTCCATTAGTAACATTATATCTTCCATTTATGGGGTTGCTTACACTTAGAAAAATTCCACAAAGTTAATGCTCTGGTATCCATTTTGAAACTGATGCACGCATAGGTGCCAATGTAAGTATAGATAGTAACCTCATGAGTCCTAGAATTGCCAATTAGTCAATTAGACTCAAATATTAAATAAATGAATGATGCCCGTATTGTTAGAAAACTTTAAATCATCAATTGATGATGTACACTCATCTCTAGTGAAAACTCAATTGACAATGCCTGCTGTTTAAGGGTTAAAAAGGATTGTGCCTGCATATAAAAATGTATCGGAAATTTTAATCTCAAATCCTTTTTATTTGCATTACCTTTCTTTTAAGCGGAAACTCTTTTTGACTTTGCATTTAGTCAGGTTTTAAATAGGTTTTGTTTCTTACTAAGTTCATACAAAGTGTTGTGAAACATGCATATTTTCAAGGCAAATTGGCATTGAAAAGATCTGAGCAAGGTGTCAAAATTTGGAATCACATTTGTTCTGAAGGCTGACATTTCACCAGTAGACTACTGTATTCATTCTATTAAAAATTGAAAATTAAATTGGCTTAAAGCTACTACCTGTTGCTTTGAAGGTCAGAAAAGAAAATACATTTAAAGCCTACCACATAGGACATGACAAAACTTGTCTAGAGCTGATAGAAAATTGAACAATTCTTTTTTGTGTAAAGTAATATTGAAAACTAAGCCTCAAAGGAGAAATTACCTTTTATGTCTTAAAATTTAGTCTTTAAATCTCAATATTTTTTTTACATTTAATTTCATTTTTTTTTAATAAAATTTAGATTTTTTAGCATAATTATTCAATATTACTTTATTTATTTTTTCCCATAGATATGTTTCTGAAGCAGATTTCAAGACATTATAATTTAATAAACAAATTTTTTACAATAATTATTTATGTAACAATTGAACAAATTTTTAATTAAAAATGACTATTTTTTCTCTTAGTTGTAAAAAAAAAAAAAAAAATATCAAAAATTGACACTGATTAGATATACCCATCTGACAAAGTGTGACATATGTTTTATATTGTATGTGCACCTCTAAGTAAAGATTAAATTGGAATAACATTAAATAATTAACTGACTGTAATCCATTTTCTTAATAATTCTTTGTTTTTTTTGTTATCTTCATGTACAAAGGAGGAACTGAAAAATTCCGGTTCTGGTTCTTGCCAGTAACATGCAGAAGGTGGTAAGTGCAGAGGGTGCAATAACTTTGAGCATCCATATTGAGAGGGTATCCAATCAAAGAGTAAAATAAAAATTTAGTTTATATTTAATTTGAATAAAGTGTTTATTTCATGTTTCATCTGTTTTTACATACTTAAAATGCATTCCTTTTCTCAAATTTCTCAGTACTAGGTCCTATAGCCCCCACCCCTAACTGAGTCTTAGGGGCATACAATCAAAGAGTTGGCCTCGGGAAAACATCAAACATCTTCACGTCATTGGTTCTGTCTCACTCTCTAAAATCTGACCAGATATCAGATTATTTTTTCACTGTATTTAATGTTTTGTTTTAGTCAGGCCCAAAACATTTAACCCTTCACCATAAGTTTCATGTTGTTGTATTGTAGAAACTAGACAACAGAAGTTAATTGATTTGTAAAGCAAGTGCCATTGATCAATATTTTGGCACAACAGAAATTGTTTTTATTAACTCAGAGAATATAACAGGGCAACATTTCATTCAGTACATGCACTAATTACACAACAAAAATAAAACAAAGATGTTCATTCAATTGACACATATTATTTACTGCATATGTAAAAGTACCATCATGTGATGATTTAATATGTACTAAAGTGTCTCTTGGTAGATACCAGATCAAATCTATTTGGTAAATAGAAGATTTTATAAAATATAGTCATTCATAATTGTCAGTCATATCATCAGACTAAGGCAAAAAAAAAAAAAATAAATGGCAATAAAACTTTGTTGAAATCTCAATAAGAACAATTATTTTCATTAGTAATTAGGATCATTATACAGGTAACAGCTTCCTGCTGCTCTGCATAGGCAGTTAAAGTAGTTCTTTTCATATATATATATATATAAAAACAAAAGATGATATATGTCTGCTCCGTATATGTAGTTCACTTCTTTGTATATTGTCTTGTTGTAAAAGGTCACAAGTATGGCTGAAAATTCTAACTTGAATGTTTCTCTTCATGATTCAATTTAGTCAAAAAGCTATTATATAATAAATATCATCAATCTTATTGCCCATATTGTTATTTTGTTTTCTTTTTATTCCTCAAATTTCATTAATTGACCTATTTAATCTATCTATCTATCTATCTATATATATATATATATATATATATATATATATATATATACCCTCTGCACCTACCTTGACTTGACCTCTTTCCGAAAGTAACTAATATGTTGATAAAAATTGTTAACTCTTATGCCCCTTATTTAAATAACTGCTTTAGCTGTTTCCATAGTAATTAATTTTACAAATGAATATGCTTATAAAGATGCGTAAATTTCAAGATTAGTTATTCCAAAAATTTCCCTTGAGGATGAAACAGAGCTTGATACTTTAATTCTTTTTAATTTTAATAATTATATTGAAGTTTTTGGCTTTTGTTTTTGAAACATGAGAACTCTTATGTAGCAAAAATAATTATAATTTAGGCCCTACTTTTTTTAAAAATAAAAACAAAAATATTAAAGAACTTTGGATTATTTACCTAAAGTGTTCTTTCCTATTTTTCTATGTATTTGCAACACACACACACATACACACACATATATATATATCACCCCATGCAAGGTGGTAGAGCCACTAATGCACAACAGATTACTTAATGTGAAAGAATAAGAAAAAAGAAAAACATTATTAAGGAGTGAGAACAATAGAAGAGTAATCAAGAGAATAGTAGGTAACAATTGACACTGCATTTAAATTTTTGAAGATCAAAGTTGATTGTAAATCATGGAGCAAGAAGAGTTTCACAAGTTAGAAATGCAAGAAAAGAAACTCTTAGCATAGGACTTACGATTACATCCATCCATTTCTACTTTGAATTAATGAGACCTTGCCACCAATCTAGTACTGCACTTAAATTCATAAAGTCTAAGTACCATAGTGAAGTGTCCATCTGATCAACTACCCTAAAAATATTTATAGAAAAGGCACAGGGAAGCTACATTATGGCACTGAAAAAGTGACTGAAGCCAAGAATGAGATGTGGGATATGAATGTAAGAAAAGGTTGTAAGAAGTGAAAATAATGAGAAGGAGGAAAGTCAACAGTTGACATTAGACAGTTTAAGATTGGAAACATCTGCACAGGTGTCTGTCTAAAAATGTAGTTTTTCAGAGAGAGTGAAACTGTCTGAACTTCCTGCTTACAATTGGAATATGGAAGAAATTAGGGTGATTTAACTCCATGCAAGTAGCATGGCATGTACTATTAGTAAAAGTCTGAACTGGGACCTAAAGAATGAAGCTCATTTGAACATTTGCCATGGAAATAGTGATAGAATAGCGATAACCTTCCAACATTGTGTTTGTGCGAAAGAGGCTCCACAGTGAAAAAAATGTCATCCCTTACAAAACTAAATGATTTGGAATTCTATCAAGGTGAGAAAATGATGATTAAGCAGCTCCAGCTGCATTTTTGGTCTATAGTGGGCATCCGTTTATCTTGTGAGGTAAAGGTAGCACCCTGTTTGGTCAAAATTTAATCCTTTGGTGGTGAAATTGGAGTGACCACTCCAAGACACAGGCCTGGGTGATGGTATAGGGAGGCCATGTGTTGCCCAAGTTACATGTTCACCCCTCTCGGCCATACTAACAAGATCCAAAGAATACAGAGCATTGGATTTGAGGATGGCTTAGCTGTAGAAGTTGCTGGAAATTTGTCAGTGTTGACAGCTGTCTTTGGGGCTCCACTCTGGGTTTTCTGTCTGGATTTACTTCCATAGCTTTTTCTGTGTTCAGTTAGATATGGCCATGAGGCAGCAGAGGTCTAAAATCAGGGTTTTACTTCCCCTACATAGACTGCTTTCCTGGTCTGTTGAGCTCCAGCCAGAAGTAACTGGTTATGAGGTGCCAGTTTTTCTGCCTTCACCCATTCCCTGGTTTGAAGGGACTGTTGTCAAAGGCTATTTGAAACGCATACCACAGAAGTATCTCATCAACAGTGAGAGATTGTCCCCGTTATCACCATCCTTGGCTATGACAACCAAATTTTGGTCTTATTTAACCCTTATAAAGATAAAGCAAGGCAGAAGGATTTGGGTGTGAGAGAATGAACTGTTTTTTCCAGATCTTTAGTAATGGATTGTATATATGAGTTCTACTTGAAGTCTAAGGGTGGGAAGCTGTTTGCCCAAAGGTTTATTCACCCACTTTCTTCTTGGTTAGCCATTTTGGTATGACAGTGATGTAACATCAGAATATCTGGCAATGGGATGGGATGCAGGGAAAGTTGGATTCATGTCTTTCCAAACAAGCACTAATGTAAACTTAATATGAACAGGAGCATAGAATTTGAACTCTGACCTCTGCTGGTAATAGTTAGCTTATTTTACACCACTGTATGATGACACCAAATTCCCATGTATAATTCTCAGTGATGTCTTGTACCAAAGGCCAAAGAATGAAATAAGTCAAGTTTAAAAATTTAACAAGAACAAATATTTATTTCCACCAGTATATTTATGCACACACACAAAAAAGAGGTGTGTCATCACGATCAGGGTTGTAAGATTTTTCTAAAGAGAACATATTGAATAGTAAATTGAGACAGTGTACTGTTTTTGTTATCAATATGTCAATAGGGTGAGAGTAAACCAAGGGTCTCAGTTACTTTTTATTTTTAATCATTTCACACCAAGCAAGGCGGGAATGCCACTAGTACTTGGAGGTTTACAGGAAATGAGGGTGAAAGAGAAGACTGAGAATAGGGAGGATGATTGAGGAAAGGACAGAAGATGATTCAAGAAGATAGAAGATGGCAATTGACATTGCATTTAAATTTTTGAAGATTGTAGTTATCAGGGAAGCAAGGGGGTTCCACAGGTGGGAAGTGTGAGAAAAGAAACTGTTGCAGTAGAAGTGGCAGTTGTATTTAACTATTTCATCAGTAAAAGGACATGACCTAGATACCAATTTAGTAGCATGATTAAATTCATGTATTCAGGGCACCACGTGAAAAACCTTGTCAGAGCAATTATGTATAGATATATGGAAACAGATAATTACTTAAGAATCTAGTGATTTCTATTTAGTAAATATTCTTTGCATAAGGAATCACAGAAAATGATCAATTTTTTTCAGGTAACAAGACAAGAATAAAAAAAACTAAGATTAATCGGTAAATTTGCTTTTTAAGCCCCACACAGAAAATCTATGAAAAATTTCCCAAATTATCATATTTCTGTGTAAATGTACATGCTGAACTCCTCTGTCAGATATTGAAATTTTTTGGAGTTGTTTAATGTTGGTAGCTTCAATTTGTAATTTGCATATTGTTCTGTTCCTTTTACTAACAACCATACCTTCTATCTTACAGTTGATGTTTAAATCCTTTCTTCTTGCTTTCCCTCACTACCTTCTGTAGGAGTTCCTGTAGTTTCCTGCCTATGTCTGCTATCAACACTGTGTCATCTGCATATCTTATATTGTTAAGATTGTGGCTGCCAATAATTAATCCTGGTACAACTTCTAATTGTCTCAGAATTGCCTCACTGTATAGATTGAATAAGTCTAGTGAGAAGACACATCCTTGTCTTACTCCCCTTTCTATATTTACAGAATTCATTTTTTATCCATATGCAGGCAGCTTACTGCCCGTATAAGTTCTGATTTATTCTAATATCCTTCCAAATAAAGTTTTTCTAGCAGTTCTATTAATTCTTTTAACGTACCTTGTCAAATGCTTTTGCATAATTTATAAAACATAGGTACATAAATGTAAACTTTCAGCTGAAAAGTCAGGAATTTCAGTTGTGGGCTGATATAGTCAGGCCACATTCTAGCATGAGAAAGTAAGAAGCCATCCATTAGCAAGTGGCTAACTGGCCATTGTGATATAAAGATGGGTAGAGTGCTGGTAGGAGAGAGTTGGCAGTGAGATGGGCAAAGTATATTTTCACTGGTTGAAAGGAAGTTCTGGTCCATTGGTCTGTCATGAGAGAAGACAGAAGTAGCAGTGAAGATACCCCAAGTGTCATTTACCAACAGATAGTGCCAGATGAATCTACAAATAAAGAGCCCAGTATATTGAAAACAGTATTTGTGCTTTCTCTTCTCGCCATTGTGATATTTCACCTTTTTTTCCTTTGTTGAACTTATACAGAACTTTTCTCAGTTTTTGTTCACACTAACACAAAATGGGAATCAAAACACATTGTGGTGTGAAGCTGTTAAGTTGGTGAAAAACTGACCAGGGGTTGTGGTTGTGTTTTTACACATAAATTGTAGTGTTGCTCATCTAAAGTAAAAACTGCATGTGAGAAACAGATTTTCATTTGAAATAAAGAAAAGAATGTTGGGCTGTTACCTAATATCACTCCTCTTATATGGCAATGAATGCTGGACAATCATCCTCACAGATGAAGGAGAGATTTGAGGCAACAGAAATGTTCTTCTCCAGAAGGATACTGAGAATACCATAGACAGACCATGTGAGTAACTAGGAAGTTTTAAAGAAAATTGAAACAAATAGGACCTAGGGTGTAAAATGTGGAAAGAGGGCTTGGAGAATTTGACACTCAGGGGGCATATTGAAGGCAGGAGGAACAAAGGAAAATGACAAGTAACCTACTTAACAGGCTTGTGTAAATGCACAACAGAACAGATTTCGAGGGATAGTGAAAAGACCAACAGCTCAAAGGATAGAAAGCTGTGGAGAGCCATGATAACCAATGTCCTGAAGAGACATGGCACTGAGAAGAAGAAATGGATTTAGTTTATTTAACATTTATAAAGATTTCCCTGGTTTCTTTCTTTTTTTTTTTTTCTCCCTATCATTTTCTTGTTTTTCATGTCAGTCTTCTTTATCAATTTTTTTTTTTTTTTTTTTTTTTTTTTGCTGAATACCCAAGTACTGTCATTTATCTTCAAATGGATTGATGAAAGAAAATCATGTTATAAGCAAGGAAAATGAACAAATGTAGTCCTGTTACAAGGGAGTTCTGAAAAATTTTCAACCTGACTAACAAGCTCTCTCCACTCAATCTAATGTTTACTCAATTATTTAGATTTTAGGAAGTGAGTTGCACCAATAACTTCATCACCCCTCGATAGTTATTTTTAACATTATTTTCTCTTGTCCATATTATTCTAATCATGGCCGCTACTCATTAAGCTTATTCTATACAAGAGATATTTTATCCAAGATGTCTAATAACATTTTTGGTTTTTCTTTCTTTCATATTGTAAAAGGATTTTTTTAAATTATCTCTAATAGTGTTCTTATTTTTTATTCTTTCAATTTATTTTTGGCATATATAAAAGAACCATATTGAAAATTCAATTTAATATTCAAAAATTTAATCTTGACTAAAAATGTGGCACAACAAGTTTCTAGCCATGACCAGGACCACACATAGTAAAGTGGATGGTAAATGATTTTATCTGGGCCAGAGATGCTGAGAGTTTTTATGAGTGTAACCAGTAAAATCTACATGCAAGATTTTCAAAGCAAAAACCTGCTATCCACAAGTAGGGAAAAAATAAATAAAATAAATAGATAAATGAATAAAAATTATTGGGATCAAGTGCCACTCAGCGGGAAGGTAGGGAATTCCAGTCACGGGCTTATATTGTCAAGTTGCATTTTAGACGGGCCAGTAATAGCTAGAGGGGTTGAAGGGATAACAGTAAGAAGCATTCAGTGGCAATGTAGAGTCATGGGTAGTCAGTGATGAACGATGGAGAGTTAAATTAAGAGATGTAGAGTTGGAAACAGCTGGAGTACTTGCTGGGGAAATAGAAGATCTGCTCTCTTTGTTGTGAGAGAAGAAAAGCAGAAAAGAGATCTTACCTCCCAGATCATACTAGGTAAATCCATGAACAAAGAACCCAGTACATTAGAAACACGATTTGTGTTTTCTTTTCTTACCACAGCATTATTTCACCTTTCATTCTCTTATGAATGCAAACTAGGTCTTACCCAGCTTTTGTTTTTGCCAACACAAATGGTAATCAAAACATATTGTAAGCTAAAGCTGCTTAGCTGGTGAAAGACAGATGGAGTCATATGTTCACAGAAAAACTAGGCAAGGATGGAGGTTTTAACTGTCATCTTCTGAATCCTCATATTCTCACAGTTAATCCACCTTCTCTGTCAAGATGACAGCTAGATGGCATTACAATCAACAGTATAAAAGTAAAGGTTTTACTCTCTCTTGCTCTTTTTGCTTGAGGATGTTGTAGTAATAACAGCAGAAGTCTTCCCTTTTGGGAAGACACTTCCCAGGCAGCAGACTTTTTAATTATATAATAATTATTGCTCTATCTCTGACATAAAGCTCTCACTGAATCTATATCCTCTTGGCAGTTCCATACAGATTACCAATATTTTTATTATATATGTATATATAAAACTGTTTTTACAAACAAGAAATTATATATTGTCTGAGAAACAGACATTAAAAAAGTGTTCAATGCACAGTTCAAAAAATTGAAAAGTGCAGAGCTATTTAATAAATTAAATATTATATATATATATATATATATATATATATATAAAATTGATTGTATGTCAGTGTTTCATTATAATAACAACTCATTATGTCTGTGAATTGTCTTTTTTTTAGACAACTAATCATTCATGTCTTGCAATATATGTCTCTTATATTTTGGCTAATTTACTAGTTTTTGTTTAATTGTAATAATTAATTTGCATATTGAGCTATAAAAATTATGACAACTGTTTTATTAATTTCCAATTTGATGTTTCTTTATACTTAGGAAGAACCATTTTTTTTTAATCATTTCACCCCATTCAAGACAGTAAAGGAGGTTACTGAGTGTGAAAGAATAAATAAAAATAAAAACTTTATTAAAGAGTGAGAACAATAGAAGATGAGTAATAATGAAGACAATAGCTAATGATAAATATTGCATATAAAGTTTTTGAAGTTCAAAGTTGGCTGGAAAGCATGGAGCTACAAGAAAATTCCACAAGTGAGAAGTCTGAGAAAAGCAACTGTTAGCATAGAACTTAGAGTTAAATCTAGGCAATTCAACTGTAACCTTGCTGTCAATCTAGTACTGCACTAAATTCCATAAAGTCTAGGTACCATAGCAGAAACTTAATCCAAAGAATAATTATGAAAATATTTATAGAAAAGGCACAGGGAAGCTACATTGCAGCAATGGGAAAGATGCCAGGTCAGGATCAGTAATATTGCTGATTCTTCTTTGGATTTTATCAAGAATCTCTAAATATATAGCTGAAGTACTGGACCATATGTGGTATGGAAGACTCGTAAATATGTAAGATAGATTCTGGAGAGAAAAATTGTCTAGCATGACATAGTGAACCAACTTTCCTTGCAGCAAACCTAGCAATTGTTTCAATATAATTTCTCCACATGTCAGCTGAAAATGTTACCCAAGAAGTTAACAATGAGTCGCTCTCCTGATCTTTAGCATCAGCCATGTTGATGGGAAGCAGAAAAAAATCTCTCAGAGGATTAATACAGAGCAATTTCATTTTGGAGGTATCAAAATTACCAGGCCATTCCTTGCCCCGGTTATCAGCAGATTGTAGGTGATTTTTGAAATCTGCTGCCAATATTATAAAAATGCTTAGTTATTCAAATCAAGCCATTTTCTGCAGTTAATTTTACTGGGAACTTCTGCTTGTATTGTTTAAAAGATGACTTTTATAGACTTCTTATTTTAATGTTTATCCAAAATTCTTTTTTTTTTTTTTTTTCATAATTTCAAGTTATATTTAAAACTTCATTGTTAGACTCTATTCCACTTTCTAACCAGTCAGTGGCACAATTAAGTTGCTTCTCACAGAAAAAAATATTCATGAAAGGTAAAGTATGGGATGTGAAATTCAACTCTCATTAGAAAGTATCTTATGCTACCTACTTAGTTGAAGGGTATTCAGCCTAGAAGAAAAAAATAAAATTGAAGAAGGATGTATAGCTGCTTTACGTTCACTACAATTCAGGCACAGTGCCACAAATAAAGTCTGAAGGCTAAATTGGATATTAAGAAATGCATGTACTGGGTCGTAAAGATTACGGATTCTATATTATTTTATCAAATCCTTTCATAAAATGAATATTTTTTTGATCTATTATCCTGCTGTAAAGATATTTTTTTTTTGTTTTGAATAGACATATTTTATTGTTCATTTGTATTCATTGTCTAGAATAGACATATTCCTGTATATAAGACTTATATAAACATTTCAGAAACTAATGTTTTAGAAAAAAAGGAAGATGAAGTTTTCTGGTTTATTTTGAAAATTAATGGCAGTAATGATTTTAGACACCTAATATAGTTCAACTTAGTAGCATTGTTAAAGACTGTTAAATTTAGTCTTCTGTTTAGTTTTCAGTTCCAGCCAAAAGTGAGGTGATTGAAACTCTGTCCGAAGTTCTTTTGAGAGAACCATGGCTGCAATTTATACATTTGTATTTTTATGATTCCCTTGCAGCATTGTTGATCTTGTAGATTTGCTAGTTTTATAATGCAAAGCAGACAATACATGCCTGTTTCCTGTTTACTATATTAAATGTTAGTGGTTCGCTTGTGTGGAGGAATGTCTGACAACTGCTGAATAGAAAATGGTAAACCTGTTTTCTTTCTATTAATGGAACCTCAGGAGATGGAAGTTGTAAATAACATGTACCTCTTGTCTTTGGTGATAGGATATTATGTTATGACAAGTTGGACATGTCTCTGAAAATATTACCAAGAAGTCTGCTCCTTGACAAATCGACCCTGGTGAGATCTGAACCTGGATCTGATGAATAGAACACTCTGACCACTTTACCAAGTGCATATCAGATATCAGCAATAACTATCTTCTATGTGAATAGGCACTGAAATTCTAATTTTTTTTTTTTTTTTTTTGTGTAGCCAAGAATAGTTCTAAAAGAAAGTCTACTATTTTGTCAGAATTTAAGGAAAGTAGGTCAGGCCAAGAACTTTTCAGCAGCCCTTTGTAAATCCACCACTGAAGTATTAAATCAGTTTTAGGCTTTAGAGTGGAATTATAATTACTTGGTAATTCAACCCCCAAATAAGATAGTAACAATTCTGTGCACTTAAAGTCATAGATTTTGAATAGACTGATATAACCCATTAGAGAAATATTATATCTATTGTAGATAGGTCAAAACCTAACATCAAATGTTTAATTTTTTATTCCTCATGAACAGGTCTTCTTTCCGTGTTGGCTTCACTCATACACAGCTGACTACACAGAATATAGAAAGAAGTATAAATATGGCTGCATCATTCAACTGTCATGTTCTGATAGGGTAATTTGTAGTTACAGTGATATACTAATTTAAATATTAGAGTGGAAATCACAAAAAGTCTTCTCTTAGAAAGAACCAGGGTTTCATTATATCAGTCTGTATGTTAACAATTACTTGATTATAGATTATAATACAAGACCTTACAATATCAGCATTACAAGTTTTTATTTGTTGTTACTGATAAACACACTATTTATTAAAATCTCTCTCAGAGAAATAATTATAGTAATATGGAATATACGCTATAAAGTTCACCACCATTACATTCTAACATTCTAACCACTTGGCTATGCACCCAATACTTCGTAAATAGATTTGTATGAAAGATGAAGAAAATTCTGAAACTAGGTGAGTAATAAGCAGCAGATAAAGGAAGGAAGGAATGATTATAGAAAGGATTGATAAAAGGAGGGAAGTTATTAAAATCATGCATAATATTTTCATAAAAACTTTTGAATTAAATGATAAAGTAATTCATGTTTATGAAACAATAATTTAGTTGCATTATTTCTGATAAATGTTGTTAAGACTTACAGTTAATGGTTACTTTTTAGAGTATTTTTTAACTAAATATCTTTCATTATTTTATTGTTACTGATAAACATACTATTTATTAAAAATCTCTCTCAGAGAAATAATTATAGTAATATGGAATATATGCTATAAAGTTCACCACCTCAACTATTATAGTCAATGATCATATCCTTGTTATAGAATGCCCCATTAACAGTGACAAAATGAAGTTTTATGATGATGCATTTACTATTATTGGTCATCTGCATAAAAGAAATATCCTCTAAATTGGTATAACAAAAAGAAAGATTACCAATATTAAACAATATTACGTCATATAATTGAACATGTTTGAATCTATTTTTAAATATACCTTGTGGACATGAAACTTTTGCAATGAATCAACAATTTAATTCTTGTTTTATTGGCCAACACAACTATTCAATATATATTTTTATATGGAAAATTGACTGAAGCTGAGCTGACAGATCAGGACCAATAACATTGCAGATTTATCTTTGTATTTTATCAAGAATCTCTAAATACATAGCAGAAGCACTGGACCTGATGTATCAGTAATATTTACTGAACTTTATCCAAGGCTGGTGAAACTAGCAGTTTTCAGAATCCTGGATAGCAACAACAGAAGCGACAATCAAAGGATGTGATGGACAGATAACATTGTTCATTGGTGTCAACATGGCAACATTAGCTGGGCTAAACTAGAATTGTCAATAATAGAAAGCCCTGGAGAGTGATTATCTAGAATGGTGGTGACATATTGGTTTCAAACAAATAAATAAGATGGTGGTGACATATTCATAAGTGTTAAATAATGGGTGAGTATCAAATTCACTGCATCAGCAATGACCTGGGATATTAGCTTTCTATTTCTTAGCAATGACACACTTCTATTTAATTAATTTCTCTTAGTACCCTCATACTATCCTCTAACTATATGAGAGTCAGATCAAGACAAAAATGGAGTACTTTTGCCATATTTAGGTGGGAGCTGCCTAGTCCTCACTTTCCAGTCTTGATAGAGTTCAAAAGCATCTCCAAATCCTTGTTGGAGAAGAATTACTTTCCACCCTCTAACCTCTCTCACAAGTGAGATGTGGCAAGTCTCTCACTGCTCTATACTATAGAAAGTGCTCACAGGAACTACATTCCTTGGTTCTTTAGTGATTAGCTACTTCAATAATTAAATGTGTAAGGTTTCTTACAGGAATATTTTATAGTACATGAAATAATGGCGGTCAAGAGTATACATGCAGAAAATAATTGACCAATTGATTTTCAACGCAAGATAACATATATTTAAAAAAAAAACAAAAGGAAAATTTAAAATGAGGGTTTCTTTTGTTAGACATAAATTGTATACACAACAAAATGTTCATGAATATGTTATAGTGGGACTTACTTTATTGGTGTGTTTTATGGATGTAGCATTCACAGCCCTTTTAGCATCAGCATGAAAAGTTCATGTCACCAACTCAAAAGAGGAAAACCTTGAAGAAAGAGAGAGTTACTTTAGGGTTCACATATTTTATGTGAGAGCTGCTGCTGATACAAAGTTTATTTCGGGCTGTTATTGCTACTATACACTACAGTTCCACCAGGTCTAACCTTCATTGCTCGGTCCCACCATGGCACTTACATAGTAGCAAACCACCCATATTCCCTCTGTATTCCATTGGCAAGAAGTAAGTTCCACTCAAGCAACTTCTTCTTGTGAACCACCACTCTGTGAAACAGACTCCCAAGAGGATGTTTCCCTAATCACTACAATCTTAACCTGTTCAAATCTAGAATTAACCATTATCTTCTCCTCCTATCCATATAAACTACCATTTAAGGTAACCCTCTATCTCAAGTGACCCCTGGACATTGTACAGGGTGGACATTACTGTAAAAAAACACAAGGCCAATTGGATTTATTTTTGGGAGGAATATTATTTTGCTTCAGTAATGCAAGTAAGGAAAACTAATCTACCTTAGAAATCAGCATTCAAAATTTTGATATTTATTAAGCTTTGCTTTATAAGCTTTCTCCCACACTCAAGTCCTGTAGACACCATTGAAGAGTAGGAGGCCACAGCTCTCAAAATGCTTAGTGTGACTGGTGTAACAAGTAGGTTTTTACTAGAAGTGGCTTAACCCAATTTCCAACTGGTTTTGAATTCAGCTTTGTCCTTCTTTTAGACTGCTTGTCAACTAAAGCTGAACAGAAAACAGTCTATGTTACTATTTAATCTAGTGGTTCCCAAACGGTATGATGTGGTGGAAGAGGATAACAGGTGAGGTGAAATGATTAAAAGATAATCAAAGATTTAGAAACAGTTTCTAAAAATTCATATGCCAAAAATAAATATTTCAAAATTTAAAATATTACTATGGATTACTTGTATTTGCATGCATGAGTCCCAGTATAAATACTTATAAATAATTATTGACTGATTTTATCAATGTGATATTTTTGCATTATATCAAGTATTAAGAATATAGTAACCAGGGTCTGCAAAATGAAGAGTTATTAATGATAATGTTCTGATATCAAATCTATGGATATCTCCCTTTAACCCTCTCTCTGTTTTTATATGTAAATTTTATCACATAAAATTTGGTGAGGCATGAGCCAATTTCTATTCTGAAAATGCAGACCAGACAAAAAAAGTTTGGGAAACACTGGTTTAACCTATAGCTGGGGAGAGAAGAGATGGATTCATACCTTTTCCTAGGGGTATTTGTGTGAAAGTGAATGTAATGAACATGACTGGAATTTGAATTCTGTTTACTAATTTCTCTTTCCAAGTCATTAAGCATTACACTACCTGCACATCGATTGCTTCATGCAAACCCCGCCCAAATAGGGGGCAATTCACTTAGCATAATATAATCCTCTTTTGAGTGGAGAGAATTTGCCCACCTTGAAAATCAGCATTTTAAAATCCAGGTTTTTACTTGAAATTTAACCTTTGACATCAGTGCAGATTATATAAAATTTTAAATTACAAAACAAGACATAATGGTATTGTCTTTTTAAGGTTTTAGAAAACAAATCTACTATCTATATTTCTCATGTTGTCTGTCTGTGTGTCTGTCATGGGCGTTGTTACCTCGCCCAGGCCGCATTTCTCACCCGATTTCGATGCGGTTTTCACTAAAAGTTTGCAAATGGCTGCCGTAAGGACATGATGGAGCCTGATTTTTGAGTTTGGACACAGGTTCCGAAAAAATCGATAATTGAAAAATCAGCTTACAGAAGGAATGATCGCATTTCGACCAAATTTGACGCCCTCTTAGAGTCTACCATTAGTGTTGTCCAGAAGTTTCATGACCACGGATCCCTAAACAGCGCGGAAAATCGATAAAGCCCCAAAACAGATACGCCCAGATTGCGCCTGAACCGCATGTCAGTTTTTAGCGAAAACCGACTGCATTTATGAGGCGGCCAATTTGAGTCAACATGTGAAGTTTCAAAGCAACCCACAAACAGAGTGCAAATCGACAATCGGTCAACCCTTAAAAATATTTTTCCAGTTGGGTATTTCCTAAATGCAGAGTATTTTAAGGTCACGCAATGCGCGGGAAGAAGCAGGTCAGTGCGTGCAGTGGAGTGGAAGAAAACATTTCACCGAAAATTCTGGAATGAGTGCAGGGCCATTGAAATTCGGCTTTTTTATCCCTGCTACCAGGTTTGACTTTGAGCCACAAATGACATATTCGACTTTGTCAACACTTTTGCTTTAATCGTCGCATCTTATCAAAATAAGCACTTTCTTTTATTCACGTCTTTACTGAAAAAAACCTGCATATGTGCTGAGTGAAAATGGTTCCGTCCTCAGCAGTCTATTTTCCAATTCTTTAAACCTTTTTCCCTAGCCCAGGCCGCATCCCAGACCTGACGAGGAGTTTTTGCACTAAAACAGCAGGGCTTCCTCCCAATCCATTTCAAAGCTAATGCCGGCAAACGGTTAGCAGCTTTTTGTTGTCGCACACACCAAACGAGCAAACTTCAGCTCCTTGCAATCTCATTGCCAGCATCATGTGTGTTAGAGCCAAGCTGCATATGCAGCAGGCAGCTTGACCCTGTTTACGGCCATCCTTGTGCTTGCCAAATCATGCGTGCATGTGTGAATGCATGCTAGTATCTTCCATTTTGCATGAGCTCATTCATTGGTCTAAGTCATGGCCATTGTCCAGGCTACACCATTCAATGACAAGTCATGCTCACTTTAAATACCTTCAGCGTGCCTGCATCTGCACTCGCGTCTTGATTTGATCGCTATTAATGCATCTTTCCTTGGATTAATTGACAGCTTCCTGCTACGGCAAGTTACCTATTTGCTTAAATGTTTGCATTACCCATTTTATCTTTGAGTGCTGCCTTTACTGCGCAGCCCAGTCCATCTTAGCCTTCCATAACTATTTCTACCGTTACGTAATTCAGTTTCGCTATTAGACAGTTAACTGCTGTCGCAAGTTACTTCTCTTCTGCCTTTACTACGCGGCCCAGTACACCTCAGTGTTTCACTATATTTTAACCTTCAATGCTTCAACGTTTTGTTTGCGTAACCTCTTCCTACAGCGACGTTTTCTTGCTGCCAGAAAGCACAGCCCATAGCTAGGAGAAACTTTCTCCATACCTCTCCACTGCATTTTTAGTTTCCGTATACAACGAGGTTGCACCGCTTCAGCATCGGCATCAAATTCTATTCACATTCTTACACAGCATTTCTACAACCCTTCAAATAGCTCCTACACGACGAATATCTGCACATCATCAACTGAAGAACCCTAATACTGTTAACGTTACACATGCAGAACAGGCGACTGCAGAGGAGCACATAATAACTCCGGTATGATCATATAGCATCTACTTCAAACTCTGCTTTTCACTCTTCTGCATGCCGTGGCGATGAACAACCTGGCAGCACTACAAAGGCTGCAAAAACACCCAGGCAACGCAACCTTAGCAGGCTTTCTAAAAAAGCCTCACCGGCTAAGGGGAAACGGGAGCAGGATTCCATTGAGTGCACCTCCTTGAGGGAGAAGCGGCTGGCGTCTACATAAACCTCTGCTTTGCACTCTTCTGAGTGCCGTGGTGATGACCCACTTGGCAGCTTTGCTAAGCTTGCCAAAATACCATGGCGAAGCAACCTTAGCAGGCGTTCTAAAAAGCCTCTGTGGCAAAGAGTAAGCAGGAAGAGGAAACCGAGGTAGAGGCCTATTTGAGGTTTTCCAGTCAATTTCAATGGAGGCAGTATGTTTTGTCACATGAAACACTTGGTGAGCGTAACTACCATTTGTACTGCAAATCAGTTTACACATATTCGTTGAAAAGTAAAAGAAAACTACCTAAATGCTTGCAAGACAACAAAAAAGCGGTTTCATCACAAACGCTTTTGCGGTCTCGACAGAGCCCGCATCAAAAAGCTACTCGCAATGCAGCTGAATTCGACAGTCCCAGGAGACCACGGCTGAGAAAAACGCACGTAACGCAGCGAAAGCTGTGGCAACATCCATTCGACAGTCCCGGGAATGCATCGCTGAGAAAACCACATGCCATGCAGCCAACGCCGCTGCAACTTCTGCTGCAAGGGCGTCGGAAAGTTCTGTGCAAATGCGCACAAGGCGGCAACGCGATATAATTTCAACTTCCGCTGCTAGAGCTGTAGAACGACCTACTGAAAGGCTTCAATGGTTGCAGACTGTTAAACAGCGCCGCCATGCACAGCGAGGGCTCTGTAGCCTACAAAAGTAGTTTTGGTTTAAGCTGGCGTTCAACTGTGAGCCAGTTTTGAGGCTTTCCGGTCACAAAGACCTCCAAATAGGAACCATGTCAGTTGTCTGTGGGCATTGCAATGCCAAAAAATGGCCTGGAGAGTCTGCAGGTTTGTGTTGTTCAGATGGTATGGTACAGTTGCCACCTTTTCATGAGCTACCTGCTCCGTTGAAAGCTCTGTTGGAGGGTTCCAGTCCAGACTCCAAACATTTCCTCACAGAAATCAGACAGTGGAAAAGAAAAATGGAATGGAGTTTGCTGAGGACGGGCTTTTTGTGAGGGTGAGTAAAGGGACACATCATTGTGCCTGCCGACACGAGAGCAGTCTGCGTAAAATTGGCCGTATGAGAAACACTGCTCCTCTAAGCGTACACCAGTGACAGACAGTGTTTGTCCTTTGGCCTTATTAATTGTCATAGCAAAACAGGGCTCGAATGGGGATCTTCTGAAATTGAAGTGTACATCGGCATCGGATGGATATAAATGCATCTTTGGGATAAGCACTTGCTCCCCTTTACCGCATTACCGTGAAGCATTGAACTCAGCACCAACTAATGTATAGTTACAAGCAACAATTGTCTCTCCTCACATCCCTATACTATATGTACAGAAATGAATGACCCCGACCAGATTACGGGCCCTTTTAAAAATGCGTGCGAGACCCCTTCGTGCAGCAAAAAATCGATAAAAAGCTCTGGTTCGACCCTGCCATCAGCTGTCAGTTTTTGACTTCTTTTCACACCCAGGCTGCAATTAATGTCAAATGTCGATTCAAATTCCGACATTTACAGCGTCAATTTGTAACGGAGACAGATTTTATGAGGAAAATTGGTAAAGCAGCTGGTACTCCGGTATTTGGGCGGATTACATTCTAAAATTTCGGGCATTCTTTACAATTCAACCAGAATTTCCTACGCTGCCCAGTTAGAGGTGCCTTGCATAGAATGCCGTGTGATCCCGTCGTGACTCAAAAATCGATACAAACCTCTGTGTCGACCATGCCCTCAGCAGTACATTTCCTACTTCTTTAAACTTTGTTCTTTCTCCCAGGCCGCATCCCAGATTCGATTTTTCAATTAACGTCATTGTGTTATGCTGGAGCCCGATTTTTTATTTGGGACTTATTTATAAAAAAACCGATTAACTCACAGGTGATACGGATTTTGAGGGTTTTAAGTTCAATGTCTCACCTGCACTACGCGGCCCATTACATCTAAGCTTTTCACCTCATTTTGTACTCTGTTCAGTTGACTTTGCATTGTTAAACACTTTTGATACAAACACAATGAATTAAAAAAAACTTTATTAACAGAAATATTGCTTGTATATGAAAATTTTAATATTTTTATTTTTTTATATTTTATTTTGTTTTAAAATTTTTCATTACAAATAAATAACATGATAAATATGATTTTAAAAAATGTTATGCAAATTAAATGTTACTGCTTATGCTTTAAATACCATTTGTTAGCAATAAAATTTGATTAATGATACAGACTGTTTTGTTCTACTGATGTAAGGTGAGGACACACAGTCAAAATTTCTCCTTAGATGAATTTATAAAAGATAATGAAGTTATAGTAGGAAGGAGGAAAGAATTCTGTTTTTTTCTCTTTTGGACTGAATCCATTTCTCTGTTTGTAATCTTTGACAACATCTGTTTCTCAGGAGGCATCTGCTGGGATTTACCAGTTGTTATTTATGTATGAAGTTTTTCTGGGTTAGGAATTTCATTAATCTCTCTCCTCTGCTGTGTGGATGGTACAGCAAGTATAAAAGCAGCTAAGTATGTAGCTTTCTCTTCCACCATTTTAGTCAAGCTATAAATAGCAAGGCAAAGAATGGTTGTTCTGATTAAAGATCAAAATCACTATCTTCAAAAAATAATTAATTAAATGACTAATCAAATCTTTATATGTACATTTGTGCAATACACAAAGTAGTATCAGAAAATTCCCTGACTGTATGAGCTTTGATTGCACTTTTTCAATGGAAACACTTGCAAGCTAACCCTCATTTGTAACCAGACTACTGAGTTGATCTACAAATAGGCTTTAAACGATTTGCTTGTATTAATATTTTATTTAAGGTTTTGTAATGTTGTGTTGGTATGTTTAGTTATTATACAAGGTTTCATAATACTGTGCTGGAATGGCTCTGTGATCTTTACAATGACTGACAAATTCAAGCAATATATCTGCATCAGATTTTGCACGAAATTCAGCAAATCTGCTACTGAGACGCTTAAAATGTTTCTTCAGGCTTTTGGTGAACATTCTTTAGGTCAGACACAATTTTTTTTTAAGTGGCATGTATGTTTCAAGGCTGGTCAATTGTTGGTTCAAGATGACTAGTGTTCAAAGGATTTTCATTGTGTTATTGAAGTGTAGAAGATGTACTGGAATCACTGTACATTTCCAACAGGACTATTTGAATGGGAAAGATAGCCAGATTTATAATGATATATGAAATATATTTTTTGGAACTTGTAACGTTTAAAATTCAGGCTATCTGCATTTTTTTCTTATTGAGTTAAAAAAAAAGTGCTGTTACAACATTATAATAGCAAAAGCTAAGAGAACTTTTCAAAAGTTTTCTTGCACAGTAAATCTCTATTTCTCTATTTTGCTTCACTTCTAGTCATCTATGAGTCAATGTTACTATTGATAAAGTGAGCAGACTAGAGAACATGTATAAATTAAATTGATACTCTCATCTACTATAACCATTATTTATAAAATATATAAACTTTCTATATGTCCACATTTACAAAGATACTTTTCATAACATATTTAGAGGTATATGTATGATATGGCATTGGTAAATTCCTGGGATGTACATGCTGTGATTGTACTGTTTAATAGAAATGCACACATTAGTAATGTTCATTTATACCCAGCTGACTGAAGCAGTCTGTTTTATGCTATCTATTCATGTTTAGTTATTATACAAGGTTTCATAATACTGTCTTGAAATGGCTCTGTGATCTTTACAATGATTGACAAATTCAAGCAATATGACTGCATCAAATATTGCATGAAACTCAGCAAATCTGCTATTTTGACCTTCAAAATGCTTCCTCAGGATTTTGGCAAACATTCTTTAAGTCGACCATAAGTTTTTGAGTGGCATGATTGAGTGTTAGTTTAAGATGATGTGTGTTTAGGGTAACCAGTTGGCATAAAAAATGCCAGAAAATATTGAAAATATTCATAAACTCATCCATAAACATAAGATCCGTTAGGCCAACCTTGTGGTTTAAATAGATATTTTTACATTTTTAATTTAATGTATGTGCATTGTTTATTTTTGATTTTGTCACCTGCACAGTATAGTAGGGCCAGTTGGGCACAGTCTGTGAGAAAAAGAGCACCATAATGCAATTCATTCTGTGAGAAATTTGGAAATGGCATACTGTACTGCCTGGCATTTGTGCTGGAAGCTCTAATATAGACATTTCAGAGTGTTTGGGTGTCAATCTGAGGACAGTGCAGAGAATTTGGAAAGTTGGATGAGTCTAATGGTGATTATGAAGGCACTTTGGAAAACTCATTCTGAAATGAAAAGAACTGCCAAATTTGTTGGTGAGGTCCTTGGACTCAACACAGAGGACTATATCAAGTGCCTTGAGGAGTTAGTTCTGCCCTGGATCAAGATGGTGGCTGTTGGAAGACTCTGTCTGGCAATAGGGCTCTACACCATGCCACACAAGCAAGAGAACAAAGTCATGACTATCACACTATTTCTGCAACCTTATCACCCCTTACAACTGGCCACTTATTTCCTCAGACTGCAGACCCTTGATTATTATGTGTGGACAACAGTTGAGTAGGAGACCAACAAAAGTCCTTGTAACACCAAAGATGAATTGAGGGCAAGGATTATGTCAGCATTCACCAACTTAAACAAGGAGATCATCCAGAAGAATTTCAGGAGATTCTAAAGTTGTCTGAAGGCAATGGCCATTTCATTCAATAAATTTACTCCTTAGCATTTCAAGATATTTTTGGTAAATATATCTGTGTCAGTTAATATCTGTTAAAATGAGGTGTCAGTGTTATTTTCATTTTTGCATAATTTAGATGACAATTTATCCATCGCACCCTGTACACACATATATGTCTGTATGTGTGTGTGTGTGTGCATGTCTTTCATTGAATATGATAGACAAGAAATATTTAGATTTTTATTCAGTTTTTCTTGTTACTTTAGAAATTTTATTTTTGATTACTTTTGTGACGTCCCCCCGGTGTCGCTGCGCCAAATGTGACGTCTGCCTGGTTGCGTCCATCGTGCTATCTTGTCCTGTGACGACCAACTGGCTTGGTATTGGTCGTGGCACTAAATGTGACATTCTAATCTTTTGGTGATTCAGATGGGAATCTGGTTAGATTCAGTATCAGCCTTGTCGTTCCCAGCTCGCTTCCAACGTCTGGTTACCGAAGTAACTGCTTTGATTTCCAGTCTAACCTACCCACGTTGTGAATTGGTTTTAGGCAGACAAAATCAATCAGTCGCCGGGCTGTAATGCAAGTCGAGTTCGAATAAGGGTGATATCACACAAGTATATGTAAAATAAAATAATAACTTGAAAAGTTCAAATGTGTTGATAACAATATTTTATATATGGTTGCTGAATACAGGACTGCGTCTACTTCTCAACCCACTATATGGATTTGTGACACTTTGTGTTTGTTAGGCGAGTCTTAACATCTTAAGTTGTTTGTTCTTTAAGAAACTGGTTCTTGGTGTATCTTCAGGTGATATTCGTAAAACTTGTTTTGGTGGTGTGAGTCTAAGTCGTTCTTCAAAAATAAATTGTTCTTGATTAGAAATTGAGTTCGGAATTTGCGTGAATCTTAGTCAGCTTCTTCGAAGCGGGTGCAACTGCTTGCCTGTCTGTCTCCAACCCCAACTGTGAACTTGAACACGAACTCAACTGCTTTTCACTTGCTGCGACTCTGCTTATATGGATGCCGACCAAAACTGGGGTGGGCTTGTCGGGGTTTGAGGTTCCTTGATAATTCTAAATCCACTTCTTTGTTTTCGGTCAGGAAAATTTTATTATTTTCCATTTTTGAAAGTCTTTCGTCTTCCCACCTTCTTCTGTTCTCATATTGGTATCTCACCATGCCCTCAGAGGGTGTCAACGGGTTTCCCCTCTCTCTCACAGTGGCATCTCACACCTATCCCTTCAAGGGGAGCACAACAGGCCTCCCCTCCTTCTTCACATGATTACCTCCGCCTAACGCTCATGCCACCATTCAGCCAATGGGTGCTCAGCAGCATGGGTGTGGCCAGACTAGCCTCGGTTTAAAAAATCTTGCTCAAAGAAAAAAAAATTATCGTCCTTTTTTTTTTTTTTCTTTCTTTCTTTTCCTTTTCTCTCTTCTCTTCGAGGAGACCTCACACCCTAGACTCTTTATCTTAACCGGATCACCTGGAATTCGTCAACCAGCTTTTCGCCAGCATCAAGTGGGTGGTAATATGATGAGATCGCATTCTGGTGTTGATTAAAAATAATTTTCTTATCATAGCCAGACCCTGACACAAAACAGATGCTTTTTCCAAACGACCTTTCCGTAGATAACTAATGTTTTAATCTTTTGTTTTTTGTAATTCTGCAGTTGATCCAACAGACATTTTCTGCAACCTAAATAATTTTTATCTATTTAGAATTCTGCCCTGTAGGTCATTTGACCAGCCTGGAATTTTCACCCGCCCCGTAACATAAATCAGATTAAATCCAGTATCTTCCTTTCTCGACAATGGAAATAAAAAATTTAACACTTTTCTTTGTCAGAAAAATAACACCGCTTAGTGTCCTTTTCGTGATGGCTTCTTATCACCTAAATTTAATTCTCGCCTTTCTTTTTTTTTCTTCTTTCTTTTTTTTTTTTAGCAAGCCAAATAGTGTCACACTTTAGTCATTTTAAATGGGGGGGGATTTTCATGGTAGAATGAATTATTAGTATATTTCTTTTGTTTCCTATACTGTGTTGTAATAATTTCATTCTTTGCCGAGTTTTTACTCAGATTGTTAATTAAATAAGCTTCATTTGAAAAATGTCTTGGCTGTGTTTAGAAACTAAATGAAACATCCATAAAAGAAGGATTACAGCTCATAAGTAAATCCTGTGCTGCAGCTTGAGTTTTCTATGTTGACATGGGAAGGAAAATTCATTAGACCACAATTCTGTTCTTTGAACAGAGGATGAAATTAACTTAGAAATACTAAAAGTTTTTTTGTTGTTTGTATTTACTTGACTCAGCTACTTATATTTCCTTTTACTTTTCAAATAATATCAATGTATTAAATTCATTTAAAATAATGAAACTTAAATTTAATATTTTCTTTAATTTTATTATTGCATTTTAGTTTTGTTGTTTTTGTAATCATTTTATCCCAAGCAAGACAGGAATGTCACTAGTACGCAGGGGATTACAGGGAGTGAAAGTGAAAGAAAAAACTGAGTATAGGGAGGATTGAGGAAAGGACAAAAGTTGAACAGGATTCAGGAAGATAGAAGATGGTGATTGACATTACATTTAAATTTTTGAAGATTGCAGTTATCAGGGAAGCAAGTAGATGGAAGCAAGTTCCACAGAAGAAATGCAAGAAAAGAAACTGTTGGAGTAGAAGTGGCAGTTGCATATAACTATTTCAACAGTCAACAGGTGGGACCTAGATGCCTATCTAGTGGTGTGCTTAAATTCATGTAGTTGGAGCACCAATTGAAACTCATCACTGTTGTGATTATTTTTTGGATAATAAAGTTTTAATTTCATTTTGCATATTAATTTCATTGAAGAAAAATAAAATGTAATAACAATTTTTTTTTTGTTTTTTTTTTTCTTTTTACAAATGGTGAATGGGATCTTTTGATAAAGTAGGTCTGTTTTCCCACTGCCTTTAATCAGTAGATTTCCATTAGAGATCAAATTAATTTACAGATGGAATTTACAAAGGTCAGGATGAACTTATAAAATCATGGTTCTTTACAAAGAATGTCATTCTTAAAGAAATACAATGGTAAATTAGAAAGTAACGGTAATTTTGAAATTACACACTAAAAACAAGTAGTTGCTGATATTTGACACCAGTTGGGTGCTGGGAGCAGTGAAGTCAGACATATGAACTCTCTATTCATTGAGGAACAATATACAGTGGTGCACTTTCTGTTGGCAGATGGAGTTAAATCTGTGGAAATTAATCACTAGATGTTGGCACATGCTCCATGAATCAATGAAAGGTGTAAGAGTGTGTAAAACACTTTAGGAAGAATAAGTGTAACAGATGAAAACTGATCTGGTCTGCCATCAGCATCATTCACAAAAAAATGCATCCAGAGGGTGAATACCTTGATCAGGGAAGAATGACCAATCATGTTAGCACAAGCATGTGACAATTGTGGGCATCAGCTATGGATCTAAACAAGCCATAGTGCAGGATGATTTGAGGTTCTATAAAGCTTGTGCTCATTGGGTACCCAAACAACCAAGTGGTGTAGATATGGCTTCATGAGTAAACAGAAAAGCTTCTTTTTGGAAGGGATGAAGAGACTCATTAAACAATGCCAGAGGTGCATCACCATACAGGAGCACCATGTTGAAAAGTGATATATCCATTTGTTCTTCATCAGTGCAAATAAATATGTTGTATGGAAATTGCCATTACTTTTTGATTTAGCCTCATTTATACTAAAATATTTATTTTTATAAATTATCCATACATAAATCATCCCATCAATTTCCTTTTTTTTTTTTTTTTTTTTTTTTTTTTTTTTGTCACTGGTCTTCACCATAAAGTTGTTCAAACTTCCCAAATATCAAAACTTGGAAAATAATCTTTTGTCAAGGTTCGAAGTTTGCTTATCCATGTGGAAAAAGAGAGATGACTTCTCTTCAGAATAATTCAGTTGCTCATTAACCAATGGTATATTTTTTCTTTTTCACAAGTTCATGAGTTAGAAAGCTGACATGTAGTTGAAGCTTCTCAAAATTCTTAGGATGTAGGAGGTTTTAACTGATAATTAATCTTCAAGAGTCTGTTTATGAAGCCTCCCAAGCAGAAGAGTTAGAAAAAAAAAATGAAGACTTTTTGTTTACTTTTCTACTTGAATTGTCAGATGCTAGTCTGTCAAATTTGAAGTTGCCGCTTGATATTGTGGGAAATTGTGTACTTTATCAGGAAATTTGTTTTTGTTTACATGCAATGGTGGCATCCTACCAGTTTGCACCAGTTCACATGAACTGATTCCTAAAACTATAAAAGCTTAGCAAACCAGTTGTTGGATTATCCAAAAATAATCTTGTATATTAATAGCCAATGGCATAGGTAAAATGTTAATTACATCATGCTCGCATGTGTGCCTATTGGAAGTCTAAAAGACACACACACCCCTATTGTATTTGAAGTTAAAAATGTGGCACATCTTTTAGTTAGATTTTCCATTGGAACTTTGGGACTACAGTGATTCAGTTTGAATATGGCTAAGAAACCATAACACAGCTGATGACACTAGAGTCAAAAAGCATCATACTTCTGAACAGAAATATGATGAGAACAGAATTTCAATCTGGAAATATCTTAAATAAATAACTGTTTTCTATTAAATTATCAAAATGGTTTAATTTTTTTTTATGCTATAAAGTGATTTGTTTCCATTCTCATGCTGAAAAGAAAATAAGCAGAATAGGTTTCTAAAGATTACCTGCCTTTATAGAACCAGTTCCTGGAAATTTAGGATGCCACCACTGTTTACATGTAACCATTGATTAAATTCACACAAATTTTTAGTAATAAAAAGTCTTTCTCTTTTTAATATACAAGAAAGAAAATAATTATAATTATTTATGAACCTTACTTTAATCTGGTAAACGGCCATATTGGTGGAGCTCCTATGATAATCAAAATTACAGTAATATTGGGTTTATGAGATGGTAACTGCTAACTACTGCTTTATGGCAAAGTGATTGTTATTAATTTGCTAAGTTCAGCAGAGTCAGACATAAGGCTACAGTAATTGGATCCCCAATGAGAACTAAATATATTAAACTACCTAATTGGTCTGCAATAGTAGGTACTGTCAAGAAAAGATACATGTGAAGTGGTTGTATATACACTAATGGAAAATAAAACTACAGCACTCTGAAAGACAGTGCTGATTTTGACCTGGGTACATTATATAAATACCCAAGGGTAGGAAATATTATTTTCAAAGTCTCTAGTTATCTTTTAGCATAGAAACTCTCTTACCAGTGCATTTTTCTTTATATTGAGCTTTAGATGGTGACTCATGCTGAAGTAAGGTTGAGTTTGGTGAAAGGGTCCAGTACAAGCAGGTATCGGGCCAGGGAAAAGCATGCAAACTTGATTTGTTAAGTTAGAGCCATTTGAAAGAGCTTGGATGTGGGCCTTTAGAAGTAGGATTGTGTTTTCAGAGATTTACTGAGCATATTGGATATGACACATTGGTGTTTCTTCAGTGTTGACTACATTGGTCAAAGTTCCTACACATATAGACCAGGTTCTGGACATCCATGTCACACAGAACATTAGGAAAATTTGAAACTATCTTGATGGCTTCTGTCTGAATTTCTAGGATGAGGAGTTATTATTATTTACATGCAGACTATTGTCCTCATCTTTATTGTTGTTATGCTCTCCAGCCTTCATCATTGTCAATCTGGTTAACCTTCAGGGAATTTTGAACCACACCCTTTATTTATGGTAGATTATTCTCATTCCACTGACCATGTCTAGGGATAACTCTTCTACTTCTTATTAGTAGTACTGCTCACTTATTGCAAGTCCCATTTTCATTGAGTCCAAGGCCCAGAGATTGAACTCACAATTACTATGTAACCAAATTCATGAACAAATGCTTTAATTCAAGAAGCTGTTATCCTGTGTTCAATTCCTGGCCTGGTCAGTGTACACTTAGGATTAATGGAAACCAGGCAAGCAATAACTGAGCACTTCTAAATATGTAGATGAGATATTCTTAGACATGACCAGCAGTACAAAAAGAATCTGCCCCCCCCCCCATTAAATAAAGGGCTCAGTTTGAAATTCCCTGAAGGTTATATGGATTTGCACTCACCTGATGAAGGTCAGGGGGCATAATGGCTTAAACATTGTGATAACAACAGCAAAGATGAAGACAATAATCTGATTGTAAATAATATTTTGATGGTATTTGGGAGACATTTTGCCACCTTAATGTTTCATTTTTCCTCTGGAAGTTCTTAGTTGCACTTAAGTAGTGTGAAAGTAAAAAAAATTATCCTACTATTTGGAAGCAAGAAAGTATCACCAAAAGGTTTTTTTTTACTGTAATTTTTACTTGCTATTGTTAGGTGAGGGAAAATAGTTTCTAAGTTTGTGGTCATTATTACACACATTTTTGTGTTTGACTGTTTTTTTAAAAAATTTTTCACAATTTTATCAATGTTTTTGGTTAATATTCTTTGACGTTCAGATGAAAGTTTGAATTCACCTCAGAAAACACTTAATCCTCATACTATGTTTTTTTTTAAAATGTTTTTGAAAAGAAATTTGCAAACCATTAATTTGCATGTTAATTATATGAATAATTTGCAAACTGCATGTTAATTTGCCTTCTTTGCTTTATTTTACAGCCAATCCACTGAAGGACACCATCATTGTATTTGTCGTTGGTAAGAAATATTTTATTTTAAATAATTTTAAAATTTTAACATCAGAAATTAACACTATATATTTACACATCCATTATGACTTTATTAATTTAAAAAAATGTGTATAATTTACCATATTTCTCAGTAACAAAGACAGCTATTTTCCCTAAAATAAATTTGTTGTGTTTTGATTGTCTTTGTCTAAATATTCCATTGCTTTTAACCCTTAAATGTCAGTAACCAATATTTATTTTATTTCCTTATTTTCTTTATTTTGTAACCTAAGAGAGTTAAAATATTATTTTTTATTGTTTTTATATATAATTAAAGTGAAAATAACCATAAATACTATGCTTTAAAACAATGAATTTTCTTGTTTTTGTTTTTACCTGTTTGACATGCATATTTAGGCAATCTTTTTCTGTTATTTATAAGTTATAAGTTATAAGTACACCAGCAAATTAGAAAGTGCAGTCACTTGAGTTCTTGTATATTAACTCCAGAAAATAGATATATCAATTATTTAATATAAATCAATAATAATATGTCAGTGTTTTAACAATATTGGTAGGATGTACCTAACCAATCAACATATGATTTGTATTTTTGTCTTTGTTTTATGATAGTCAGCCTTGGAGATACTGACTCATTGGCCAATGTTAGATTATTATTAGCTTTGCTTCTTATTATAGAACTGTAAAATGCTAAGAGATTTAAATCAGAAAGATATCTAAGAACATGTAATGGAACATTGCCATGAGTTGTCTATTGTGTTGTTGTTATTGTAAAGAGAACATTGTTATGTGTTTTTCCTCTTCTTCAGATAACAGAATATACTTTACTAGAATGAAAACATTTTTACAAACATTACTACATGAACATAATCCTTTGATTAGCATATGCATTTTTTTCCAGAATCTAGATAGACTGATTAATGGAGTATTTGGAAAATTGGCAAATAGTGTATATTGTTTATGTTATTTTGGTTTACAGACAAATGGCACTGAAATCACCAGTTCCTCTTCCTTCACCAAAGTTAAACAGTGTTAAGCTGAACCAGTAATTAGATGGGAGAACTCTTAGGATTGTTGAATGATTGATTTGCTTTATTATGGCTTATCAACTCCTTTCTTTATGGGTTATTTAAAGCCAAAACATATTTTAGATTGTAAGAATAATTTTTTTTTGCAACTGAATATTGCATTATCTTTTTTTTTTTTTTTTGAATAAAAAGGATTTTCCAGATCCTGCCATTTAACTTATAGCTAGGGTGTGGAGATGGATTCATACTTTTACCAAGAGCATTTGTGTATAAGTGAATATAATGAACCTGACTGGAATTTGAACTCAGCCTCCGATTTCTCCTTCCTATCTATTACACCACTCGCATATCCATGAACACTGGATACTGTAAGCATTAGAGGATTAAAAAAATATCCACCTTTGGAATGCAAATCTCTATCTATAAAAGGCAGGATGTGTGTCTGTGTGTGTAACGAATGCATGGCTGCAATTTTTGACGGATTTGCACCAAAATTTACATGCACATGCTCCAAGTTAGTGGGAAGGCCAAAACTGACTTTGCATTTCCCAACTCCCATTGATAGTAGAAATAATTGATTTTTTTCATGCTTCTATGGCAGTTTTCATGTAGTTTGCGGCCATTTTCTACTGGCCAGAGTGAGAGCCTATAGCTGGCTGCCACGAATAGGCAGGAAAATTCTATTGGCACGAATGTTAACTAGCATGTTAGCATGCAAAAAATATCAATACCTGCATTCGTCACAAGTGGGAAAAATTTAAATCTGCATGGCATTTTACTCCAATTGGCTCATTCGCTTGCTTAAACTCAATGTTGATTCTGATTCTGCAGAACTGGGTTGGGTATGAAAAAGTATTTGTTGTTAACATTCTTTTTTCATTCGATTTTTCCAGTTACGAGTTCTTTTTTAAAGCTGATCATTTTGTGTTCATTTTGTTTAGTTCTTTTTTCATAACAGATTTAATGTTTAGTATAGAGCTTAGAAAAATTTGCAGTGTGAGATAGGCAAGAAGTAAGGCATGTAGCAACATGAGCATGGCAAAGGCACTCCTTTAAAGGCAAGGAAGGGCAAAAATATTTTAAATCAAGTGATAGCGATTGCTGTATGAGTCGTACAATTTTTGAATCAAGCATGGGCAATTTTGGGCCATGCTGCTAGTAGTTGATAAAAGAGGCAGTGCATACAACAGGCATTTGTTTTGGATTACATATCTGTTTGGCAGAGGTAGAAATTTTAAATTCAGATTTTTCCTTCTAGACCAGTTGCCACCTAAGGCTATAGGACCATCTCCCCCCCCACACCCCCATAGCTTGGGGGAGGGAGAAGAGATGGATTCATACATTTCCCAAGGGTATTTGAACCTTTTTTACCTTTTATCAGCATGCCTGATGTTAACCTCCAGGAGAGTGACTCATTGTGCCTTCACAGACTAATGTATTCTGCTGACATGAAGTGGAAAGATTATATTGAATCAATTGCTGGGTCTACTGCTAGGAAAGTTGGTTCACTGTGTTGTGCTAGACAGTTTTTCTCAACAGAATCTATCTTACATATTTATAAGTCTACCATTCGTACTTGCTTTGAATATTGCTACCAGATATAGTCCAGTGCTTCTACTCTATATTCAGAGATTCTTGATAAAATCCCTAGAAGAATCTGTAATGTTATTGGTCCTGACCTGGCATCTCAGCTTCAGTCACTTTCCCACCACTGTAATGCAGTTTCACTGTGCCTTTCATGGGAAATATTGTTATGAACTTTCCTTTATACTACCTAAAATATCTGAATTTAAGCACAATACCAGTTTGGTAGCAAGGTCTCATCATTTTACAATTGAAATGGCTAAATGTAACTGTAAGTTCTATGCTAACAGTTTCTTCTATCACACTTGTGGAACTCTCTTCTGGCTTCTTGCTTCCTAATCAGCATGTTATCTTCTGTGTTTTTAATTCTTGTTCTTTTCTTGTTCTCTCTCCTTAATAGTATTTTTCTCTCATATTCTCTACCACTCAATAGCCCTTTGCATTTTAGTGGCTTTATTGGAGTGAAATAACTAAAACAAATTTTCTTGCTTTAAATAACATGCAAAGAGCTGATAAACCATGCAAAATGAATGAAACAATCAATCAACAAAATATTACCTGAAATTTTGAGATATATAATGCTTACCAGTAACGTCTGATAAAAATACAAGACTAATTTTTTTTATATGTAAAATAGTTATTTATTCACTTGTGTTCTTCATCAAACTAATGTCTGATAAGCCGAGAGCATCTGCTTTTTCATGGACTTTCTTTGAAAGTTCAATCTTCTTGTGAAGATGTGAGGAATTCTATTTTCCCTATTCTTGAATCAGGTGTTTCTATTATTTCCTGTTACCTGGTTGTTTGTGTGTGTTTATGCATATCCAAAGTTCAGATGGGTTGACTTCCTGTTTGTGTTGGGAAATCCACCAACATCATTTGAGACCCAATTCTGTCTTTGGTGGCTATAAAGTCATTGCTTAGTTCAACCCTCTGAAGTACCTAGCTTTTTTAATATTCTGTGGAAGGTTTATTTTGGTATCTCTTAGGGTGAATGTAGTACATATTGAGGTCATCACAGATCCTTTTAAATCAAAGGTCCCTGTTTGACATGAAGTCCAATTCAAACTTCTGATATTTCCTGCTGTTAATGGCATATTTCATTTACCATTACTTCAGGAGTATCAATGACTTATCTTTTTCTTAGAAAAAGGAAGAACCCAAGGAAATGACTGGATGAACCTTAGAACTATAGAAAATCAAAAATGTTTTTTTTTAATCAGTTCACTCCAAGCAAGGTGATAATGCCACTAAGGCACAAATAGCTACCAGTAGTGAAAGAGAATGAAAAGGCTTTAGTGAGAAGAAAGGACAATAAAAGAACAGGTTTCAGAAAAACAGAAGATAACGATTTTTAAAAAAAATCAATTCACCCCAAGCAAGGCAATAATGCAACATTGAGCCTGGTCAGTACCTTTTCATTTTTTTCTTTGTTTTGCATGAGAACTGATGCAAAGTTTTCTTTTCACTTATTAACAGGTGGTCCTGGTAGCGGCAAAGGTACTCAATGTGCCAAAATTGTAGAGAAGTATGGATTTACTCATTTGTCTTCTGGAGATCTGTTGCGGGAGGAAGTGGCATCAGGGTCTGCCAAGGGAAAGGAACTCACAGCCATCATGGAGTCAGGCCAACTTGTGTCAATGGTACGTACTTTATTTTACTAATATTTCTATACCATCTTGTTGAGGTGTAAATGCTTGATAGCCAAAACAATTGCTCTCACTTCCATTACTGACACTAAAAACCAACATAGTATCTTCAGCTTCTTCTATGTATCATGTACCTTCAGGATGTGGACGATAATGACTCTCCACAGCTTCCTACCATTTTTAGCTTTAAACAGTGTTTGCTCCTTTTTTTTCTTTTATGTGCCATGTCTCTTCAGGATGTTGGCAATCATGGCTCTTCACAATTTCCTGTTCTTTGTAGCTCTTAGTAAATTTTGACTTTTTGTTATTTCTCCCAAACCTTGTTCCACAATGCATTTACTCAAGATAACTAGATAGGTTATATGTTGTTTTCCTCTGTCCCAATTGCCTTCAAACTCTCCTGTGAGTATCAAATTTTCCAAGCCCTCTTTCCTCATGAGCCCTAGAAATTTCAGCAGTTTCTTCTTGATGTGAAGTATGAGTGGCATTTTTATTTTAATTTGTCATTGCTCACAGTTCTGTCAATAAAGCACAAGTAAAATCTAATTCCAGTTTTTCCTCCTTGCTAGTTTTCTCGCTTTTGGTTGCTTTCTTTTATGGTTTTCATAGTCAAAAAAATGTATTCACACATATACATAAATCACATAACCAAACTAGGTGTTCTGCTTTCATTGAACCATGTTTAATATTGATGTATTACATTGATATGAACTTCTGAGGTTAATTCCTGCTATAGAATATAGTAGTCCCAAAGATAATGAAATCATGATACCAAGTATAATTTAGTTCAGTGATGATAATAAATCAATGTGTCTGATTACAAATTCTAATTATGTTGTTGAGTGTATAAGGGCCAAAATAGGAAGTGACAAAAAGAAAAGTTTTACATTTACATTTGGGGGCTAATGTTGTTATTAAAACATTTCAATTGTTAATTTCTCTGATCTTCTTCAGGTGTCTTTTAATCCATGTAAACTTCAGGGAATTTTGAAGTAAACCTTTTATTTATATCTATCGGTTCTGTTCCACTGTCCATGTCAAGGGATATCTCATTGTGTTCTTTATTTAGTACTGACCAGTTATTGCCTGTCCTGTTTCCGCTGAGTCTAAGTTCGTACTTTCCAGCCCAGGGATTGAACTCACAATAACTATGTAACCAGATTCCTGAACCAATGCTTTAATCTTGTGGGAAATTCAAACAGAAATATCTGTTATGAGTGTGTATAAAAAAAACAGGGTTCAATTGTATGTATTTTGTGTAGAGTGTGTATAAAGATATTGGTTGGAATATACACGATGAGGCAAAAGTAGGGATAATTTATTAAAAGTATAATTACACGTGAAAACTTTTTTACTAATTATTTAAATGTTATACAGAGCGCGATGGCTAAATTGTCGCCATTTTATATTTTTCATTTCATGCATGTGTGTTGTTTATTTTGATTTTGTCGACTACACAGTATAGTACCGGTGATGTAAGCTCGGATGTACGAATGCTGTAATGGATAATGACACGGAATAAAAATGTCCGACCACATGTTGCCAAGATGACAATGCAGATGCTCAGTTGGGCACCATCGGTGAGAAAAAGAGCACAATGATGTAATTCATTCTGCCAGAAATTTGGAAACCGCATGCTTTACTGCTTGGCATTCATGCTGGAAGTTCCAATACAAACATTTTAGAGTGTTTGGGAGTCATTCAGAGGACAATGCAGAGGGTTTGGAAAAAGTTGGATGATATATCTAGTCAACACCATGGTTTTTGGAGTGATCACTTGTGATGGCAACATTATGCCTCTTTTCATCTTCTTAAAGGGTCTCAAACTCAACACAGAGCCCTACATCAAGTACCTTGAGTAGTTAGTGCTGTCCTGGGTCAAGAGGCTGGCAACAGGACTCTGCATTATGCCCCACAAGCAGGAAAATCCAATCATGGCTATCAGACAATTCTGCAACCAGATCACCCCTTACATCTAGCCACCTAACTCCCCCTTGATTATCATGTATGGGGCATGATTGAGTGAGAGACCAACAAAACCTTGTAACATCAAAGATAAACTGAAGGCAAGAATTATAGCAGCATTCACCAACTTAAACAAGAGACTGTCCAAAAGAGTTGCAGGAGATTCCAAAGTCATCTGGAGGCCATGTTTGAAGCCAATGGCAATTTTATTGAATAGATTTTCTCTTTAGTATTCCAAGATATTTTTGTGTAATTTTGGTAAATGTATCTGTTAAAATGAGATGTCAATGTTATTTTCATGTTTTCATAATTTAGATGACAATTTATCCATCGCACCCTGTATATGCTGTTCAAAATGTCCTCATTTTTCAAAACGCATTTCTCTTCTGTCCCTGCATGATTCATTAACATGTCAGAGAGTTTCCTCTGTCATTTTACTGCATTGATTTAATCCTTTTTAAAGTTCCTCAATATTTCTTGAGCACATCTGATAAACAACTAATTTCAAATGGCTCCATAGAAAATAATCCAATGGTGTGAGTTCTGGTGACTTTGGTGACCACTCAAGAGGACCTCTTCGATCTATCCATTAACCCCTATGGTGCACGACTTTTGTGTCACCCTGGAGTTAAGATGTTTTGAGTGCAGGTAGGGTCCAGCATGTTCAAGCATTTCTGGGTCACAATTGTTTTACATTTATGATTATGTGTTGAAACATTTTTATCGATGCTTGTGGCACTATAGAACACCTCCTTTTAAGCTAGCTTTGATTTTACAAGCTAGCAGTAGAAAACTGTATTTGGGCTGGTTACGTATTCGTAATCAAGTATTGTTTCTATCTAGCAATGAAAGTCAACACATGAAACTGAAGCTGTTGTATTTAACATTATATTTTATTCAACTTTGAACTTTGTCAAATTAATCTTAACCAGTGTGTGAGAATAGGTTTGGGTCTGGCCTGAGACACATACTACTTGTTTGACAGAAAATTACTCTGCTAAAAGCTCCAACACTCTACCCAGCCAATCCCAAGAGAAAAATAAATGTCCATGTTGCCTCTTAAATGGAAATAAACACTGCTTAATTTAATGTGACTTAAAATTGAAATGAGGAATAAAGATTGGAAAAAATTTCACTAGGTTATTAATTTTTATTCAAGATTTTTATTCATCCATATAAGGAAACTCTTATGACATTCTAAGATCAAGTTGGAGGAAGTATTCATCAACTGACAAAGAAAATTGGCCAATTAAATAAGGCATAAAAAGAAAATCTAAATAATAAAATTTTCTGACCTAATTCAAAATGTCAGGTCCAAAGTGGAATAAGGTGGTTTTAAAGACATTGGATGTTAGGAGTGGATGTGAGCTTCCAATGACCAAGAGCAAGAAAATTAGAAAAGTTGGTTGCATGTGTCAGAAGTCAGAAATTAAGAGAGAGAGAAAATTTACTGTCTTTTAAAATTCTAAAAATTTTGCACTCATGTGACATATTGAAGGCAAGAGAGACAGTGGAAAAAACAGTGCATAATCTACCTAACGAGCTTGGGTAAATGGATGGCGGCACAGGGTTTAGGAGAGATAACAGAAAGATAAAATTTACTAAGAGTAAATTGTGGAAAGGCATAATCGCCAATGTCCTGAAGGGACACAGGATATAGAAGAAGAAAAGTATAAGTGAGATATTATTTACTCAAAATCAGGGACATATCACTGATTCTTTGGTACTTAAACTAAGTTTTGCAAGAATTCACAAAAAGGGACTTTGGACAAGGCTGATACACATATTGTTTGAGTGTTTGTTTTTTATAGACTATGTCTTAACTCATTAAGGTAACAATTCTGAAATGTTCTTCCATATTTGATAGCATATGAACCCTTATTTTTTCTCCAAAAATGACTCCAAAATACCTTCCATATATCATATGGGAAGTTAAGCTGTTTAGTAAGCTAATATTTACCCAGATCCTGTAAATGACCAATACTTGTACTTAATGTAACTCCATAATAATGTAATATTAAATGTAAATGTTGAGAATCTGATATGTCATCAAATAAAATACTTTTTAAAAAAAAATCATATAATGTAGCTTAATAATCAAAATAGATCAAGACAAGAAAATTTCAGTTACAAGATGAAAAGAAAAGGAGTTAAAATAGTTGGAATTATGAAATAAATTAATCTTAAGTGAAGACCATTGATGCAAAAATTTCTTTTATTGGTTGAGAAAAAAAATGTGACAATATTTAACCTTCATGCCTGCAAAAAATGTTGTGTCAAAAGGATGGTTTTTCCCTTGACACTGCTATTATTTTAACTAACTTCACTTGTGTTTAATGTTTGCTTTTTTTAAAGAAAAGATTTTAATTTTAATAAAACCTAAACATTTAAAAGTGAATTTATATATTTTCTTTGTTCTTGAGAATCAACAACAAAAATAATAAAATCTATTTATTTATTAGATTGTTTATTTACACTATTTTTTCATTAGTTTTTTTAAGAAATGGTTTGCAAAACATCAGCTAATTGCCAATTGATTCAGAGTTTATAAAATGGTAAATAATAAGGATTTTCTTGAAGTTGGTTCATATATTTTTTAATAATTTAGCAAGTGTTTATAAGTTTATGAATGAAATATTGTTTTAATATATAATTTCTTTATAAATTGGTAAATGATAAATATTACATTGTATTAGTTTTAATACAGTTGCATTGGCTTTTAGAATCTTGTAAACATAAATTTATTCTTGTAAATAAACAATCCAATAAATAAAGGGTTTATTATTTTTGTTGTAAATTCTCAAGAACAAAAAAATGTATAAATTCACTTTCATCATATGTTTAATTTTTATTATAATTCTAATAATTCTTTTGACATGCCATTTTTTTTTGCAGGAATGAAGGTTAAACATTTCCCAAAATGTTTTATCTATGTAAATACATAGCATAATTATTCAGTTATCAAAGTATTTTTATGAATTTACCTATAAAGAATTCAAAGTCCTACCAGGATTTATTATTGGCGGCATCAGTCTTAACAACATTAAATATACAGATGGCACAGTATTAATAGCAGACATAGAAAGGAAACTACAGAAACTTCTACAAAAGGTAGTGAAGGAAAATGAAAAGAAAGGACCAAACATTAATTGCAAGAAGATAGAATGTGTGGATGTCAGCAAAAGGAACCAGGCCAACATGCAAATTACAAATTGGAGATACCAAAATCAAGGAAGTACAAAATTTAAATATCTGGGAAGCATTTTAGCAGAGGAGGGTAAGTGCAACATTGAAATCTGAAGAGGTATTGAGATAGTGAAAGTTGCTTTCCAAAAAGCTAAGCAAAGTGTTAAGAGACAGGAAACTTTTGTTAGAAATATCAGTCCTGTGAATGCCATACAATCTCATCACAGATGAAGACGAGACTTGAAACAGCAGAAATATTTCTACAGAAGGATGCTGGGAATACCATGGACTGAACATGTGAGCAAAATGAAGTTCTGATGAAAATGGAAATAAAAAGGACACTTATATTTAACATCAGAAATTTCTAAAGCAGAGGGCTAGGAAAATACTCATAAGACAGATTGATGGCAAGAGAGATAAAAATAAACTGAGTAACCTACCTAACAAGCTCATGTTAATGGATGGCAGGACAAAGATTTGGAAGGATAATAAAAAGACAAACACTTCTGAGAGCTACGAAGGATAGGAAGATATTGAGACCCATGATCACCTATTACCTTCATTTTTGTGGAAAATTTTCATATGTGCTTCATTGATGTTGATTTCTCCAATTCATAGTATGTGTTTTGGGAGTTTTACCTTTCCCAAATAAATGAAATTTACCTAACAGTTCAAATTTGTTTAAAAAATTTTTTAGATGATATTGCTACCATTGTACAATAAAATGATACTTTTCCTGCACTCTAATACTGGTACTGTTCTTCCTTTATGTGTTTTTTCTGTTCTAAACATGTGCAGTCATGGCTCTCCACGGCTTCCTATTCTTTGTTGGTAAAAGTCCTTCCCATTGGTAAAATGTGAGACTATATTTTATTAATTTGTTTTGTTTAGGATCCCCCACCTAAAAAAATTGATTTAATTGATTAAATAATAGTTTCTAATAACTTCCAGTTCTTTCAGTGTCAGTCTAACTTTTTGACATCTACAAAAGCAAATGCAGGTGGATGTATGTTTTTTCTTCTTCCTATTCACAATTGCCTCAATGGCCAAAGTAAGGTGAGAATTCTGCTCTTAAATTTCTTAAGGTAAAAAAAAAAATAGGTAAGAACTTTGACTAAACTAAAACTTACAATCAAATCTTTCATTTTGTGTGTGGGGTGGGTAGTTAGCAACTAAACTTGCTCCCTTGCCCCTCATAAACTACATTTGGCAGTAAGGCCTCTGATCAGGAGGTTTTGACGAATGTGGAACCACCTCTTAATTGCTGTTGCTCTCAGTTCCACCCTCACCCAGGGTGGTACCACCTGTTATGATCCCAGCTATGGGCAAAGAGTGAACCCCCAAACTGGAGTCAAAACATGAAAATATAAAAATACATTACAAAAAATTACTAGCAATCTATTTTTAGAAAAAAAAAATTACCGAAGCTCACAAAAAAATAAAATTTTGGCATTAAATGACCCATAAGGAGTTGATATGCCATTAAACAAAGCAAGCCAAACCCTCACCCCTCTTTGCTGGATGTAAGGTGCATTGTTAGCAACCCTGTAGGACGAAAAATGAAAAAAAAAGAGTGGAAGAACAGACTCTTAGTTTGGATTCCAACAAAGTTTAATCCCTGACAAATGGGTTAAGTAAATAATGTGATAAAAAGTTGATGAAATAATTAAGTTTGTTGTATTGTGAGCATTTATTCTGCAAATTTGAATAACTTGTAAATTTCTTTGAGTCAAAACAATGTTGGAATCATGTAAATGCTGCTTTTTCTATTTATACATTTTTTTTTTTACAAATATGTTTTTCTTTCACTTATTTTGGATACTTTTAACTAAAGTTCTTTTCCCCTTTGTAGATTGAGTATCCCTAGTCAATTGTAAAATAAATGACAGACCTGTCCAACAAACAAAATTGACAAAGTTTGCAATAAACAATAACAAGTAAAAGAATAGGGCAAAAATAATATAAAGCAAGCAAACAATATATGCAAGGCAAATTAAAAGTAATAAAGCAAAGCAACAGTAATATGGCAAAAAAGTTCACAAATTAAGAATTAGCATTGACACACAAAAACAAGTTCAGACAAGCAAACATAGCATTCTGACTTTAAAACAAGACAGACTGGGACTGAGTCAGATGAAACTGAGAACTGGCCTATTTCATTGACTAGGAAGAAATCCCAGCATGCATAAATAGGACAAGAGAAAGTGTTTTGCAATCATTCCTAGTCAAGATTGGAACAATAGCCTTTTTACTAAAGTTCAGTCAATACAAGGCCCAGGAGTCTCTCACTGTAAATGCTTACTGAAAGAGCTGTGTGGTATTGATGCAAAAGAAGGAAGTAGGAAGTGAAGATTGAGCATATGGCAGATTTGTAACAATTTGTTCTAGACTTGAATAGGTTAAGATTGTAATGTTTGAAGTAGCACCTACATGGGGTTTTTTTCTGTGAAGAATCAGTTTTCGAGGAGAAGCTGCCTAAGTGGAACTTCCTTCTTACAAATGGAATATGAAGAGAATGAAGGGGAATCAACTCTGTGGATGTAGCATGTAAAGATCTGTTGGAACTAGGGAATGTAACTTGTCTGAACATTTGACAAGGAAATAGCGACAGAGTAATGATAGGCTTGCAATATTTCATCTGTGGAGAAAGGAGCTGTAGGATGAAAAATAAGTCACCCTCCTACAAGGTCACATAAAAGATTTTGGACTGTCAAGGCTGGAAAGTGAGGATAGGGCAACCCCAGCCCAGATATGGCAGCAATACTTCATTTTTGGTTAGATCTGACTCTTGGAAAGACAGAATATATGTAAGTAATGATATGTGCACAATATTTAATGTTCTTTTTTTATGTCTTTTTCAGGACACTGTACTGGATCTTTTGAAGACTGCCATGATTAAACGTGCTGCTGAGAGTAAAGGTTTTCTCATTGATGGCTATCCAAGAGAACTGGAGCAAGGGAAGAGGTTTGAGAATGAGGTAAACATCAACATTGTTTTTTTTTGTTTGTTTGTTTTATTATAATATTCCACTATAATTCCAAAGTCATCAAGAGACCATTCTGATGAACAGGGTGTGTGTGTGAGTTCCACTCCAAACCATAACAGATTCTCTTTATTTGATATCTTGGTGATTTTGAAAAAAAAAAATGGCTTAGTCTAAGAACTATAAAAATTATCACATTATGAGTTGTAGAAGCAGAAAATGAAAAGTACCAAGTGTTGCAAGAAATATGACTGAAAATAAACCTTTCCAAAACAGAAACTATGATCTGGAATTGGAATGGAAGCAGTGATGGCCCCTATTCTGAATCTATCATAAAAATTCATGATGTGCAATAAGGAGAATCAGCAATATTATTGATCCTGACCTTGCATCTTGGCTTCAATCACTTTCCCACCACTGTAAAGTTGCTTTCCTGTGCCTTTTCTATGAATATTTTCATGTTAATTGTTTGGATGATCTCGTCACTATGTTACCTAGATTTTATGAATTTAAGGGCAGCACTAGATTGACAACAAGCTCTCAACAAATTTACAGTTGAGCTGACTAAATGTAGCTATAAGTTTTATGCTAACAATTTCTTTTCTTGCACTTCTCGCCTTTTGGCTTCATTCTTTCCAGCCAACATTGATCTTTAGAAATATAAATCCAATGTCAGTCATTATCTACTGTCTTCCTGATTATTCTTCTATTGTTCTTGCTCCTTCATGTTTTCTAATTCTTTTACACTCAGTAACCTCTTGTGTCTTAGTAGCTTTACTGCTTTGCTTTGTGTGAATTTGATTAAAAAAATACAAACCATTTCAAATACCTTGGCATATGGATTAGTTATAACAAATTTAGTATCCTTCTTTGAACGTTGTGGAATAGCGTTGCAGACTCACAAATAAAGAACTGTACTAAATAACAGAAACCATATCATTTGAGGACTTTCAACAACAGCAACAACTAAAATGAATAGCACATGTAACTCAAACAGAAAATGATGTTGACATTCCACACTACTTCAAATAAAAGGTTAGAAATGAAACCCCCATCAAAGAAAGAGCAATAACAGCTACTGGACTTGAGAAACCGATTTTCCTGAAAAATTGTTTTTTAAGAGAAGGATGCCAAATGTTTCCTTATAAGGAAACAGATAATATTAACATTAAAATTACCATCTCCAAATTGTGAATAACTCTGTATATTACTTATATTTTCAGTACTTCTGTCAGTAGGCTAACCCTAAATTATCACCATGATAGGACCAAAAATATGATATTTTATTGCCCCCCCCCACTTTCTTTTGTTTTGTTTTTTTATACCATCAATTTATTCCCCAAACTGCAGTAATTTAGAATAAGGAATAGTACTTGAAGTAGAATCCCAAATCATATGGAGGTTTTCTGCAATCAATCTGTTTATATTTCTTCTTTTAGATCCATTACAAAGAAATCAGGTGAATCAGAGATCACAGAGATAAAATTGTTGTGAATATATGTGTGTGTGTGTGTATTTTTATTATTTGAAATGTTATTTTTAGTAGAAACCCATATTTGAGTACAATTTTGTTTATTTGTTTATTTTGTCAACTGTCCTGTGTATTTCTTTATTAAGTTTTTTAAAATGTGCAGGGCAGTATACAAAATTAACACTGTTTAAAAAAAACAGGATGTTCTACTCAAATATGGTATCCATTAAGAAGAACTCTTGAAGTAACAAAAATATGTTGGATTAAAAATAAAAATCTATTAACTCTTTAGAAATATAGAAAGATCTGTATGCAGTGCTCTAAGTCAGCTTGGAGTCAGGGGAGTAAAAAAGAGAAAGGCCATCAGGTCTCTCTCAGAAACTGCAGAAAAAGCCTCAAAATGGCTATGGTTTAAAAGATCTGTTCGATGGAACTCTACGACAGAAATTGGTGGGTGTTGAGGAGCAGTTGGGAAGGAAGGAAAAGGGATATGTAGAGGGATGACCAAAGTCACTGTTTGGGGAGAGTATTTTTTTTTTTTCTTCACCCTTTACAACAATGCCATCTTGGTGTTCCTAACTGTTTTTTTTTTTTTTTTTTTTGCTTTCCTAGTTGGAAGGGGAGAGGGGAGGAGTGTAAAAAGAAAGAAATAGAAAGAAGAAATAGTGGTGTTGGGAAAAGAAAGCAAGAAATGTTTCTGATCATAATTCCTATGACTAACGAATGTGTTCAATATTTTGTTTTCTTTTTCTTTTTCTTTTTTTTGGCGGGGTTAAAGTAACACTTCATATGAAAGGAAACTTTTCTCACCTGTTATGTTAAACTGTTCGTTGGGAATATGGGTCTTTCCACGTAATGGACCTAAGATGAAAAAAAAAAGACTAGCATGCTGTCTATTCTTTTTTTGTATCATCTTGGCTGAGGAGGAAGTGATGTAAGTTGTTAATGATTGGCCACTTGAAATTTCAAGATCAGCAGTGGCAGTTATTTAATGTGTCAATTTGTCACATGCTTGGTGGATTTTTTGCTTCAGGATCACCTGCCAGAATAGTACTGTTTCGGTAGGATCTCTTGGGCGAACAAGTATGATGTTGCAAGACCCAAAATTTGTCATGACCCCAAGTCATAATATCACAGACGAGGTGATCCTATGCACTCGTTGGAGTGTTTTCATGACAAACGTATACACACTTGCACTCATACAAACTATGAAGGCAGAAAATAAAACATCTCCAAAATGATGAATAACATAATTTATTACTGCATTTTAAATCATATAATGTACATGATGGAATTAAATTCAAGAATTATCAAAGGGCTATTCTGGCAAACAGTTATGTAGATTTAACACTCTCCTCAACTCATTGATCTTCACCAAACCATAATGTGCAAGGTGATTTTTTTCTTTTCTTTTTTTTTTTTTTTTTTAGGTAAATCTTTTTGGGAAAAGTATACATTATACATTGGGGAAAATGATAATTATAAATAAATAATTTCTTTAAAATAAAGATGTAGAAAGGGATAAACTAGGAAAACAGTGAATAAAAAGAAATAAAAATGTGCATCTTTTTAGAAATGGCGGGGTGAAAGTAGACAAATGACACACATGCTCTGTAACATGTAGGACTATTGGTAAATCTTTTTATTGGTAAAGACCTTTATATTACTCATAAAATAGGATATTAACACAGCCAAAGCTGTGGTTGTATTTATACATCTTTATAAAACTTATATTGCCTGATGTTCATGTGTGTGTATGCATATATGTATGTTTTTTAATCATTTCTCCCTAAACAAGGTGATAGTTTAGTTTAGTTTTTCCTTCCACTTGTGCTGTTAGGTGTCGTGGAGAGACACTTTCAGCAGCAAGGCGACTGGCTTGCAGGAGAGATATCTCATGGGCTCTGAGAGTGTCTGCCACTGAGTCGTTCCAACATCTTCTTGGTCTGCCTCTTGCTCTCCAGCCAGATTACATGAGGGTGTATGCTCATAGGAGTGGTTGATTAATAGACATACAAGTGATATGTTCGAACCACTTGTTCCTCTGTCGTTCAATGTGTTGTATGAATGTTATTGCTCCTACCACATCTCTTATTGCCTCATTCTTGACTCACCTGGTCTTGTTCACTGCTTTCCTCAGACATTTCATCTCACAAGTGATCAGTTTCCTCTCAAGGGTTTTTGTTTGGGGCCATGTCTGGCACTGGTATGTCAGCGTTGGTAAGAAAATGGCATTGATGAGATTTGCCTTGGTGCTCAAGGAAATGCTAGGATGTTTTAGAAGAAGAGCAAGTTGGTCACTAACTACATTAACTGTTGCTCAAGGAAACAAAAGGAGATACAAGTAAGGTGATAATGCCCCTAAGTTGTAAGGGGTTACTGGGAGTGAAAGAAAATTAGAAGACTTTAGTGAGGAGAAAGGACAACAAAAGAACAAAATTGAGAAAGACAGATTGTCGCGATTAGTATTACATTTACATTTTTGAAAATTTCTATTTAAAACGGTGAGATTTAATTGCCAGTCTAGTAGTACGCTGAAGTTCATGAGGTCAAAGTACCGAGGAAGAAAGCTGATTAGAACAACTGCCATGAAAATATTGATAGAAAAACAGAGGGAAGCCATGTCATGGCAGTGGGATAGTGACTGAAATTAAGATGCCAGGTCAGGACTGATTATATTACAGACCCTTCTTTGAATTTTGTTGAGAATCTCGAGATATCTAGCCAGAGTACCAGACCATATATGGCAGCAGTATTCAATGCATGGATGAATGGTAGACTTATAAATACACAAAATGGATTCACTAAATGAAATTGGCTAGACTATATACCAAAAAATCTTTTTAAATTATAATGGGGAGCCCAAAAACATTCACACAGGCCTGCAGTTGTTGATGATGAGCCAATTAAAATGCTGATGAAGTATAATCCAAGTTATATGACATGGGACATTGCAGAGATACTGCATATATCTCATGTGAGCATTGTAAAGCATTTGAAAACACTTGCTATGATGTTTGAGTATTTCATGATTTAAGAAAAGAAATTAATAAGCTACATTTAAATCTGTGATCTGCTACTCAAATGCAACAAAAATAAAAGTATTTTTGCAAAGAATGATCAAGATAGATGCAAAATGGAGTGTTTGCAACAACATGGATTGAAAAATATTTCTGGGGAAAAAATAAATGAGTCACTGTTAAGCACTCCAAAAGCCAATCTGCATTTAAAGAAGACAGTAATGTGTGTCTGGTGAGATTGGAAAGGCATTGTGTATAACAAGTTCCTTCTTCAAAATCCGATGTTAACTTCAGACAACACCTGTTCCCAGTTGAAGTAATTAAAGACAGCAATGAAAAGTATCCAGAATTTGCCAATCTGAAAGGTGTTGTTTTTCATCAGGATAATGCCAAAATTCACATCTCTTTGCAGATCTTGTTTGAAATCAATACAATTCAGCTGGGGTGTCCTACTTTACCTACCATATTCCCCCAAGCTTGCACCTTTTGGATGACCACTTATTTCAATCCTTACAAAAATCTCTTAATGGGAAGAACTTTAATTCTCTGGAAAACTGCAAAAACTGCTTAGACCAGTTCATCGCACAAAAACAAGTTCTTGGAGAATGGTATCATGAAGCTGGCTCAAAAATGGTGAAAGGTAGTGGGACAAAATGGCATATATGTGATTGAATAAATATTTTTTTTAATTAATTCACCCCAAGCAAGATGATAATATCACTAAGATGTATGGAAATAGTGGGAGTGAAAGACAATCCTAAACACGAAACAAGGGATAAAGCTCTACTCCTGTTCAAAACACTGGGGAAGTGTATTAACTAGACAATAGCTGACACTATTTGCTCCTATTATGAACAAATATCTAAATGTTGTGCTTGAAATTTACTTAAAACCACTACTTACTTTTGTTCTAACCCTATAGTTTTCATCTTTACCATAACAATATACTTATTAAATTTTTATAACACTGTTATGCTAGACAATTTTTCTTACCAGAATCCATCTTACATATATACAAGTCTACCATTTTTCCTTGCTTAGAATATTGCTGCCACATATGATCTGGTGCTCCTGCTACATGTCTAGAGGTCCTTCATAAAATCCAAAGAAGAATCTGTTATTGGTCCTGACCAGGCACCTCATCTTCACTCACTTTCCCCACTGCTGTAACATATATTCCCTATGCTTTTTCTATAAATACTTTCATGTTAAATGTTCTGATGAACTCATCTCTATAGTACCTTGGCTCTATGAATTTAATGGCATTACTAGATTGACAGCAAGCTTTCATCATTTTATAGTTAAAAAGGCTAGATGTAACAATAAGCTCTATTTCTTTTCTCACTTGTGGAACTCTCTTGTGGCTTCTTTTCCCAATCAAGTTTGATCTTCAAAATTGTAAATGCAATATCAATCATTATCTTCTGTCCTTTTAAATTCTGTTCTTTTATAGTTCTCGCTATAAGAATATAAGAACAACATTAGTTGTTCTTATATTCTTTCACACCCACTAACCTCCTGCATGTTAGTGACCATGTTGCCTTGCTTCGGATGAAATGATTAAAAAAAAAACAGTTTTAAATAAACTATTGCCATTAATGGTCTTAGCATGAAAACTGTTTTGTATTTCCTGTTCAAGTTGAACTAGGCCATTTTTTTCTTATGTGTTATTCAAGCTGTTTCCTGAAAGATATTTCATGATGAGTGAACACTTGTGAGATGATGTCTGCTATGAGAAGAAATTCTGGTACATACATGAAATATTCTTATTGCTAGCTGTAAGTTTAGGTAAGTAAAAACTGAAGTGAATGATAGTGACAAATTTGATAACATATTTACAAATAACTTTAATGATCTATGTAAAAGACAAAATGCATATTCTTTTTTCAGAAAAATACTTTTGACTCAATGAGAAATTGGAGAGCCAAGTTTGAATTCCAATTGAGTTTGTTAAAATTCATTTATGCACAAATACCTTTGGGATAGGTATGAATCCATCTATTCTCCCCCAGCTTTAGGTTGAATAGCAGGACAGATTGGGTTCTATAGCCTTGGTTGGCAACCAGTCTATAGCAGAAAGAAATGGCAACCTACTGTGGGAAAATCTTCTGCCTAGTCAGTCACAAATTGAAAGAGACATGATCGCCAAATGTGTATTACGTATGGCACTTAACTCACTGACTGACTTTTTAACATTAATAATTCTATCACAAATTTTAATAGTTTTAGACTTTCTTGGAAATTATTTCTATACTGTAAAAACAAAAAATCAGTGTGCCTCAAGTTAGTTCATTTTAAAAGTAAATATATCACTTTCTGTTTTGTAAAAACAAGAAAAAAATATGCAGAATGTCAGATAGTTTTCTATTGTTTATAAAATTGTTTCTTCACCCCAAGCAAAGCAATAATGCCACTAAGACGCAAGGGATTACTGAGAGAGAAGGAGAGTGAGAAGACTTTAGAAGGAACTAGAAACCCAATCTTAAACAGGAAATAAAGGATAAACATCTAATCCTGTTCAAAAGACCAGGGAGGAGTGTTAACCAGGCAAGAGGTGAATCTATCTATGCCTATTTAGTTCATCAATCAAGAGTCAGATCAGGGTGAAGATGGAGTACTATTGTCATATTTGGGTGGGAGGTGACCAGTCCTCACTTTCCAATCTTAATAGAGTCAAAAAACATCTTTATGCCCTTGTGGGTGACAAATTATTTTCCATCCTCCAAACTCTCTCTCAAAGGTGGGAGGTGGTGAGCCTCTCATTCTTCTGTCACTACTTCCATGGAAAGGCCTTAGACAAACTACATTCCATGGTTCTGCTAGGTATAACCATCATGGCTTGGACTTGCCATGCCACTTACATTGTAGGGAACTGTCTACATTCCCTCTGTATTCCATCAGTGAGAAGTAAGTTCCACTCAAACAGCTTCTTCCCACCAACCACTGCTGTATGGAACAGACTCCCAAGAGGATGTTTCCCTGATCACTACAATCTTAACTTGTTCAAGTCTAGAGTTAATAATTATCTTCCCCTCCTGTTCATATAAACTACCCATTAACATAATGCTCTACCTCGAGTGGTCCCTTACTGTTAAAAACAAAATAAAATCTTGAAAACTTGGATATTTATGTTGATGTCTGGGTTTGGCAGACTATTAAACAACAGTTTATTTTGAAATTCTGACCATGAGGAAACACCTTCCTCATTCCAGGCAAACTAAATTCCATTGAGAAGAGGAGAATTTTGTTATCTCAAAGGACAGCACAATGGGAAAACTCTCTTAACTAAGCAAAATGCTTGTGATAAATAATGGCAAATGTAGCAGTGTAAAATGAGAAAGAAGAAATTATAGTGGGTGTACCTGACATAATGTAAAGTGCGTTATAGTTTTCAGAAACCCTCCACAAAATGATGTCAGCTAAGGAATCCCTGACCTACTTGGATGGATCAGGTATTGGCTGCCAGCCAACAGCAAGCAAGAAGTTATCAGACGTTTCTCCTGTAACCCATCTCCTTAGATAGTTATGCTAGCCTCCATCAGCTCCCTGGATAATCAGTGTCATTTGAGATGAATTCTGGTGTACATTCATATGTACACATGTACACATTCTCCTGATATGCACACCTTTGCATACATAACTTGCATTCATCATACACACAAATGCATACATTCTGAAAATGCATGCACATAATCTGCAGGTTTTTAAACCTATAGGTTCAATAAATACAAACACATTTGCACATATACATGGCCGTTGTAATCAAACACATGTTCTTTAGATACACACACACATGCATATGCATAATTTCACTAAATACATACGCACATTCTCATGCATTTTCATTTGGCCTTGTGCCAGACTAAAGTGTTTTGTAAATATCTACACATACATTTTTCACATGCATACAGTGATTCTGTTATCTCACATATACACATACATTTAACAAATATGCATATTTGCATATGTACATGGCTTCATACACATATGTAGCTTCTGCTTTTACACACACACACACATTTTTAGCCTGACCCCCACCCCACATATGGGTAATAAAACGACAAAATGAAAAAACCTCTCCTGCATTACATGTTTTGTTCCTTGAAAGAACTTCTTCAGACTAATCATGGTTTTATTGCTGGAGTCATATATAATCTTGAACAGGTTTTGTTAGATAATTGTTTGTTAAATAAGGTGTAATTACACACTGAAAACTCCCTGAAAATGAATGTAGCAACATTTGAAAGTGCTCGGAGGAGGGGGAATAATATAAAATAAAAGTTAATATGAATTTTACCGACAACACAAAACAACTTATTTGGAAAGATTTAATAAAAAAATTGATAGACAGAACTTGCCCATATTATTTAACAAAACATGTTTGAGAGAATTCTTACTGCCAAAATACACCTCATATATATATATATATATATATATATATATATATATATATATATATATTAATGGATTTCCGACATATTTATTACTTCAAACATTATTACTGTGGACACTCCTTATTTGAAATAGAAACCTTGTTTTTATATATCAAACACTATGTATTACATTTACTGGTTTGCACATTTGAGAAAACTTCATAAAGGAAATGTATCCTCCAGCAGGGATTGGAACTGCCCCTACCCCTTGTAAGGAAAACCACTATTTGATCTGATATACTTTTCTATTCAGCCATCTCACAGTAATTATATTTATTTAATGACCGTGGGAATAGTTTTTTGTGTGACAAGCTTCATGATTTCATCAGACAAAAGTGATTTTTACATTGATATAACTATACATGTGCATGAAGAAAAGGGAAAATTTTAAATTTATTTTTTTTTTTTTAATATGTTTTCAGTTACTTTCTATTTGTTTATATTTTCATCACTTTTGTTATTAAGTATCCCACATTAAGATAATAGAAGATGAATGGTTAAATGTAAGAAGCTGGACACAAATTTACTGCAAAGGATGTAGCAATTAAAGCACTTTCAATACACTTTTTGTTTTAATAAATTTCTTTCTATTTTAATTTAAGTAGCATTTTTTAAATCAAAATTATTGTCAGACTCATTACAGCCAGCAACTAATGAATTTAATATGTTGTTTGTAAAAGATTCCTTTTACATTCATATAATCTTATTTAAATTCCTCCAATATATATATATATATATATATATATATATATATATATATATATAGATAGATAGATAGATAAAATGAGAACAAATGGAGTATGATTCCACTGTATGTAACATTTAATTTAAAAGCTCAATACATAGAGATAAATATTATTTATTTTAGGATATTAAAACATGTTCTAAATGCTTCTGAAAATGATTAATGCTTAGTAGATCATTTTCAAAGCTGTGTAAGTGATCAATGGGGGGGTAGTTTGAAAATAATCTACTAAGCATTAATCATTTTCAGAGGCATTTAGAACATATTTTAATATCCAAAAATAAATTATATATATATATTAGTGAATATACATCATATCCAATGTTGATAGTATGACTCTGAGTTTCATGCAATATTGTATTTGCACCTGAAGATTGCAGCAACTGCATGAAACTCTGAGTTGTGCTATTGACATTGGATATTATGTATATTCACTAATATATACTTATTGCTCTGTCTCATAACATTGAGCACTGTAATTATAACACCTGCCGAAGAAGTATATTTATATGTACGTAAAATTTTTTGTGCATGTATGTATGATTTTTATCATAGACATACCTCTCTCTCTCTCTCTCTCTATATATATATATATATATATATATATATATTGCTTAAGCAATGTCTAGCTGACAGAATAAGGGTTAAGAATAAGGAATTGAAATGGTACACCTAACCCACTCATATCTTATCTTCTCTCCCACCTTACTTCCTCACTTCGTTAATTTTACATATGCTTGATGAAGTCCATCAAAAACGTGTGAATTTCTTTTCATTTTTCATTTCAACCTTTGGAAGTAAAGTCTGATGATCCAGAGCCCTGTTAAAGGGGTTGTGGTGAAATAACTTATTACATGGAACCTTAAAGTGGTCTGTTTTTATTCAAACATATCTGCTCTGAATTTTACATTGAGCTCTCTGGATATCATCCTCCTTGGGTCTACCCATGTGGATTACCTAGTTTTGCATAAACTAAATATATATATATATATATATATATATATATTACAATAATAAGAAAGAACAGTAAGATTTATAATCCAGTGTTCTTAGTAATTATTTTTATTTTTAAAAAAACAGTGCTCGATACAAACAGTAGAGCATAATATTATAATTATTTTCTTTTTTAAAAATATGATTCCATCGCGAAACAGAAATTTCTATGTTTCAAAACTGAAACTAAAATTGTAAATTTAATTATAAAAATTAAACTTAATATCCAGAGTTTCATTCCATTGTCAAGTGATTCCAAAATTTTTGTCATTGAAAACCCAGACGACACGCTGAATAACGGATGTCTATGTTTGTGAGCAGGCACACCTACCCCACCTAAACATAACCTGATTTTGTAATTAACATGTATTTGATACATAAATTGTCTAGGGAAATTAAAACCCAACCACCCCTAATCAAAATAGATTAACTTTTCCTTAACCTTAACAACTCAAAATATTAAGATTGTCTGTGTTTATAAATTAAATAAATTTCTTAGAAAGTTATTCCTAGCATTGCTTGACAATCGGACAAAACTCTGGATTTTAAGTTTAATTTTTATAATTTACAATTTTAGTTTCTGTTTTGAAACAGAAATTTCTGTTTTGTGATGGAATCATATTTTTAAAAAAGAAAATATATATATAAATTCACACAATTGGAATTAAGATACCATTATGTAAATGATCATTTTCACCTTTTCAAAAAGTCAGTGTATGATAAATTATTGAAAAAGGTTTTTCAATAATTTATCATACATTAACTGTTTGAAAAATCCTGTAAATTTAATTTTACAAGGTGAAAACGATCATTTACATAATGGTATTTTAATTCCAATTGTATGAATTGTATTGCTCCAACGTATTAAAAAAAACATTGACCTTTATGTGCAAATCTGTTTTAATATTTAATATTTTATATTGTGTTAATAGGATTCACTTGGATTATATACCAACAGATTACTACATGTGTATATATGGGAATTTTAGGCAAAAGATGTATGCCAAAGTAGAAAAAGTTTTTGTGTGATGTGTTTTGGCCTGTAGAACTTCATCTGACTAGGTTTGTTTATGCCAGTATGTGGAATGTTGTGTGGGTTTCAAGCTATCCTTAAAAGTCATCAAAGGTACAAACATGAGTTGGATCAACAAGAGCATCACGTGCTGTTGAACCCACAAAAGTTGCAAATGACAGGAGAGTCCATCACATATATATTATTGGCTTGGACAGGTGATCCCAGCATGCAACACTATTGATAAGTGTCTCAAGATCGTACCATGGTTTGACCCAAAACTTGTGTAGGAAATTGGGCAGACAAAACTGTTCAAAAGCCATCATCAAAGCCACAAGTCATTGTGGCCTTGTTCATCTGTTGATCATGGCAGATTATGTATTCTCTCCCAGAAACATTAACTAAGATTGACTGAACATAGTTGCAGTATAAACCAAAAGTTGGTTCTGTGGATGTTGAAAAACAAAAACAAAAAGATGTGTGCTTGAGTGGGCATCTGCAATAGGGATTTGTTTGCTACCCAAGCAGATAAATGTAGTCAGAAATGAGTAGCCAGTTGAGATATATATAATATATATACGGGATAATGATATATGAATTTGTATATATCAAGAACAATTTTAGGGGAAAGATGTATGAAAAAGTGGAAAAAACTTTTGTGTGATGTGTTTTGTTCTTTATGACTTTATTGAACTTTATTTAAGTTTATGTTGATATGACTTTTGGGTATATAATCTAATGAATTTCATTGAGATTGATTATCTTTCCAACACTTTTTTTATTAAACAAAAAGAAAAAATTGAAGTCATAAAGGACAAAACATGTCAAACAAAACCTTTTTCTGCTTTAATCATATATATGGTTGGAGGAATGTATGTGAACAAAAGAACAAGAAAATTTAAATAAACATATAACTATGAATAACTAATTATTAATTTTGGAAAAATGCTTTTTCGGGCAGTTTTTTTTTCATTTGCTCTTGCCACATAAATTCATTAAAATAGTTTATGAGTATCTGGATTTATGCTTTTTGTTCTTCAGAAATAAAAAGGAAAATGTTAAAAACTATTTATTTGACTGTTTGTTTACAAGAATAGTGTTTAATACTTTTGTTGTTGGTTCTCAAGAAAAAAGAGAATGTATAAAACTAGTTTAGTATGTTTGGATTTTATTTAAATTCTAAAAATAGTTTTGTAAAACAAAACTTGCTCAGGAAGTATACAGTAAGTTATGTCAAGAGAAAATCCTATCATTTTGACAAAGTATGTATGTTAAATTTCACCAATGAATTAGTACCTGGAATTGTCTGGGTTTGAGCTTACAAGTTCACATGTTAACTGAACTGAAATAGGAAAGTCTACTCTTTTTTTCACACCCACTGATTGAAATAACTGAAGCTGCCTATATGGAAGTGAATGCTTGACAATCTCCTTAAAGATGAATTAAAGACTTGAAGCAACAAAAATGTGTTCCTACAGAAGGATGCTGAGAATACCATGAAATACATGTGAGCAATAACAAAGTTTTAGAGAAAATGGAAACAAAAAGGACACTTATATTTAACATCAGAAAGATAGTTGAAATTTCTAGGACACATAATGAGCTTGAGTAGATGGATGGTGGAACAAGGATAAGGAGAGATAACAAGAACACAAAATTCATTAAGCACTACAAGACAGGAAATTGTGGATAGCAATGATCACCTTCTTTCTGAAGGTACAAGGCATGTAGAAAAAGACAGCAGAAATCAGCTGTCACCCCTACTTATCTAGGTCATTGGTTCAACAAATGATATTTTACCAACTGAATTTCCAGAAGCCCAACAAAAAAGATACCACAGCTTAGTGAGGGTCTAAGGTTCTAACTAAGTTGGCAATGACTAACACTATACAACATGATTGTAACCTGGCCATTGTCACGAGGCATGACTGTAAGATTTGTCCACATGACTATTGAGTGAAATTATGTCTTGCATTAAAGGCCAGCCTGGACAGGAGCAGGTTACAAATCTTCCTCAGATAGTTTTTGACCTTGTGACTTTCTAAATTAACCTTATCAGCAAGGCCATAAGAAGTATGTGTGATTTATACTAAAAAATTATGTTGTATTACACCTCTCCAGTTTTTGATGAGTATTTCTTTCATTTTACATTATTTTGCTTTTTACAGCAACTTCTGTGTCATCATTTTCTGACCATCAGTTAGCAGCATAAATTGAAATAAGTAAACCTCACACTCATTATTCTTGAGAGTCAGTCTTTCTATGGCACCAGCCATGCCATAAAAATAAAAGTATGCTATAAAAGCCAATTAGTAATAATCATTAAAATCTAGTCATATCTATATGGGGGTGTAAAACTAGGTATAGAGTAATAAAAAAAAAAATAAAATGTGCACACAGAATGTATTGTATTGATTATACAAACATATCTGTAATAAACATAGATCCCTCAAATGTTCAAACTCTTTGTCTGCCATCATCCACACATTCCTGAAAAACATTTTTTATTATAATTTATTCAAAAATAAAAAATTGTAATAAAATTATAATACTGGTATAATACTTAGTGTATACCTAATTTTTGCATCCCCCTTGTTTCTCTGATTGTTAGTACAGTGTTAATTTTGCTTAAACTTATTTATTCCAATCTATGATGCTTACTGATAGTTTTAAAATGATAACCTGAGTTTTGATAAAAAAAAACAGTAGAACTTAAAACGGAAAGTAAAAAATAATAATAATTAACAATGCAAATTTGAATATAATTAAATATGAATTTCTTGTGAACTTTGACATTTTTAAATAGCAAACTGATTTTGCCTTTATATAATTTCCTTGCTGTAGGTGGCTCCATGTAAATTTGTACTTTATTTCGATGTGGCTGATGAAACCATGAAGACACGTTTGTTGGGCCGGGCTCTCACCAGTGGAAGAGTTGATGATAATGAGGAGACAATCATGAAGAGGCTGAAGACATTTCATGACCACACCGCTCCAGTTATGGATTATTATGCCAAACAAAACAAGTTGCAAACTGTAAGTATTATTTCAGCTTTGTTATGAAGAATGAGCTGTACATTTGCTGACACTTCTTTAGAATTTCAATTAATTATTAAATTTTAACACCAATTCATATCAAAGTCTTAGACAAAATCTGACAAATCTTCAATCAACTTTTGGTTCCTGTTATAGTCAGATTCAAATATTTATTGAAACTTTAAAAACTAATGAAATCTGGCATGGTAGATCATATATAAATGGAAAAAAAAGAAGTGCAATATTCCCTCTGCACTGAGGTTAGAATTATATACAAAACCAAATTGAAAATAACAAATAGGAAAGCATATAGGAGTCTGATAAAACTCCATCAGCTAATATTGTAAGACATTATTCAATAAAACTATGACAAAGAGATATATTTGTCATTTAATTTTCTTGGATATGTTTATATTAATGTGGTAATAAAATTAAGTACATCCCATCTCCCTTCTCGCTTGTTACCATCCATTATAATAAAATAAGCATTTTCACTTTTAAAACTGAATCGGTCAAATAAAACTTCATAAAGCTTCTACTCAGAGTTGTTGCTATATTACAATTAACATTTAAAAATGATTTATGTTTACCACTTTTATGCTACCTGCTTCCTGTTAAAGTAATTTTTGCATAGTTTCTTAACATTAAATCCCTCTTTATTCTTCTTATAGTCATTGGAAGATGATTATGAGCCAATTGGCTCATAATCACCTTCCAATCATGCTCCGTTTTCATCTCTTTTTCTAGATTCCAAGAGTAACCAAAATGTGACTCATAGACCACTTGTAGTTCTGACATTCAATCTGGTGGTAGAATTCTTTTTGATACTTCTGGCAACATTTGCTTGAGTCATAAAGATATTATAAGACTCTAATTTTATAATATGATACCTGATTAAAACTTTTTGGGCTTGATTTTTCTGCTCTATATTTAATGTTTACTATTAAAATGAATTACTCATTTCCCCCACCTTTTTTTTTTTTTTTTTTTAGAAGTCACATTCTATTTTATTGAAATTTGAATATTTTTTTCTCAAGATTTTCAGCATAAGTTTATATAAAAATATTCTGTAAAAAGTGTATATGCATCTAATAATGAAATCCTTTGAAAAATGTTCCTAATGTGTTTTTTGTTCTGAAATATTATCCTCCTTAGCTCTTAGATAAAGCAAATGTAACTAATCTTCCCTTTGATCCATAATTGTTGCACTGTAATAGTTTGCATTCTAATTGTTAGACAAACATTTCCTTTGTCTTGCCAATCATTTTGCTTTGCCTAACTCTTTATCATTAGAGGAGAGATGAGAGGTGAAATTGCAGTCAGTGGCATAGGATGGGTTTTAATTGCCCAGGTCAATTTAAACCTCACCATAGCCATGAGCTGTTATAAATTCTAGTCTTGTATATATTTTCTCAAGCTAACTAATATTTTGGTGCCCCTAAAATTTTGGTGCCTGGGACAATTGCCGCTCTAGCCCTCTCCATGCTATGTCACTGATTGCAGTTACCAACACAGAAAGCAAAATCAGAAAAAAACACTTAAAATGCTGACTGAGGCTGTATTCACACTCAAGGGAAAAGACATCAATCCACTTCTTATGTTCATTAACAGAAGGTCTTGTCACTATCATGTCACCATAGCTGACAAGAAATCTCTTCTGTATGTCTATGGCCAGGACAGAGGGCTCCCCCAAGGGAATCAACGAATCCATGTTTATGACCAAGATGAGCCTTCAAGATGGAGGAAATTGGCTGTGGTTTGATCAGAAGAAGAATGGGTCCCACCAAGTGTGCTTGCCCAAGACATGCTATGCCTCAATGAATACCTCTCTGGCTTTCAACCCAGATATATAGAGGAAACTGGTTAGGTGCTCAGTGACTTTACAATTATACCTGTGTATAATTATTTCTGTGCATGTGTGGAAATTTTTATGCCATTATATCGTGTCAGTTTCCAGCTCCCTTAGAATAGAAAGTATGTATTGTTTTCTCTCAGGGTACATGAACATATCAGGCAGAGATATTGCACCAAGCAAGAACACACCACTTGTTCGAGAGGCTTGGTCAGTACTTAGATGGGTGACCATTTGGGAATACCAGGTGATGTAATCTTGGTTGCGTGGATAGTGTAATGGATAATGGCTCAGAATTGTTCACCAGAGAGCCAAGTTCCAGTTCCTGTTGGGTTTTGTTATTCACTTATTCACAAATACCATTGGGAAAGATATGACTCTACCTCCACTCCCCCTAGCTATGGGTTAATTAATAAAACTTGTATCACTAAAAACCATTATTATTTTAAAAAAAATTAACCGTGTACAAAATATTTTAATTATTTACATTGTTTGCACTTTGTCCTCATCTTTATTGCTATATACACAACATTTCGACCATTGTATGCTCCAGCCTACTTCAGGTGATTGGAATTTTGAACTGAACCCTTTATTTCACCAACCAGGGTAGATTGAAGAAGGCTGGAATGTACAACGGTAAAAATGTTGTGAATATGGCAATAAAGATGAAGACAACTGTCCGAGCAATATAAATAATGTAAATAATTATAATACCTCATCTCAGAAATATAGACAAAATATTTAGATTTCAGCATTAAATAACACATAGAAGTTTATATGCTGCTTGGTTGGTTCACTCATAGTAATGAAATCTGTTAATTACTTTCCAAACACACTAATATTTGCTAAACTTAATTTGTCATGAAGTCAAAACTGCGGATCAAGAAAGTATTTGAGAATCGTATACATTACAGTATGGTATATGGTATATACATTAGATGGTATATATGACAAAAGTTCTAACCATTGTTCCATGGTAAGGTATCCTATTTATTCAGCTTACATTTGTCTGGTACAAGATCATAAGAGTGGGCACCTTGTGTGGATTTAACTCAGAGTAGTAATAGCTATGGAGATAAGCTTGCTAACCATTGTGGTACAGTGAGGTGCACAAATTGAATGAAAATAGATTTGTTCCAAAATGAAATTTTTTTGTAAAAATGGAGACCTTGTGGTAGAAATTGGATGTGACAAATTAGTCACCACATTGCTGCCGATATTGACTATCAGTTGAAGCAATTCATTTTGCATCATCAGCTGAAATTGTTCTTTTTTTTTTTTTCCAGGTGAAGGCTGAATGTAGCCCTGAAGAAGTATTTTGCCAAGTGGAGAAAATATTCAAGCAATGCTGCCCAAACCTGAGTATGATGTTGTTGCATTGTTGTCCTAATCTTCTGTCCATAAGATATTTCCTCTCTTGCCTCAAATTTATCTATCAAATCTGATTTTATCTATTAGGTTGGTGCAAAAATAATGACGTAATAATGTCGTTTTTTGACGTATTTTTTAACGTCAAAAAACGACATCATTATGTCATTATTTTTGCACCAACCTAATACTACTTCAGTTGTATTTTTTTCATTCATAACTTTGAAAATTCATTTTTCCCATGAAAAAATATTGTTGTCATTGCTGATATAATTACTTGTAGTAACTGATTTTTTTTTAATTATTCCATTTGATTAATATTTAAAATTATTTTATTTTTGACTGGTTTTCTCTTTTTTGTTTAGTTTTCAAATTATAATTTGTAAATCCTTATAGATTTGCACTGCTTTTTCTTCTTTTTAATCTTGGTCTTTTTAATTATAAATTTTATTTAAAAAAATTTTAATTCTATTTTTAGTCTTTTTTTTATTGCAACTATCTTTAAAAAGATTTTATTTTATATCTTTCCAAAAAAGTTTATGAATTTATTTATAATGTTTTAAAAGTTCATCGTGTCAGATAATTTTGGTTTATGACATTTCTGAATATGTAACAAAATAGAAAGCTATACAAAAAATCAAAAATTCTTTTTGCAAAACCTTAACTCATAAAAATTTTTCTGAAATGATTTTGATTATCCTTATTTTATGTTCATCTTGTTTATATTTTTATTTATATAATTTTCTGAGAGTTGCTAATGTCAAAAAGAAGTGAAGGCAAGTTCGAATCTCTTGAAGAGAAATGTTTATAACATTAAGACAAGTAAACTTTAATCTGTTTATTTTCTTTTCAATCTGAGAATGGAAAAAAAATCAATTTATAGCATCAAAAAGAATTAAACCATTTTGATAGTTTAATAGAAAACATTTATTTATTAAGATATTTCCAGATTGAAATTCTGTTCTTGTCATATTTCTATTCAGAAGGATGATGATTTTTTGACTCTAGTGTCATCAGCTGTGTTATGGTTTCTTAGCCACATTTGAATTGAATCACTGCATTCCCAAAGATCCAATGGAAGACCTATCAAATTTATGACTAGAAGATATTCCACATTTTTAAGTTGAAGATGATTTCTTTTGTCAGAATGAATGATGTTCATCACAGAAAACCCTCTTTCAACCTTCTTATATTCTGTACAAAATGTTTATCCTGCCACTGAAGGTGACTCTGACACCTGAACAATATGTGTGTTTGAATTTCATAGTTGTGTTGTTATATCCTGTTATTGTGCTAGTCTCACATTACTTTGGGACTAACATGAATAAGAATGAAAACTTTATCAACATTTAACATTTAATAAAGCTACTTATTTATGTCTAAAAACACAAATACCATGATTAACATAAACACAATGGTATTAATTATATTTTTAGCTATTATATATTGTCTATTAATGTATAAGATTATTTTTTGGGTAATCCAACAACCGTTCACTAAGCTTTTAGAATTTTAAGAATTGGTTTGTGCAAATCAGTAGGATGCCACCACCACATACACCTGTAGAAGGCTGGATCATACAATAGCCAAAATGTTGGGTGTATAATGGTTTGAATGGTAAAGGATATAATAATTCAGTTTCTAGTTTTAAATTTTTACTCTTTAAAGAAGAGATTCATTATCAATAGCTTATGAGATTTGTATATGAACTCTTTCTTTACCCTTGTTATATTAAAATCATCAAATCCTTGAAGTGTTGATTTGCTAAAATATTATATTCTGTGCTAATAGGAAATATATACTTGAAAACAAGGTAGATAAAATAAGTAAAGGTTTATTGTAAAAAACAGTATAATAAGAATAAATGTAACAGTTATGCACAAGGTTGTCGCAAGTCAATCCAGTAATGAGTGCTACTATTGGAAGGTTGGTAGTTCTCACGTAAATCTGAGTCATACTCAACAGATCCCAGTTAGTAATATTTACCAACCTCCTTGCAAGGTAGGATGTGGCGCAAGGCTGAATTTAATGTGAGGAAATCCGAGCCTAAAGGCTCAGCCAAAAAATCTCCATAGAACCCGCATAAACACAATCAGGTTGGTCAACCTCCCCGAACAAGACTCTACCCTTTGGCAGAGCGTTGTCCGGGTTCCTCTCTGCCCGAAGGCTTAGTGTTCAACCGTCTAGCTGGAACAGATCCCAGCTAGTCTCTGTAGTATGTTGACTTACAGATAGTGTAGTCACTCATGGGGGGGGGGGGTGACAGGTTATTCCATTACATCATAAAATAATAAAAAGTAAGCCATTTCTTAGGCTTATTAACATTTAAAGTTTCTGATTTGAAAAAAATTAACTCATTTAATTTATTCTAATTTTAGAATGCTGCATAGACGACTGCAAAGTGCTTTTTGTTGTTGGTAAGTATTTTAGAACAAATCTTTTGTTTTTCTCTTATCATTAAAACAAGAAAATCATTTTTATCCTTATATTCTATACTAAAAGTTTATCCTGCCACTGAAAGTGACTCTGACACCTGAATAATCTGTGTGTTTAAATTTCATAGTTGCGTTCTTACATCCTGCTATTGTGCCAGTCCCACGTTACTTTGGGACTAACACAAATAAGAATGAAAACTTTATCAATATCTAATAAAGCTATTTATTTATGTCTAAAGACATGAATACCATGATTAGCATAAAGACAATGTCCTTTCTTATATATAGTGAATGTCAGGCGGACTAACCCATCTGGTGAAGTGCAATAGGGACAGAAAACTTGTATTTTTAAACCCTTGGTAACTGGTACTGTGGCAGCAGAGAAAATTCCTTGCATGTCACTTTAGAACAGGTCCGAATCTCTTCTCCTCATGGTCAGTTTTTTCAAACCTACATGGTTTAATTAAACAATGAGAGACTGCTTCATATCATGTGACCTATCTTTATATATCAGAGCAGATGAATTTTAGAGATCCAACACTGCTATATCAACAGAAAATAACTTCAGTGAAACTAACAATAAGGATACTGCAATTGAGAGGCCTTGAAAAAGAATGCAGTGGAAAGGGAAGTAATATTATTAATAATGCAAACTGTTAAAGGTTAAAGCCAACCAGGTTTTTTAGAATTGATTTGTATGAATAGAATGTGTATTCTTTATAAGAAATCAGTTTGTAGATCAGGTTTCATTGACATATTTTTGTAAAGAGGGTTTTTGTTGAGTCAAAGGTATTGCTGGTATTTCTTCTTTTTTTTTTTTTCCAAAAATGTATTTGGGGATTAACTGTTTGCCCATAGCTGGGCCCCCTAACCGGTGCTACCACCCTGGGTCAAGGTGAACCTGGGAACAACAGCAATTAAGAGATGCTTCCACACTCCTCAAAACCTCCCAATCTTGCTGCTGGAGATTTTTCTTAGATTTCAGTTATTATTTTGTTGCTGTTAGATTTTGTACTTTGGAAATAACATTTATACATTCTCTTAGAGGAGTGCAAATGGCTGTCTTCAGAACAATATGACTTCTGAAGCAATAATATACTACACTTCATATACTATGCTATAAAGATTTCTTCCATATAAATGCTTAGCTTTGCTGAGAAAATATATGCAAGACAAATAACACTGCTTTATATTCATACTTTTTTACTGTAAGATTGTTCAGTTACATTACTAAACTCACCAGATATAATATTTGCATTATCCAGTATGCTTTCTGGATTTTCATTGACAATTATGTTTCTAATTTTAATATCAGATTTTGGTGAGATTCGACAGTTTTCAATAACAATGATATGTTTTACATACATGAATGAATATTTTGTAAATTGCTTTGTCTTGTCACTTGAATTTAATAAACTTTATTAACAGGAAATCAAAAATGTTTAAATTTGAATATGATTATATTTTTCTTGTGAGATTTGAAAAGATATAAAAGCATTAATATTTTCATCCTTATTGCTTTTATCACTGCATTTTGGCCAAAGTATTTATGGAATTGTAATATTACAACAACTCTAAGTAGAAGCTTATAAAGCTTTATTTAACTAATTCAACTTTAGCTCTGAAAACATTTATTTTATTATAGTGGATGGCTACAAGCGAGAGGGCAGATGGGATGTGTTTATTTTATTACCATAGAAATTTAAAGGTTGCCTGTTAGTCTGCATTTTGTGTGTGTATGTTCACATATGATATACAAAGAAAAAGCATACAAAAACTTAACATTTCTACCATGGACTGTTTTTTTTTTTTTATGGTGACTGTAGTAAAAACAAAGTTCTCAAAGTCTCTTGGGTATGTCTGTTTTCTTCTTTTATTTACAAGTAAGGATGACATTGGTTAAAATTGTCAAGCTCAAGTTAGCTTTGTGCTGATTTGTAACAACCAAATTATTAACTTCATGAGTAGGAACACAAGGCATGTCCAAATGATGTTGTTGGAATGTGGAAAGTAAACTTTTCTGTCATTTACGGAAGTGGAGTTCATAAAATTGCATAAATCAAAAACCCTTTCTGGTTCCTTTATTACTTGTGTCATTAGGGTTGATTGATTTTCCACTTTTTGTAGAAAATCAATGTTGCACTTGGTATGAAAGCTGGGTTTGATGTGTTAAGTACTGACTCCAAAAATTAGATTAATAGCGTTTACCAATTTTTGAGCATTTAGTTTTAAAGATGATATGAAAAATGAATAAATCCAAATAAAGTTAATATCTTTTGTATCAGATACATTGAATGGAAAATATATTCAAAACAATTCTATTAGGTTGGTGCAAAAATAATTTCGTTTTCTCACATAGTAACATATGTTAGAAAACGAAATTATTTTTGCACCCACCTAATAATTAGGACTCACCACAATGCAATTTTTTTTACTGTATTTGATAAATAAAAACTGTAAAAACATTGTAAAAGATTACAACAAAGGCTATTTAATGAATAAGATTTGTTAGATCATAATTAATAAAAACAAAAAATAGATACAAGTGTATATACACCATAATACTGCTGAGTACAAATTAGACAAAATGTTTTAAATTTACATTGTCTATTGAAAATCACACTAAAACTATTGCAGTGTATAACATATATTGCATCATAATATAGCTAAATTGTTCAGTATAATTTCCGTTTGAATTAAATGAGGTTCTTATTTGATGATACAATGATTTAGTAATAATGTGTGTGTGCCTTGCATCTTGTTCAAATTTTATAAGGCTCTGCTATAAGTTTTTTTTTTAATTCTTTATTATTATTTTATTGGTTTTATTTCATTTTTCCCACATATTCTTGCATTAATTAGATTGCATCATCATCATCATCTGGTTAATCTTATCACTCTCATACTTTTTTTTTTTACTGGTGTATGCCTTTTATACAAACCTACAAATATTTCCATTTTTAAAAGATTAGATATATTTATTTTGAAGTTATTTACAAATGTGTTCTTTGGCTAGAACTTAGCAAAATGGATGAGAATCGCAGCCTAACAATTTGTTGAATTTGAAAGTCTGCAATCATAACTTCAGATAGTATTGATGCCCTTGACCATATGGACAGAAAATAAAGTATCACTCCAATCTTCCAAGTGAGATAAAACTTGCTTGCCTGTCTAGAAAATCTGGTTTTGAACTGGTCTCAAACACCAATTGATTGTATTAACAGAATTTACCTATCTCAGCTGCTAAGCACATGTTTTCTATGTGCATATGTTAGCAAAATAAGAAGACAATTATCTAAAGAAATAAATGACAAATTCTGTCTGTCCATCTGTGTGTCGGAAACTTGTGCTATACTTGCTCTACATAGATATATTATACCTTTGTGGAATCAGAATGATCCTGAGATTGAAAATTTGCCCTCCATCTGGTACTTGAACATCCAGCATTGGGATTTGTGTCTGGATGAATAGGGAACCGTGAAAAATTCAGATTTTAAAATAACTGAAAAAAATTAGTGGTTTTAAAAGTTTTTAATTCATATTGAGTTTAAAGTAACACAAAAAATTTTGAAGTTTCATGTAGTTTGTGATTTGAAGAACTCAATTTTTGGCCGAAATTGGAATTTCAATCCAAATCAGACTTTCATCTGGAATTGGACTTATAGCCTGAATCAGAGTTAAAATGAGGTTTTGAAGTTCCATGGTGTGAATTGAGGCATTCAGTTGTTTCTTCAAAATTATTATTGCTGTTTTCTAAACTGGACCAGAGGTTCCTTTGGTTTGGGACTGGAGGTCCAATTAGCCCTCTGCAGGATTTTTAAACTAGTTTAAAATAAAATAGGAAGTCTGCTCTTAAGTTGTTTCAGCTTGTTTGAAAATGCTGTAATAAAACTACAACAAAAATTTAGTTAAAAGAATTAAAGAATGAAGCTGGTTGGCCAACTGTTGTATTCTGGTATACTTGCATGTCTTTTAGTCTACTAACTGCTGTGTCTACTTACATTTATATCTTGGTTAGCCTATGAACTTTCCAGCCAACCCTCATACTCCTGATGAGATTTGAAATGTGTCAGTAATGGGGCACTCAGTGAGAATTGAACACCCTACTCTGAACCAGATTAGCCTCACTAACCATTTCCACATGCCGAGGAACCATTTTTTTGTATGGTGTACCCAATGAGGCTTGAACTTATTACCCAGTAGTACTGGTCAATCATACTATCCTTACTAACCATTATTCTATACCACGGTACCGATTCTAGTATGGGGCACTCAGTGAGGATCAAACTCAACTCTCACTAGTTTTGCTAGCTATTACCCCATGCCAAGGCCTGTTGAATAAAATGTGATAAAAAGCAGAAAATAATTAATTGCTTTAATGTTTCAAGTAATTTTTTTTTTAATTAAGTGCTTAGATGTTTTAATTAGTAAAATATTTTCAGCTTGCAAACTTCAGTTTATTTTCACCAGATTCTTTCTTTTCAGTCCAGCTTGAGCATCTCTAAATGTCTTTTTATGTTGAGTTTGTCTCTTTGGCTTTCCTCAAGAGAACTTACTCTTCAAACAATGATCTGAATCTGTCTTATTTCTTGCAGGTGGTCCTGGAAGTGGAAAGGGAACAATCTGTGCCAAATTAGTGCAGTCATATGGCTTCTGTCATTTATCTTCTGGAGATTTACTTAGAGAAGAGGTTGCATCTGGCTCTGCTAGAGGCAAAGAGCTTAATGCAATTATGCAAAAAGGAGATCTTGTTCCATTGGTAAGTCTCAAATGTCTTTTACTGAAAGGGAAGAAAAAGTGCACTATACTACTGTAGTAATAGGAGTAGTAATAGTATTGGACCTGCCATTCTTTGATGGATGTGCTAGTATGAAGTCATAAGTCATTGTGATTGGAAATGTTTAAGTGCACTTGACTTTTTCAATTACTAAGATTATGCATTCTTTTCCAGAAAATTTTAACTAGAGTCTGCTATCATAGTTGTTGTATTAACCACAGGTTGGTTGTAGGTCTGGAAGAAAGACAAATATACATGAACAGGGATTAGTGAGTCACCACAGCAGATGCATATACTTGGAAATAAACAGTTGGCCCTTCTTTTTTTGTGCCATGTTCCTTTATCTGTGATCGTGACTCTTCACATCTTCCTATCGTTTGCCACTCTAAGCAATCTTTGCCCTCTTACTATTCCTCCCAGTCCATGCTCTGCCATTCATTCACACAAGTTCATTAAGTTCATGAATTTAAACTGTTGCTTTCAAATTCTAATTCTGCCCCTTTTTGCTTCCATTTTTGATAAAACTTCCTCATTATTGTCACATGTTCCATTGATGGCATTCCCAGTATCTTTCTGTAGAACATTTCTGTGGCATAAAATTTGATCTTCATCTGTGTGTAGAATTGCACAACAGCTGAGCACTGCTATATTTGCTTTCAATTAAATTTTCCTTTTTTTAATTCTTTGCTTAACTTTTGGAAGGCATTTTTCACAATTCCAGTGGACCTTCAGATTTTTGTTTTGCATTTCTGTTGTCTGTTAAAACACTTCCCAGATAGTTAAATTTCTGTACTTGCTTGAATTTGAGGTTTCCAACATTTAGGTGACATAAAAGGCAGGCACTGTATTTTCTTGAGAATAACATGAGAAATTTTGAATGACAAAGGCAAAAACGTGTGGTTGTACAAAACACAAACATTTTCAGAATTTATTCCTCAGTATAAAAACCTCTTATTTGAAACAGCAAGATTGAAAATACACTCCATTAGCATAATAGATAATAAAACACAAAGTAGACAGGTGTTGATAATAATTGTTTGTAAAAAGTATTTGATATGGCAGCAATATTTGTTCTTTGGGAATTAGTATAATGGAATGTCTTTTGTCTCAAAGACAGGAAATTTACAAGAACTGATTTAAAAAAAAAATTTAACAAAGGGAATACAGGTTGTGTATCCTTTATCCGAAATTCCCAAATCTGAAAACTTAAATCTGAAAGTTTTTCAGGTGTTGACATGACTTTCCACAAATGGAAAATTTCAGAAAACACTTGGAAGCTTCCTAAGGGATGTGCAGCTGTTATAAATGACCTCATTTGCCCTATGTTGACACCAGTATTTTGTTAGCAATCATCGCAGCAACGCCTTCATTTGTGGATTACTTCGCAGGTGTTTTGTGTTCAGTAAAGACATTATTCAAAATGTCAAAAAGTCCTACTTTTATAAATGTTTTGTAAGTAGTGATCATATTTTTTGTATGTGTATATAAAGTACAAAATGTTATTTTTATGTGAAATCTTAATTTCACCATTTAAAGATCTGTGTGAGTATTACATGATTAGTATCCTTAACTGTATCTGTATATTCACGAAATTTATTAAATTTGATGTAAAACTACTTTCAGAGTATATATTATTTATCATATAAAACTACCTTGAGAGTGAATATATAAGCTGCTGTTATGAAATGTAAATAGATATTGTGTTTATGCTTGACTTCCATTCCCAAGCTGACCCCATTTTATAGATGCTATATACAAATTAAATAGCCTTTATTCCAAAATCACCAAAAATTTGAAAACTGAAGTACTTCTGGTGACACGAATTTCAAATAAAAGATTCTCAACTTGTACCTGAGATCTGTCGTGTTTTGATAATTTTAATGTTACAACAAAGGGCCTAACTATTGTATGAACTATGTACTTTCTTTTAGTTTTCCCACTTGCAAAATATGGTTGATAATTTGCATGCTGTAACATTGTTGTCTAATATTTTCATGGTTCTTGTTGACTCAAAGTATACAGTTTGAAAACTTCAAACAATTCAAGAAAAATAAACAATACAAAATTGATACATAAATAATTCTAACATAATTCTATAGCCATATAAGTAGTGTACACTTGGAATTTTAAATCACAAAATATTACAATAATTTACATGAATACAATATTGAGATTTTAGCAGATAATACGGCACAATTTTCAAAAAATTTGCATTAATGTACTATGGGATTATATTATATTTAAGGGTGTAATTTATTCCTTGTTTTAGCTTCAAAAACACTGGGGCATATTATACTCAAGTTGTATTATACACAATAAAATATTTACATTGTTTGAACTGAGGTCCTCATCTTTATTGCCACATTCACAATGTTTCAACTGTTGTACGCTCCGGCCTATTTTTTGGGTGATATTAGTTGGAATTTGAAACCAAACTTTTTATTTAGTTCACGGGGATAGATTGTTCTAATTCCACATTCCATGCCTCTGAATATCTCAGTTTCAGTTAATTCCCCTTGGTAGCTCAACTCTATAAGGTTTTTGGTCCCTCTGCTGTGGCCTGGTATTGAACTCACAATTCTTTGGGTCCGAAGCATACAATGGCTGAAATGTTGTGAATATGGCAGAAAATATAGACAGATGTGCAAGAAAATATGGTTGCTCTGGATTCATTTGTCTTCATTATCTTTTGTTAATAAAGCTGGTTTTTCTGTTTGCCCTTTTAGGAAGTGGTTTTGCAGCTGTTGAAAGAAACAATGATTAAAAAAGCTGCCCATGTCAAATGCTTCTTGATTGATGGCTATCCACGGGAGCTCCAACAAGGCAAACAATTTGAAAATGAGGTATAGTTTTGTCTTTCTCCATATTCCTTCCGTAATTCCACATTTAAAAAAATTATTCATAAAATCCAAATTTCAAAAAGCTAAAATTAATAACTTTTAATTAATTTAACTAATAAATTTGGCTGAATATCTAGAATATTATTATGAAAACATTTGATAATATTTTAGTTTTATTCAACACTGCAAATTGCTACGAAACCAAAACATTAACCTGAAAACTTGAGTCATGTTCTTAAATAGCCTTGTCAGATTGAGACTTTCATATAAATGGTCCTGCATGGTTCCAAACCCATACAGAAATATCTAAACTGTTAGCTGTATATGACTGCTTTCTAAGATCAATAGGGAAAAAGGCTTTGAGTACGTAAAGCCTGAGGGTCATGGCAAAAATCACCCTTCTATAAACTTTTTGGACTTGTGCTACAGTATCACAAACCAAGAACTATACCAATTAATAGAAACCACATCACTTGAGGACTACCAACAGTAGCAACAACTAAAATGGATAGAACATGTAACTCAAAGAGAAAATAATGACATAATCAAGATGTTGATGTCCACATTACTTCAAATAAATGTTTAGGAAGGAAATCCTCATCAATACTGGAAAAAGTGATAACTGCTACTGGATTGAGAAACCTATTTCCTGAAAAATTATTTTAATAGAAAGATTTTATTCATTTTAACTGATAGCAGCACTGTCTTCTCAGTCAATGAATACTTCCTTATAAAGAAACAGTTAATATTGCCATTATTATTACTATTACCATTCTGAAATATGAGTAATATTTCCAAAGTTGTCAGGCTGGGAAGGAAACCATTGTCAATACTGGCAATAGCGATAACATCTACTGAACTTGAGAAACCTATTTTCCTGAAAATTTTTTTCAAGAGAACAATTATATAAATTTCAACCAACAGTAATAATAGCTGTTCAGTCAATGAATGCCAAATGTTTCCTTATAAGGAAGCAGCTAATATTACCATTATCATTTATTTTTAAAATATGAAAAAATTACTTTTTTTTTAATGCTGAGTTGAATTTACAAACTCACAGTGAGGTTCTTGATATAATTTTTTAAATGCTATGTTCCTTCAGAGTGTAAACAGTCATCACTCTCTACAGCTTCCTTTTCTTTATTATCCATGAATTGCCATGACTTCTTGGAAAAGATAATGGTGTAATTTCCTGATGCCTTCTCTACAGGTTTGAGTTCAGTATAATCATTCTCTTAGATTGGCTCCCACCCAAGAATAGAGAGCCCAGTCTACCCTACTATTTAATCCTTAGCTGAGAAGAGATGTATTTATGCTATTCCCAAGTGCATTAGCATGAAAGTAAAACATAAATAATGAGACAATATTTTGAACTTGGCTCATCAATTCCACATTTCGTGCCAATAACTGTTATACCATCTGCCAATGCACTTGATATACATTATTCATTTTTAAAACATTGATCAGTACTTAATAAAATATATGTGTATATTTTGGGTTTTTTATTAAATTGAAGGAAATGAATTCAAGCCTCATAGACTTTTTTTCTGCTTCATGCTATTGAAACAGTTGGGATAAAAGAAATAAGATGCTGGTCAGAAATGAATAAGTAATTTTTCGTTTTTTTTAACATGAAGTCAAATTTTATTTATTATGGATTGGTAGGTAGTGTGGCTTGGAAAGAGAAATTCAAATACCAGCCAAATTCATTACATTCACTTTTACACATATACTCTTGGGAAAGGTGTGAATCCATCACTTCTACTCCCACTTCTGGCTACAGGTTAGATATTAAGGCAAACTGGGCTTTCTAGCCTTGGTTGGCTGCCAGTCTAGACAAATAATAACACTGTATTAAAGACTGTTTGATGTGCTTATGACCGGGGAGGTTCAAGTGCACTAGTCTTATTCAACTATTGATCATGCCAGATTATGCATTCTCTTCTAGAAACAGTAACTAATGGCTGCTCATCATCATTGTTGTATAAACCACAGATTGGCTGTGGTTGTTGAAGAAAGACAAATGTACCTGAGCTGGCGTCTACAACAGGGATTAGTAAGCCACATAAGCAAATGAATATTTGTATTTACTCCCCACCCCCCATGAAGTCAGGTTGTGACACAAGGTCGGTTTAATGTGGGGAGCCCAGACATGTACACCTGAGCTAGGAACAAAAATTGCCTGCAACCCCTGCAACCATTTTGTTGTGCTGGCCTTGGTGTGAGCATCAATCCCTCTCTTTGGTGCAATGAGAGGGCACTGCCTCAGGCAACTGTTCTCCAGGGCTGGGTACCTCTCAGTATAATTTTTCTCAGTTGTGACTCTGTCCTCTGATGGAGCCACCTCTGAGTGCACTCTGCCTAAAGACAGAGACACAACTAAGAGATGATAAGTGAGAGCAAGAGAGCAATTTACGCACTCTGCAGATGCATATACTTGGAAATAAGCAGTATGAAAGACTGATTATTGTGCTCATAGGGCAGACTGTCCTTCAGTCTTGGTTGGCAGTCTCTTTAAAGATGGTGACTAGATAAAAATATCCATCCCCCAGCAGCCTGGGGCAATTATGAGGATGAGTCAGGCCAACTGAAAATCACACATCAGCCAATCAAGTAGTGTTGTTTTTTTTTTTTAATTTTATTGTCACATTCTCTGTTAATACTAGTGAATTACTAGCAAAAACCTAAAATATTACTAACAATTCAACTAATCAGAATTCTCTACTTTATTATAGGTTGCCAAATGCACAAATGTTTTGTATTTTACTGTCCCTGATGATGTCATGGTTAGCAGACTGCTTGAACGAGGTAAAACCAGTGGCCGTATTGATGACAATGAAGAAACCATCAAAAAGCGACTCCAAACTTTCCACAATATTACACAACCTGTAATTGATTATTATGAAAAAGAAAAGAAACTTGTGACGGTGAGGAACTATTTTAAAAACCTAAACATCTTATTCAGTTCTATTTTTGGACTGTAACAAAAAAAATTGTTTACAATGTATTGATAAATATTTTACACTTGCCTTTATTTTTATTTTACAGATCAATGCTGATAAATCAGTGGATGAAGTATTTGGACAGGTTCAGGCTTTTATGAAGAACTTCTAATTCAGAAAATGTCAAACATTGCTGTTAGGTGAGGAGAGAGGAAAAAGAAAAGATTTTAATTAAAAAAATAAAAATAAAAGATTGAATGTCTTAAAATAGAATTGCAAATGTAAAAAACAAAACAAAATAAAAAAAAACCTAAACAATTTTTGATCTGCTCCATAATTTTTAAAATATTTAAACTTGTTAATGTAATTATTATTCTGGCTGTTATGTTCTGAATAATATTGCCGATAAATGAATCAAATTTCTCATTTTATATCCTCATTGCCTCCATTTGCAACAAGATTCCCGGTAAAAAGAGAAAAAAACGTTCAACAAATGAGAGAGACAAGAAAATGAAGATTATTGTTGAGAATACATAACTTTTTTTTATATGTAAATTCAACTGTGTAAAAAATATTCCACTGTTTCTGTTGATAATTCTAATTTATTGAACATTGTAAAACATTTTTCAGCTCATAAATTCTCTTTTTATCCTCATTTGCCTTAATTTTCTTTTTGTCAATTGTTTGCTTCTTGGAATTCTCACAATCTTATTTACATGCGAGATTTGGATTTTCTCGATCCTTGATGTCTTTGCGTGTTACATCACACCAACCTTGTTTTTGTATTCTTATTACATTCATTCCTACAATTATATGAAAAAGTAACTTACTTAGAAGGAAAATCCTTGAAAGTGCTGCTATCGAATTGTACCAAAATATAAATTTGCTCCCTGGATTTTTTTCAATATTCCCATTCCTGAAAGAACTACTACTTTCCCAAGCCAAGATACACGACTACAAAAATGTTAAAAAAATTAAAAGAAAATAGTTAAACCCATGACCGCATGTTATTTAATATAGATAAAACATAAATTAATCCCAAACTAAATTAATTCAGATACCAATTTGCACAAAACTTTCTCAAAAAAAAAAAAAATATTTCCAAAACATCACTTACTCATTTTCATTTATTAGACATTGAATTGTATCATTTTGCATCCCCCATAGCTTGCCTGACATTTTCATCTAACCTGATAAATATTTATGAGCATTCCTAACTCAGGAATTTTGAAAAACCAATAACATTTTTGCTCTTGATATAAATACTTGTTACAAAATATAATTCTTGCATTTGCCTTGATAAAATCCGACAGAGGGCAAAACAATTTGGCTAAGATAAGTTTTCCTTTTATCTCTATTATTCATATTTTCTTTTTACAGACATACTCTATCTGAAATTTATATATATATATATATATATATATATATAAAAGTCATTTTTCTTTTTTTTCTTTTATTGTTGCATGTCCCTTCAGGGTGTAGGTAATTATCTTTTCCTTTTATTATCTGTGAATTGCAAAGACTCCCTGGGAAAGATAGTGGTGTAGTTTCCCATTGCCTTCTTTACAGTTTTGAATTCAGAGTATTTTTCTCTTGGGCTGACTGCCACCCATGGTTATAAAGCCCAATCCACTCTGCTATTTAAACTGGGGGTGGCGGTAGAAGAGATTCATGCCTTTTCTTAAGGGCCTTAGTGCAAAGATGGGCATAACTGTTTAGGTCAAAATTTGTCAATTCCACTTTCCATGCCAATAATTGATGCTAACCAGCCATATCACATTAAAACACCAGTTTCCATATCTCTACAAAATTAAGCAATGTCTAGCCCGGTCAGTACCTAAATGGGTGACCACTTAGGAATACAAGGTGCAGATGGTGTAATGGATAATGGCTCAGAATTGTTAATCGGAAAGCTGATTTCCAATTCCAGTTGGGTTCATTATATTCACTTATGTGCAAATGCCCTTAAGAAAGGTATGAATCCACCTCTTCTCCCTCCAGCTATGGGTTAATTAGTAAGATTTGATTCACTAAATCATTATCTCAACCTCCCCAAAAAATAATTCTTAAAATCTAAAAATATTTTCTGGCATTAAATAACCTTTAAAAGGTTGGTGAGCCATAGAAAGGGAATCAATCAACTTTACTGTATTTGATTCTCAGTGTGAATCTTACACATGATTGGCTTTATAAATTTAAGCTTTATAAATACATGTAGGACTGACAAGTCTTACAAGTCTTCACTATTCTTTTGAGATCAATCCTTACTGGATACTCCATATTTATTGCCTTGTGTCAGACTAAGCTAATTTTTTTTAAATACTTCAGTGTTTGCCATAGAGGAATGGTCAGCAAACTTACCTCACAGACTGTCACTACACTAGTTAGATCCACTTAGATGGCTTACATCTGTCACCTTGTGAAGGTTGTATAATGGTTACTTGCTCAGAACAAGAAATCGGTAAGCTGAATTTAAATTCCAGTCAAGTTTGTTATATTCGCTTTCATGCAAATTTATTTTGGAAAAAAATAAATCCATATCTTTATCCCACTATTTGTGAGTTAAATAGTAAAGCAGACTGGGCTCTTTAGCCTAGATGGGCAAACTGTTTAAGAGAAGGACAACTCTGAATCCTAAACTTGGTCATAACTAGATTAGGCTTGGCTAGTTAGTGATCATCTTCAAAAGAAAAAAAACAAATTTAGTAAATATAAATGACAACACTAGGCAATTTATAGTAGAGTTGTGCAGATCATAATTACTGTAGTGAGTTTGATCCTAACTGAGTGTCCCAAACTTGTAACCTTGTCTTGTACTGCAATACACATGGTTGAGTTACAGTGTATTAGTGTAATATATTTTTTATTAATTGGGTGACCAATATTTGTGGCTTTACTCAAGACTAAGCTTAGTAATGTAGAGTAATGGTTAACAAGTTTGTTTCACAAACCATAGCTATTGTATTGCTCATACTTGTTACTTTGTTCTGTACTTATGCTACAGTAGGTGTCAGGTCACCTGACCCTACTATATGGGTGGAGAAGCAAAACTTTCAAAATTGCTTTGAATTTTGTTTCTCCATAAATAGGCCAATTACGCAATTTTTTTTTTCTTTTAAAAAGCAACTGTAAGTAACTCTGCTACTGGAGTTTGTTTGGCCTACACAACTCAAAAAAAAGAAAAAAAAACTGCTGTATAGAATGTGTTAGTAGATATGTTAAACTGTATTCAAGATTTGTACACAGGAAATCAAATGTAAGTATTGTAATTCATTAGGCATAAGAAAATAAAAATGAGTGAAAAGTTATGTTAAAGAAAATAAATCATTGTGATTTGTTCATGGATATTTATTTTTAAATTTTATCATCAGAGCTTCTTTGACATAAAGGCTTACTGCAAATCAGAAATATTTATTTTAGGAAATAACTGGAATTATACTAAAGAATCAGAATTATGAAAGTGTTTTGCCTAAATTGTCCATTTATACAGTTTTCATCTAAAATTAAATATAAAAGTTTTTATTGAATGTTGTAACATATTTCAGGACTTTTATTTCCTTCATCATTCAAGGATTTACATTGATTTAATTTTTAAGTTCAAATGCTAAAGTACAATATGGGCTTGAAACAGACAATAATAAAAAAAATCTTTCAACAGAGAAAATAATTTATTAGGCTGTTTGGAAAATAATGTCCAATTTTAGAAAAAAAATCTGTTGAATTATATTATAATAATTACACAAAAATACATTACTCATTCCTAATGATTAACATTGACCTCTTTGTTAATATTATATCAATCTATTTCAGAATTTAAGATAAAATATTGTATTCCCCTCATCTTGAATATGAAAAATGTTGTAGAGTAGTTTTCACAGTGGAGGCTTGTATTTCACTAAGTCGGTCCTAAGTTAGGTTCGATGTACAAAACGCTAGGAACTTGAAATAATAGCTAATGACGCAGCAATCTAGTTGTGGGGCTCATACTTTAATGTCCGACATCGACTGACACACCAACTCCCACTGAGCCCCCTGGCGACTGCTCCTACTACTTATTATAACTGGGAGAGTCTATTAGCAATAGAATAGGTATGTTCCGGTATAACAAAAAGAAACAAAGCGTTTACTTTCTTTTTTTTTATGAGTTCAAGTTTGGTAATGTTTCTCAAACTGCTGCCAACATTAGCAGATCATGGGGTGGAGGATCCACTTATAATCAGACAGTACAGTACTGGTTTCGGAAGTTCCACACTGGTGATAAATCTCTTGAAGATCAAAGTGATATAGGACGTCCATCTGCAATTGACAATCAACATTTGAAAATACTTAGTTGAACAAAACTTATGTCAAATCGATTGATATAAATGAAGGGTATATAATGTTTTATCTTAAATTCTGAAAGAGATTTACATAAATGAGGGACATGTAATGTCTTGTTTTATATTCTGAAATAGATTGATATAAATTATATGCCCATCATTTATATCAATCTCTTTCAGAATTTAAGATAAAATATTACCCCCCGCCCCATCTTGAACATGAAAAAAGAAGCAAAGTGTTTACTTTTCTTTTGTTTGAGTTCAAGTTTGGTCATAATGTTTCTCAAGCTGCTGCCAACATTAGCAGATATTGGGGTGAAGAATCCTCTTGTAATCAGACAGTACGGCACTGGTTTCTGAAGCTCCACAGTGGGGATACAAATCTTGAAGATCAAGGTGGTAAAGGATGTCCATTTGCAATTAACAATCAACATTTGAAAACACTAGTCGAACAAAACTCACTTCAAAGAATCAGAGAAATGTCTCAGATAATGGGTGTCAGCATTTCAACAATATTGGACCATTTTGAGAAAATTGGCATTGTGAAGAAACTTGATAAATGAACTCAGTGAAAGTCAATGAGTTTGACATTTTGAAATTAAAGGATCTTTTAAAAGTATCATAGAAAAATGCAAGGGCTTACAGCCACATTACATAGAAAAAACAATTCCTGTATGATCACTGAAGTTAAGCAACATCAAGCCTGATCATCTGAACCTAGATGGGTGACCGCTTGGGAACAACAGTGAAAGCAAGCTTGGATGTGCAGATGGTGTAATAGAGAATAACTCATAATTGTTAATTGGAGAGCCAAGTTCCAATTCCCATTGGGTTCATTATATTCACTTACATGCAAATAACCTTGTGGTAAAATGTTTGATAATGACATTTTTTGTCAATTTCACACTGAATTTTTTTTTAAATTAAAATACTGCAAGTTCAAAGAAAATTAAATAAATGAACCACATACTTACTTCAATGTCTTAAGTAATAAAATGTAAATTAATTACTCCAAGGGTGAAAGGTAAATATTTCTTTTTAAAAAGACTCATTTGTTTATGGTGATTCCAGCAATAAACCTTCATTATTGCATGTACAGCTTAAAATAATTGCCCCCCCCCCAGTCAAACAAGATATTAGGTTGGTGCAAAAATAATGTCGTTTTATCACATAGTAACATATGTGAGAAAACGACATTATTTTTGCACCAACCTAATATAAGCATGCTCTCTTGGTCTATTCTTAGAATCTCATTGGTGCAACTCTAAAAATCAAGATAATTACAACCTGTCCAGGCTCTAACATCTCAATGGGGGGAAAAAACTGTAACTTTCAATTTCAAGTACAAAATATATGCCATTTTGTGGATAAAGTAACAAATTTTAATTTTAATATAAATAATAAAATAACTATATATATATATATATATATATATTATATTCTAATTATATATATTATATTATGTATATAATATATATTATTTTATATATTATATATATATTTTATATATCATATATATGACATTTATATACATTAAAAATAATATATTTTATATTTATATAATATTATTTTTTAAAAACATCACTAATAAAAACTAATTATTAAATATTAGGTTGGTGCAAAAATAATGTCGTTTTCTCACATGTGAGAAACCGACATTATTTTTGCACCAACCTAATAAATAATTAAAATATCTAATTTTAATTTTAAAATAACTAATTATATATATTATTTTCATATTATATTTGAATTATTTATATTATATATTATATTATTTTATATATTATATATATTATATTTATATATATTATAAATATATATTATTTTATATTCTAATTATGTTATTTATTAATAATATAACAAATAAAATAACAGATTTTATTTTTAAAATAACTAATAAAGTAACTAATTATCTAATTATAATATATATATATATATATATATATATATATATATTGTATTTAGGCAGTAGATCATTATTTAAACATATTATTAAATATAACAGACAATGAATGTCTATTATGTCTGATCATGAGCTGTTCTATATTTGTTTTAATTTCTGGTGAAAATAAAGACAAAAATTGTCCAACATATCAATATTTTTTTATTAAGTTGGCCCGAAGCTTTCGGCTCACATGAGCCATCCTCAGAGTGGTTATACAGACATGAAACAAAGATATCCACCGTCAAAGATGCTATTTTGTTATTTTGATGTAGAATATATATATATATATATATATATATATTATAATTATTAAATTATTTATTCATAATATAACTAATAACTAAGAAAATAACCAATTAAATATTAAATAACTAATTTTAATAATTTGTACAAAATAATTTCAGAACCAAGCAAGTAATGTTCCATCATCCCCCCAAAAAACCCTGAAGTTTTTCCAGTCATAACAAATGGTTGTATTCTCAATGATGTTTCTTGTCTGGAATGTCTATTGAGAATCAAGCTCCACCCAGACCATAAATGGAACTCATGTATATATGATCTATACCTAAGAAAGTTGGGAAAATTGTTGGTTCCTTGTATTGCTCCAGGAATTACCTGACTCCTCCTGCAATTTTTTATTTTTACAAGAGTCAGATGCAATCAAAAATGGAGTTTCACAGCTGGAGCTGATCAATCTTCACTTTTGACCTGTAACAGTGTTCAAAATCATTTGTGCAGTCTTGGAGAGGTGACTTATTTTCTATCCTACAGTCTCTTTCCTACTAGTGTGACATCACAAACCTATTGCTACTCTGATGCTTTTTCCATAGCAAATGTTCTGATGAGTTTCATTTCTTAGTTCTACCAGTTCAAACCTTTAAAGCCCAGACCTACCATACTACATCCATAATTAAGTTAATTTGCCATCATTTTCTTTCTTTGTGTTCCATTTGTAAGAAGGAAGTCCCACTCAGGCAGCTTCTTGCCAAGAACCGCTACTTCCTTGAACACAACAGAGTTTACGGCCATATCACGTAAAAACAATGATTCCCGTACTATCACCGAAGTTAAGCAATGTTAAGCCTGGTCAAAACCTAAATAGGTGCTGTAATCTTGGACATGCAGGTGGTATAATGGATAATAGTTCAGAATTGGAAATCAGGGCTAAGTTTCAATTCCAGTTGGGTTCGCTATACAGTGAGTTCCCCGTATTCGCGGGGGTTAGGGACCAGAACCGACTGCAAATAGTCAGAATCCTCGAATACTTGTAACCCCTCTAAAAGTGCTTATAAGTACCTATTTTGATTGTTAAAACCCCATATGCTTTAAACTTTCATCCTAAACAATTTCAGAACCTTTTATAAACATTTTTGAAAAATAGTATTGGTGACCATACACTTAGCGTAAATTTTCTTTCATACGTACAATAACTATTTTTAATTACGCATAGATCGATAAAACCATTGAAAATACTGTGTAAAATATGTGCACGAAGACATAAAATATAAAGTTTAAAACATTTTCTAAAAACAGAAATGTGATGATGTCCCCAGAGTTAGCATACAACACTTTTAAAACCTCATCCACAACCCCGAACAAAGAACAAAGCCCAAGCACTATGCATGTTTTTGCATTTATTTTTTACAATGAAGGTGTACAATTCTGTAAATGTTTACCATAAAAATGAAGTTATATGTTTTAAGTCACTTAAATAACAGGAAAATAATACAAGAATATTTTAAATATGTTCTATCGAAAAAATACGCAAATCGAGGGAGTTCTCAGCGAATAATTTGTACATATGTTCTTCGGAAAAACACGCAAGTACACATGTTTTAAAGAAAAATCCGCGAAAATGTGAAGCCGCGAATGCTGAAACGCGAATAAGCAGGGGCTCACTGTATTCACTTATGCACAAATACCTTTGGGATAGGTATGAATCCACCTGTTCTCCCTCCAACATTGGGTTAATTAGTAAGACATTTATCAGTAAATCATTATTATTTCCAAAAAATTCTTACATTTCTAAAATTATTTTTTGACTTTAAATAACCTGAAAAAGGTTGATAAGCTGTAAAAAACAAATCAATCAATCTTTGAATATTACAATCTTAACCTCTTCAAGTTGAGGGTCAATTGTTATGTATCCTCCTAATCCTCCTACTCTTCACTTCCTACTCCCTCCATTTTAAGCCCTTTCCACACACCTCATTCAGTAAACATCTACCTTGAACGGCTCTTGAGCCTTTTATTAGGTAAACATTATTTTTAAAAAATACACATATAAATAAAAATAAATAACTTCATTTGAATTCAGACTTTGTTAATCAGTTTTATGTACTATAATTACTTTCCATGCTAGATATCACCTGAAAAAGTTAATTTTGTCCACCTTAGAATGAAAAGCTTTATGCTTATTACATGAATACTATGTCATAGACAGAAGACCTGTCAGCACCTTGAATATAGACATTGGTGGGTGATATATCGACTTTGGTTTCCTTTGAAGAGACAAACATTTATTTGGTTTAGGAACGAGTATAACAAAAAGACAGAAGCAAGTAGGAACATGATTGCCCTTATAACATAAAGAATATAAAACAACTTTGAATAACATGCTAGGAAAAAGAGGAATCAATATTTTAATTGTGAATGCGTGTGTTTTCTGTTTTGCTGACCTCACCACATTCATAAGCAACATGTTCAGAACTATTTATTTTAAGAAATGACTGAGGAATCAGAATATTAATTCAGTATAATCATCCCGATTTATGTCAGTCGAAAAAGTGAGCCCAAAAAGACGCCAAGAGTTGTTCTCCCAGGCACGTTAATAGAAGGCAGAAAAGGTTCTCTGTGGTGATTAATATTCTGATATTCAGATCTGCTGCTAGAAATGACGGTTCACTCTGTTTTGCCAGATACTTTTTTCTCGTTAGAATCCATCTTGCACATTTATAAATCTACCATTTGTCCATGAATTGAATATTGCTGCCATATCTTATCTGGTGCACCTGCTATATATCTAGAGATTCCTGAGAAATTCCAAATGACCTGTAAACGATCTTGACCTGATATCTTGACTTCAGTCACTTTTCCACTGCCATGACAGGGCTTCTCCCTGTCTTTTCTATAAATATTTTCATGGCTGTTGTTTCAATGAGCTCTTCTCCTTGGTACCTCGACGGCATGAATTTAAGCGAACTAAAACTTACAACTAGATTGTCAAATAGCTTTCGCCGATTTACTGTTGATCTAGCTAGATATAACCTTAAATTCTATTCCAATAGTTTATTTTCTTGTACTTCCCGCCTATAGAACTCTCTTCCTTCCAGTTTCTTGCTTCTCTGCCACCTACAATCTTCAAAAACTTAAATACAACGTCAATCGTCTTCTTCTGCCATATTGAAATCTGTTCTTTTATTGTCCTTTCTTCTCATTCTCTTTCACTCCCAGTAACCCCAAGCATCCTAGTGACATTTCCCGTTGCTTAAGGTAAAATGATTTTTTTTAAAGTTTAATAACAGTGAGACACCATCATATTAGGTTATTACATAAATTCGTTCGTTTTTTTTAATAATTTATTTTAATATTTATTATTTATTAATAGTTCTGATGAATCATTCAACATTGTATTCCCCTTCATTATTTACGACCTCCTACCAACGATCCACTAACAATGCCTCGACGATAAAAAATCACTAGGTTTTGACTTGAAAAATTCATCAAGCCACGTTCTAATCTCTACATCATTGTTGAACGAATCACCTCTCAAATTGTTAGAAAGCAACCGAAAAAAAGGCGGTAGTCAGAAGCAGCTAAATCAGGAAAATATGTTGGGTGTGGCACAACTTTCCAGCCGAGCTCTTTCTTTGCATCCACGAGTAGCCTATTGTCGAAGGAGTAAAAATATGGTCTGGTGCCCCTGCTATTTACCTTGAGATCCTTAATAAGGTCCAAAGAAGATATTGGTCCTGATCTGACAGCTCGGCCTCGGACACCTTCCTACCACCGTAAGGTTGACTCTCTATGGCTTTTCTATAAATACTTTCATCGTCATTGTTGGAATGAGCTCTTTGTTATGGTACATAGAGTTTTTGAATTTAAGCACAGCGCTTGACTGAAGTCGAGATCTCATCAATTTACAGTTGAGCTGGTTAGATGTAGCCGTAAATTCTATGCTAACAGTTTCTTCTCTCGCACTTGTGGAACTCCCTTTTCGCTCCATGCTTTGCAGCCAACTTTAATCTGCAAAAAGTTTAAATGCAATGTCAATCGCTATCTACTCTCCACCTGATTACTCTCTTTTCTTTCTACTTATCATTAATGTTTCTGTTCCTAATTCTTCAACATCATGTAATCCCTTGTGTTTTAATTACATTACTGACTTTGCTTGTGATGATTCTGATTAAAAAATACTGGCTACTTTGGAGGAGCGCTGGAGTTTGTTTATCTCGATCAATGAATATGGCACCCATGCGTCGTGTTTCTGGACCTTACCCATTGAGTGAAGATGACAAGCGACAGTAACATAAGGGCTTACCACCTTCTGGGTCAATTCTCTAGTGGTCATGGCATGCAATTGGTTCTCATCAAAGTGAACAGGTCGACCAGTGTCTGTAAGTTGGAACATCCCCTTCTTGTAACGGGAAAACCATTTTTGTGTTATTCTGTTGGTAATTGAGTCATATCCGTACACAGCACAAATATCTATAGCAGCTTTAATAGTTTTGTGACCTTGATTAAAAGCAAATAGAAGAATATATCGAATATGCTCATTCTTGTCTACTTTGGCATTCCATCTCAAAGGGAGGTATAATCATACTTATTATAAAGCCCAGGTTGTGTATGTGTGTGTGTATGTGTGTGTACGTTTATATATTGGATCGGATTTCCTACATTTTTCAACCGATTTCAACAAAACTTCACAGGACTACATAAAATTACCTTGCGGTGGTTCTGACAGCGCCAAAAATTGGAAAAACCCAATTGTTTTTGCACGAAATCAATTTGAAAACACGATTAAGAGTCATTGCGAGAATGAAAGGGGGACAACTCATATCGAGTTATACTTATAAAAACCCAGGTTGTTTGTGTGTGTGTTCGTTTATATATGGGATCGGATTTCCTACATTTTTCAACCGATTTCAACAAAACTTCACTTTTTTTTTGGCAGGTAGTGTTTCTTATTGTCTTGCACACTTTTTTCTTTATTTTTACATTCAGAATGCTTTAAAATTCCATTTACAAGACAATTGTTTATAATAAAATTCTATTCAATCGGTAGACTCATAACGATTGAAAACAATGTTTTTGTTTGCGTTTGAGTTTGATCAATTCGTAAAAAAATAAAAAATAAAAAAAAAAAAAAACTAATTAAGACATGCGTGTCCGTCAACCTTAAACAATAATCTTTGTCAATTTTATTTTTCAGTCTTTATGATGGTCGATACTTGATCTATCTCTTACTGTTACATCCCCGGGCAACGCCGGGCTCTACTGCTAGTCTGAAATAAAATTTCAATAACGTTAGACAACAGTTTCACTGGATGACCAGAGTTATTAAGTAGTAAAAAACGCTACGAAAGATTATTCTTCGAGGTCCTTCGCAGAACATCAGAAAAAAACAAACAGATGAATATATGTAGCAACCTAATAAATCTCCATTGCAAGTTTTATTACCTTAGTGTATGTGGATGCATACATCGATTTTTAGCAAGTGCATAATTCTAGTAGTAAACTTAAATTATGCAACAAGGGCTTATTTTTATTTCTTTATTTTTTTTGTATAATTAGTAAAGGTGATATACTGTCTTGCATGGCGACATATGGTTAGAATAGATGGTCAATTTAACCGGGTTAAATCCAAAGTAAAAAAGTCGATGAGCGAAGTAAGCACTCTTATTCATTAAAAGAAAACAGAATAAGCAATTGTTCCAGAAGAACAAATCTGATTAGTTAAGAAACGTAATTTAACTTATGACTATTTAAATTACATTTAGGCTTACGGCCACATCATGTTGAAACACCGGTTCCCATACAATTACCGAAGTTAAGCAATGTCAAGCCTGTTCAGATGTGTGACTGCTTAGGGAGTACCAAGTGCAGTAAGCTAGGATGTGCGGTTGTTGTAATAGACAATATTATATATTATCATGGATATTATGTTAACAGAAAGTTTAACGTGAAGTCTGAAATATGAAATTGCATGATATTCTGGTGTCAAGTCGAAATTTTTGCGCTCCTCACTGAAGAGGATGAATGATGTAGAATTTTGTTGATCCTATAACTTCGCTTATTAAAATCGAAGTAACAATATTGTGAGCCAGATATACTTGTTAAGAAGGTACTTCGCATATTAAAAAAAAAAAATGCGTCGTAATAGTCTTACGGCAAATATCCTATAATGTAAAGTTTTCTACGGCAAAAATTCCTGAGGCGAGTTTTCCTACGGCAAAAATGTTTACGGCGAATGTTCATAGAACCGCATATTGTTAATAAATTTCTAGTTATTTGGAGTTTTTTTCTCTCTAGTCACATTTCTCGAAGGCCGTTATATTTGAACCTCCGACTCATCTATTCTACTCATTCATTCAACAAAAACCAAAAGATTAAATGTGGGATGCGCAACAATATTAATTTTAAATAAAAATAAAATAAGTGTCCCCTACATTCTCTCAAGTACTCACTCAACTTTTCCTTTTCTATCATGGTAGTACTTTGCGGTTTATACATCCTGCTAGAGAACTTGTTTTCTGTCTTCATATTTCGTTTCTTTTTTTGTGATTGCTACATTCTACAGTTTTCGATCGCTGCACATTTCTTATTCAGCCGTTCTTTTGCTTGTTTTCACTTATTATTGGTGCTGTCTTCATTTAACGTAATATTATCTGCCCCATTTATTGCTGTCTCTTCGTTATTTATTACTGAACAGATACAGTAATTATGGCACAAGGCCAAAAAGTGGGAAACGGGTTAAGGCTGGTCAATACTATCTATCCGATATCCTGTACCTAGCTAATCAGATTCACCACCCATTCATATATATCAGTTTACTCACTCACCATAAGAATCTATCCGTCACCATTCACCCTACATACAGCAAAAATATCTCACACACACAGGGACCCTACACTACACCCCATGACATAAAAAATTTCTTTATGTGCAATTGTGTATAAAATTATATATAAAAATATATCAATGGTATGAAATAAGGAGGAGGAGGAGATGAACCCGAAACCAAAGTAAAATATAACAAAACACAGAAACTAAAAATAACTGATGTTAGTAGTATCCGTCCAGTCACTCAAAAATAATAGCGGCCGCTGTATTCTGTCTTCAGACAAAATCAATAGGCTCTCTCGCTAACGGAGAGGGAAAAATCAAAAGCTGACCCAGTTGAGATGAAAAAGAGAGGCTAAAAAACAAACTAGGAAGTTGGGAATCTCGATATGGAACATAACAAAAGAGGAAGACGGAAACAGGCCGGGAACGACACTTACTCACATTAACTAGGCACACAAGAAGAGTCTTAACCAAGGGAGGGCTCCACAAGAAACCGCCCCGTTGTGACTTAGAGGTGACTTTAAAAAAGAAAATCAAGGCAAGTCCTGTTCACGAGAACCAGGCTCGCTGCAGTTACCCAGTTTTTGCTGAAATCTGTCAATACCAAACTCATTCTATCCGTTATGATTTTCATCCTGAGCTGATGCTCAAAAAATCTGGCCATATCCCGATGAGAATAGCGTTCACATTGCAAGATTTCGTCCATTCGCATTATCCAAATCACCGTCCTAGCCACGCTTAGCAGCGCCAGAAACACCATCCGTTTCACCCCAGAATACGGGAGTGACACACGTATGCGAGACCAATGAGCACGAGATTTCGGGAGCGATACGAGCCGTCAACTCACCGGCATAGTCCCAGAAGGTGCGCGCCCGAGGACAATGGTAGAAGGCATGCGAAGTCGTTTCCTCTAAGCTAAGCTCACACCGATGACAATCAGGAAAATCCGCCAAGCTTCATCTGAGGCTACATCATTGAGAGATAACTTATTCCGAACCAATCCTTAGGTAAGAGAAAACTCGGGGTTGCTGATATAATATGCCGCTGGCGTCCAAGACCAAAAAGAGCGCAACTCGATAGCCGACAAGCCGAACTGATCGCAGACCGGATCCTTTGCGACCCCGTTCATTAATTTTCGATACAAGACTCACCAAGGCTGAGAAAGGTCACACGACCGAGGAATGATCCTCAAGGTCGTATGGCATTCTTTGACGAAACGCGACTGATTCCGGAGCTTATGACGGCGCTCGGGCCTAGAAACGGGAGGAGTGATGATAAGGCTAGGGAAGGCGTCCCTAACACTCCCATCTGAGTACTCTGTCAACGCGAGGCGTAGGAAAGTCAAACTCAAGGCGTATCGGTGAGTCACCAAGTGAGGCATTCTCAGCCCCTCTTGACATGGATGTTGGGCAAACATCTCAGTCGCCTTCTTATATTCTTTACACAGAGGAAAGACGTAAGTGGCACACGCCTAAGCCCTACTCTTCAAGGGCAACTGCCTTCGGAGCCAAGTCCCGACCGCCGCACGGACCTTTGTGTACTTCTGAGACAATTTTTCTTCAGTTGGAGCCCATGTCCGAACCACACTTCGTCAATGCGGACGGACGGACTCGTCATTCCAGCCAAAGGGCCCCGGAAAATCGACCCTTTTTCAGGCACCTAATCGCAAGCCAGGAACTCTTGACCCCTGTGACCTTTTCGTACCGTTCAAGCACATTCTGTACCACCTCAATGTCGCTGTGGCACGACACGAATATGGATACGTACGCGGAAAACCTGACTCGAGCCCTACCATGGACAGCTATTCTATGTAGGGCTGTACTGTTCGCCTTGTCCTTCAGCCTGAGAAGGAGAGGCTCCAATGCCAAAACGTAAAGTAGGAGTGACAGTGGGCAATCTTGACGAACCAAGACAACGCAAAAGCGCACGACCGCTTTTCATTCACCTGTGCCACAGCAGTGGGGGGGGGGGCAATGCAGCAGACAAGTCCACCTGCGGAAATCGGGTTTGAATCCGGCTGCCTGTAGGACAGCAGCCAGGTACCGATGGTTGACCTTATCAAATGCCTAGGTCTGATACAAATTGATCAGCACGGTTTGTTCGTTGTCTTTTATCCCCTCTAGGATCGTGCGGATCAGATGCAGGTTGCTCTGAATTGTTCGGCCATTCACAGGACACGTTTGCTCGGGATCCAAAAGAATCTCGGCAACTAACTGCAAAAGCTCCCTCAGCATCTTGGCCAAAATATTCAACTTTGTGTTTAGCTGAAATATGGGCCTGTAATCGTTTAATTCCCACCCACCACCTTTGCACATTTTGTTAACAGCGTGATTACATTCCTGGTGATCCGGTCGGAGATAAACCCTGAAGGAACCAGTTGTTGAACACGATAGTCAAACTTGGAACAAAGATGTGCGACAGCCCCAATTACAATTCATAGGGCAAACCATCAAATCCCGGAGACTTGCCACTGCCGACCCTCTTCAATGCCAAGTAGAGTTCACCCTCTGTGATCTCCCACTCGCAGCTAGTCGCTGAAGTCGGCGAAAGCGGAGGAAAGCCAAATAGCTGCGAAACTTTTCGTCACAGAGACAAAGCTCTTTGGTAAACCGGTATTAGCTTGCTTTTTCTTCTTCACTGGATCGAAAATTTCACTTGACATTTATTCTTCTTTTCTCTTTTAGTTCTTTTCCAAGTGTAGAGAAGAAATGGAAGGTCTCATTAGATAATGTGGGACGTCCACAGGCAGACATATGTTGCCCCGTCCAGTGTTATAAAGGGTGTTTCATTAAGACGGATTATATATAAAGGTGTTTCATTAAGACGAATGAAAGTCAGCAGTAAATAAATCAGTATTATTGGTGAAAATGTATTTATTTCTCTATTAGATCATGTTATTTAAATCATGGCAATTATGTGTGAAAAATTATACCATACTAATCATTTAACCCCCAATAAAGGCGATAAAGACACTGTAGAATGCTGATTAGAACGTCGGGTTGACCAATTGTCGAATGTATTACTTCTTGAGTGTTGTGGTCACCAATGTTGAATGGGTTAAATAGATAATGTGGCTGCGTGTTGAGAAGGTAATAAACATTCATACATAATATTTAAAACATCAAGGAAAAAACAATGAGAACCAATTTTGTTTAATGAAGAAATATATGTATATTAAATTCAAAAATAATACAAGTAGTTGTAATATGAGTGAAAAAGGGAGAAAAAAAAGTAGCTTCCCCTTGACTGTAAGGAAAGGTATTAAAGAAGATTTGTCTGAGTAACATGTTCAGAGTTCAGTGTTGAAAATAGAATATTCCTTTTAGAAAATTGTTCAGTTGTTGCAACTTACAGAGTTGATTTAAATTGGTGTGTCCACTGAGAACTGGTAGTGTATCAAACAAAGTTCTGTATTGTATGTATGTACGTGCGGAGTGAGTAGGATGAAATACACGAGTGAGTAAGTGAGAACTATTGTCTCCGGGTACACTCGACTGTGGTTCTGGAACTACTACTGTTTTTTTTTTTGGAATGCATCCAATATTTATATTACCTAGGGTGGCTCCCAGCAGAGACGCTGGAGTACATTTTTGAATATACATGAAAAAAATCCGATTGGACAGAAAATGGACCAATCAGCGATTTTGTAGCAAAGCTTGTTTTTTAACAAAGTGTAGGAACAAATTTACTGTGGTGGAATGCGATAGATAAATTGTCCTGTTGTTTTTTTTAGTATGTATTTATTGACCAATTAGAATTGGAGAAAATGTAGGCGTGGCACTACAACACAATAGATTACTGAGATTGTAAATAAATGAAAAAAAAAACCTGATTGAAAAGAGAGAACAATAAAAGAATATGATTCAAGGAGCTCGAAGATGACAATTAACATTATTATAGTTAACAGGAAAGTAAGAAACCGAAAGATAGTTGCACAGGCGAGAGAAGAAACTATTTGAATAGAGCTTACTGTTATATTTAGTAATTCCAACTGTAAAATAATGAGTCCTAACTGCCAGTCTATTGCTGCACTTGAATTTGTGAAAACGATGCACCAAAGAGGAAAATAATATTTATTTTGAGTAACACAAAAATGTGGCACAAAGCCAAAATCAGTCTTATCTTCAACTTAGCTAGCCACGATTACTGACCCAAACATACCACAGTATTCCTTAGACCAAAACAAAACATTCTTACTTAACATTCTGATTGCAGCCACCATAATACCTCAAAGCCTGTATGTAGTCTTAACTAGTTCCTATATTTACAATTTGTCTGTGGGTGAGGGGATCAAAATAACGACATTTAAAAATGAAACCCCAATGAATATTTACAATGAATACAATTTTTATACAAGAAACTAACGATTATGTTAGTAATAAAACTCTCCATAATCCTTAATTGTGACAGAAAAATCAGTTAATTGGACGAAATTAATGCGGGGCGAGGTAATTAACAACAATCATTCGATAAAACACTCACTCAAATACACACTCATCCAGACACAAAAACAACTGCGAAATACACACTCGAAAAAAGAAAAGCGCCCCGCATCTACCAGAGAACTGACATCTCTGTCACCTAACAATAGAGGAGGGGATTAAACTAAAGTGGGGACAGAAATAAAAGAGGCCATTGAGCATACATCCCCTAGATAAATTAACCTGACCAAAGAGGAAAGTTAATCAGAACGATTGCCATGAAAGTATTTATGGAAAAGCACAGAAAAATGTTCATATTTGCGCTTGACTGTGACTCTATATGTGCAGACATAAAACTGGAGCCTTTATATAGTCTTTCACCGCGTGAAAAAATAAAAAAATAAAATAAAACACGCAATGTTGTACTTCGATTTTTTTGCGTCGATGTGAACAAAAACTGGCAAAAGCTTGATTTATGTTCGCAAGTGGAGGGAAGGGGAAAATATTGACACGGCGAAAAAACAAAACAAAAGCGAACATCAATCATGCTTCCAATATATTGGCTTACTTATTCACAGATTCGACTGATACAGTTTTGGTAGGAAGGGTAGGTAAGTGACACGTGGGACATATTCCCTGCTACTTTTCTCACGACATAGAAAACTGACCAGAACTTTCTTTTTCGACAACGAGAATTCCATCTGCCTCCGACTCTATATCACCCTTCTTGTCACTATGACTACCGACTCTCTCGGTAATAAAACACCAGAGCCTTCGGTCACAGATAAAATCATTTAGAGCCCATTTAATTTCGTAGGTATTCTAATCATGTCTGTGTTCCACTGTATCACATATATTTTTTCAAATGACTGCATTGATCGCTTCTTTAATTTTTTCTAATTTTACGCTTAGATTACATATAAATGAGAGGTGACCATACTAAGAGTCGATGCCTGGGTTGGTTAATAATACGTTTCACAAGTGCTTGCCAAGTTGTTTATCTCTGGTTTTGATATCTGTGTTGAGCTTTTCCAAGTTAACAAGCTTGTTAGGCTGCAGAAAATTATTATCTCCCTTTTCACATGACGAATTTACTAACGTTGTAAAGGCTTTACGGTCATATCATGTCACAGATATATTTACCAAAATGACACAAAATATCTTGAAATGCTAAAGAGTAAATTTATTCAATAAAATCGCCATTTATTTCAACCATCATCTCCAAACGACTTCGGAATCTCCTGCAACTCTTCTGGACAGTTTCCTTGTTTAAGTTGGTGAATACTGCCATAATCCTTACTTTCAGTTCTTCTTTGGTGTTACAAGTTTTGTGGGTCTCTCGCTCAACTGCGCCCCACACATAATAATCAATGGGGTTGCAGTCTGTGGGAGTTAGTTGGCCAGATGTAAGTGGTGATGTGGTCGCAGAAATTGTCTGACAGCCATGACTGGGTTCTCCTGCTGGTGTGACATGTTGCAGAGTTCTGTTGTCAGACATATGTTCTTCCAGCAGCCAACCTCTTAACTCAGGGTAGAACTACCTCTTCAAATCACTTTATGTAGGCTTCTGTGTTGAGTCCCTGTGGGAAGATGAATAGAGGGATAACATAATCATCACTGCTGATCACTCCAAACACCTTCGTAATCACCATTAGACTCATCCAACTCTTTTCGAATCCTCTTCACTGATTGACACCCAAACACTTTGAAATGTTCGTGTTGGAGCTTCCGGCGCGAATGTCAAGCAGTGCAGCATGCCATTTCCAAATTACTGAATGAGTGAATTTCGTCATAGTGCCATTTGTCTCACATGTGATGCCCAACTGACCGTACTATACTATGCGTTCGACAAAATCAAAAACAAACAACGCGCATGCACGAAATTAAAAAAAAAAAATGGCGGTAATTTACCTATAGTACTCTGTAGTATATTATAGATATACTAATGCCTAATGCAGGCCTTGGAGGATGGAGAAAATGTTTCTTCTCTTTTTTCAAGCATCTCTTATGAAGCTTCTGGGGTGTTTTCCCGATCCAAGTCTATGCTTAACAAACATTTTACTATCTTGTCCTTTTCTTGTTTTTGTGTTTAATTCATCCACAACAATTTCTTTTGATTGATTATACGATATTTTTTAGAAGATTCCTCACCTGTCAACTCTCACGACACAGCAGGGAGTCTGCCAGTTTTAAGTTCTTTATCCCTGTTTATTGGTTCATAACTTGTATTCTCTCTGTTAACTGTTAAGCGTCGGTCTTCTGCTGATTCTGACAGATTTTACAAGATATTCCCTGTAAATAAATTACAGGGCATTTGTAAAAAAAATAAATCCTATTTCCAATAGAATTACATACCCACATACATACCAAAACTTTATTTTCTACCCAATAACTGGCAATATTTACAATCATGCCAAATAGATTCAACAATAGAACAAACACAGTGTTTATTTGCCAAACATTTCACATGGTAATGTTAATTTCTAAATTAACATTACCATGTGAAATGTTTGGCCACTCAGAGAAAACTAAAACGAGCCTACTTTTGGGAAATGTTTTTATAAAATCCTATAGATTTCGACTTTCAGTGAGATGCGGCTGTCGCCAGGCCAAACAGCACACAAGAGAAGTGGCTTTTTTCTTTCCCCACCGTGCTGAAAGAAACGTATGTTAGCGACTTCAAACAATTTCTAACAGCATGGACAACCGGCCAGTCGGCGACTTCAAACGAATCATCAACAACAATAAAGGCGGTTAGTGAATTTCCTTTTTTTTTCTTTTTTTTTTTTTTTTTACAGTGGAACAAATATTTTAATGTCTTTTGTAAGCTACTGTTTTTCAGTGTAATAACTACCCAAATACTTTAACTTAACGAAGGGTTATTTTAAATACTTTTTTGAATTCATGCATATATGTTTGTAAATACAAATGATTTCATTTATTTGACAGACATACCCACGTTTTCGTCAATTTTTGTTTGGAATTCGGACATTCAGATTGTTAGTATATAAAAAATATGTTAACGGCTGAATTTCCTACACATTTTCTTCTAAAAGAGATGTTAAGTGAAAATACTTCCTATTCTGTCCGTAAGAGTTTTGAAAACCGTTTCAGCGTTTCGTGTCATAGTTTGGTTCAGAGCCAGTGTGCCTTACCCCTCTTCGGAACCCCCTACCGATCTTTTCTATCTTTATTTATTACGTTACAAATTAAACTAAGCACAACTAAAAGGATGAAACATTTTCGTGGATTTTGACATTATTCTGAGATCATTTTGTCTAAATCCGTGAATTTATTTGCTTCTGCTAAATCTCGAAAAACACTATATAAAATTCCTTATTTTGTAACCATAATGCTGCCTGAATGTGTTAAAAGATTCCTCAAGTTTTTAATAAGAAAAATCTCAAGTTGGTGTTAAAAATTGTGGAAAAATATTGATTTATTTAAGATGGAATGATTCTATTATGACATAATGTAACATATTTCCATTTTTTTTATTTGAATTGTTCACCTATCTTGCATATTGCAAAGGTCTGTTCGTTGAAAAATTTATTTTTGGAACGTCGGTGTTACCAATTGTAAAGGTGTCCGATTGTAGATAGACCAATACTATTTATATTAACGATATCCCCAACGATCAGGATCCAAGCAAACAACAATAACTCTAAATTGTTAATCAACAAATATATATTGAAATAACATACTGGAACAAACATGCAATAAAATTGTTTTCAATGTATAGATTAAGGGAAAGAAGTTGTTCCCCTTTAACTATAGAATGATTTGTAATTGGTTGTTCGAAGAAAGTTCTCTTGAGAGAAAAATGTTCAGAAATCAATATTAGAGCAAGTATGCATGTTAAGAATAAATAACACAAGAATACAATTAATTAAAAATGTGTTGTGTATAGAATGGTTTAGATCAAAAGAGTTCTGGTTGATTGAACTTGGCAAAGTCACAGAGAGAAATGTAAGTTTATATTACGAAATTCTGTGTCTGTGTGTGCGTTTGAAATGTGGCGAGTAAGATCGTGGATTTGTGCTGACAGCTGGAATCTTACAGGATCTTACTGACGACTTGCGAAAAGTCGTCTCAAATAAGAAAAAAGGGTAGGCTCCCACGACAATGCGGGAAAACTTAATCTTGCACTAAAATATGTGATTGGTTTAAAAATTAACCAATCTCTACATTCGTACTATTAACAGAACAAGCAAGCAAGCTCAAACAAAACCGAAGGATTCAAAGAAACGACTGCGACGGCTAAATTGTCCTATATAAAAGTAGTAGCGATTTATTAGCCAATCGCAGGTGAATAAAATGTGGGCGTGGAAAAACATAGCAACCGCTACAATATGATCTATTACTGTGTTACAAGAAAATTTGTATTTTATATGAATGACATTGAATACTACATTAGAAAATTCAGATGTAGTAGAGTGGAGGCCCCTTAGATAGCTGGGGCATGAGATCCTTGTACTGGCCCTGGGTTAAATTATTAATTTTCGATAACAATTTAATACCGAATTGGTGATTTGTTTACAAGAGAAACATTGCCATGAAATGAGTAAATATTAGCATCACGCCTCCGTTGGAAATGACTGCTCGGAATTTGTAGAAAGTTAACATATTCGTTTTTTTTTGTTTTTTGTTTCTCCCTGGTTTTACCTTTTCTTTAGTTTATATTACATCCAGCCAACCAGACTAAGAAATTCATCTTGGCTTGGTGATTAACAACAACGTTCTCGAGTACAACATACATCCAAAAAAAAAAAAAAAAAGAAAAAAAAAGAAAAAAAAGAAAATAGTACAACGACCGAAACTCATATTGTTTTTTATATTCACAACGAATATAAAAAACAATATGAATTTCCTTATCAAAATATAAAAGAATATAATAAAATCGTGCTATTATAAGTTTTTAGATACTTACAGATACAGTTTTAGCAGGACTTTACCTGGTTCAACCACATTTAGTTGAAAAATGATCGAAGGGAGATCACTGCAATTATATTATTTAATTATGAATTTTTAAAATGTCATCGAAGGGAGATAACTCACATTAACCGGATTACTAAAGTAAAAATTAAAAGAAGAAAACACAAAATCCTTGGTCTTTTACGTGAAAAATCTAAAGTATTTTATCGAAATATTTTTCACAACTTTACTGCTGCGATTGCTTCTTTTTGTTACACTTCTTCACGATGTGGGCGATCATGGCCTTTCACAACTTGGTATCTTTTTTTTTGCTCTAAGTAATGATTGTCCCCGTACCATCCCCACCTACTTCCCCCTCCCTACTGGGCCCTGCTCCCACATATGTATTCCAGACATGTTACCTTGTAGTTTTGTTGATTATTGCTTTATGTAACCCTTTTTATCTGGGTAGTCATTGCAACAAGTCCAAGAAAATAGAAAACAAAATGCCTAAAAGAACTCATTGAATCAAAACAGGAATCATTATTTATGATGGAATACACACTTTATTTATTTATTTACCTGCCATATCCCTTAAGGGGAGTGATCATGGCGCCCCGGAACTTCATTTAAATCCATGAAAACTACTTTGATGCTATGAATTTATAGGAATAAATGCTTTTGTTAAATGCTGGAATCTTTTGCATCAGTTTACCTATTGATTGATAATTGTTTTTATTATTACCTCTTCATAATTAAATTGTTGATTTAAAATATGATTGTTTATTTTCTATCTTCATTCCATAACAAAACAGTCAAAATTTGTGCAAAAATAGGTTCAACTGACATTAAAAAATCTTTCTCAAACTCATCCCTAATTTAAATGCTTCAAGAAATCCTATTGGCTAAAAAAATACAACATTCGCCCACGCATTTCTTAGAAAAATTCGCAACAAGCTACCAAGCCGCTGGAGCCGATTTTGTTGTTAAAAAAAAAAAAAAAAAACTATAAATAGAAATAGCAAACGAATTTTTGTCGCATTTTGAGACTCACACACGCGAAAGATACACACGGGAATTATGTGCCGCCAAAGAAACAAACTTCCTTTATGAGAGATTAGAAAAATTGACACAACAAACTTTTTCACTCAATATCGTTCAAAGAAAAATCTTTTGTCTCAGTTAAATTCAAGCTTTTTAATCAAAGGCAGACAATTTTTAGACATTGAACATTTCCGAAACAGCAACAAACTTTTTCTCTAAAATATACGCTTGAACACATCATTACAAAGAAATTGTAAATTGTGTATAATCTGTTGTTTCAAACATGTATTTTTTGTCGTGATTGAATATCGTTACCATTTGGCCATTTCTTATAATTTATGTTAGTGCATATTGCATATTTTATTTGCAGTACAATCTTAAATATTCGCGCATCCTTTTTAGATCCACTACACTTGTGTGTGTCAAAGATTGCATAAAGAATATCTTACAAGAATTCTGGAAGATCTTCAGTCCAGAATTAAACTTAATGAACAATAATTTCCGGTGTAAGAATGTTCTGTAGATTCAGTTGAAAATCAATACTGTGATTGAGAAGTTTTCAGTAAGTGATAAATGAATCTAGAAGAATTTGGTGAGTGAGTGATTGAGATGAATATTTTAAGTTGAATTACAATGAAGTTGTTTTCGCGTTGAAGAAATTGAAATTCTAAGTTTGCATTTCAATGATACAAGCGTCGTGGACTAGTTTGGCAATTGCTAGTCGTTCGAAAATGCTCACTGACTAGGTTTGCTCGTGCATTGAATATATTAGTTTTCTGGTCACATGGTAGGCTCACGAACACGTTTAGAAATTTGGGCGGTCAACTCACTTTAAACACTACTGCGTGGGCATTGTTTCCATTTTTCATATATATTGACCAATCGGCAATAGCATTTACAAGAAACAATTTGGATCCACTTCGTGTTAGGCTGTACAATATTTGTTATCAGCAAGAGTAAATACAGAGTAAATCTACTCAAATATTTATTGTCCAATGAAATTCACTAAATCAGAATAGAATGATAATTAGATATTGGAAATTGGTGTGTAGAGGCAAAATCCTATAGAACCAAAAAATTGGAAGCCACCAGACGAGAAAAGGAAGAAGTCAAACGACAAGAGAGAAAGGCTCAACAAAATCGACCTCGTCCTTCACCAACATTACCATGCACTCAATGCCATTGGCTTTCCCATACAAGAATTGGTTTACTTAGTCATCAATGCCATCATCATAAAGGAAGCAATCAGAAAAGATGAAATTAAATTCTTGGTTACGAGATAAAGCCACCGCCACCGCCGACATTCTAATTCGTGATAAATTCTTTTCTTTTCTTTCAGGATGTCGCAAATAGTGAGTTGTCTCCCCTTTTCATTTTTTTTTTAAGATTTAAAAAAATAATTAAATCCAATTAAAGAAAAAGTATCAAGTTTCATGGCTCATACCTAAGCTTCTTCTTTCCTGTGTAACGTCTATTCAGGTCATGAGTGATCATGTCTCTCAACAACTTCTGGTACTTTGTAACTCAAAGTGAAGTTAATCTACTTTCCATCTCTCACATGCCCTGAGCTGCTATCCATTTATACAAGGTCACCAAATAGATTATCCAGTTTTCCTCTCCCTTTTTTAACTTCAGTATGTCCTGTGAGTGTTAAATTTTACAAGCCCTCTCTCCTCATTATGTGTTCCAAATCCGCCTTTCTGATTCTAAGTACAAGTGTACTTTTTGCTTCTATTTCCCTTAAAACTTACTTGTTACTCTTCCACTTGATAAGAAATTTTGTTACAATTTTCTCCCTTTTTCGTTAGTTTTGAGCATATCCTAAAAAATCATGAGATAAACATAACCATTCAATCAGAAAATACTACATTCATCCAAAATTGTGTACATGTAAGAAAACAAATAGATCATCTCTATTTTTAAAAAAGTTACCGAAAATCATAGAATTATCTGATTTCAGTGAAATTTTCAGCAAGAAAAAAGAAGAATTTTATATTGAAATATTTTTTTTTTATTTTGTTCAAGTATTTCTTTTCAGGCCAGTTATACCCCTCTTTACTTAACTCATTCTTTCTTTTCTTTTTATGTACCGTGTCCTTTCAAGACGTAGGCGATCATGACTCTCCACTTCCCCCTATCCCTTGTAGCTTTCAATAAGTTTCGTGCCTCTGTCAACTCCTCCAGATCACGTTCTGCCATCTGCCAGGTATGTCATCCGTTGCTTTCTCTTGTCTTTTTTCCCTCTATTTGATGTGGGCCCAAAGTCGGGACCACGGAAGGAAAACACGGAACACGGATTAGGTAAGAAAGATATATTAAACAAAAAGGTTACAAAGATAGTGTAAGTGTAAGCGGAGCTTACTATGTGCTAGTGTCCAATATTGGTAGTCGTACGCGGCTGATACTACGGTATTAGAATACAGTACACACACACACACACACACACACTCTCTCTCTCTCTCTCTCTCTCTCTCCTCCTCCTCCTCCTCTTCTCCTAGAGTGTTATATCGCATAGTTTATATAGTCCTGGAAGAGTCCATGTTGTAGGTATGTTACGGTCTCACAACACTATTCAACCTGTGAGTATCAGATTCTCCAAACCCTCCTTTCTCGTTACGTGTCTCAGAAATTTCATCTGCTTCTTCTTTATGTTAAGTATAAGCTTCCTTCTTGTTTGTATTCTCTCCAAGACTTCATCGTTGCTCACACGCTCGCGCCATGATATCCTTTACAATCTTTCTATAGAACCACATCTCCGTTGCCTCGAGTCTCTACTTCATCTTTGAGGAGACCGTCCAATATTCGCTGCCGTTTAGAAGGACAGATGTCACGTAGTAGCTCAGTACTCTTTTCTTTGTCACCAAAGAAATCCTCCTGTCTTGCAGTACTCTGCCCAGCTTTTGGAATGCGTTTTGGCCATCCCATTACGTCTTCGGATCTCAGCGTCGCACTTACCATCCTCCGTCAAAACACTTCCCAGCATACTTGATTTTAGTGTCCCCGGCCCGAAAATCGCATTTCGAGCTCATCCTCATTTTTATAGAGCTAAATCTCTGAAGGCAAACTGATATATCCTTAAAAAATATATGGTCTGAAATCTTAAGCAGAGAATTCAAAGGAAACACAAAAATTATTTTTTGTGATACTTAATTTTTTAATCCCGTTTTCAAAAGAACATGTTTTTAAATAATTTTATTTATTTATTTTCATTTTACTACTGTTTGATATTTTTATTTTGAGGAAGATCAAAAAATGAAAATCAAAAATCAAATTCTGAATTATGTTCTGTGACATAAAAAATACCCCTTTTCAGAACCAACAAAAATTATTGAAATGATTGCTGATGATATTTTTGTCTGCGTAATAAAGATTTTGTCATTAATGTTAGAAATAAGTAAATATAAAGAAATAACTTGGATACCATAATATTTGTTAAGTGGTTTTAATTGACCTGAAAAAGATTTCACATGTCGAAAGTCTGTATGATTTTGGAGTTACCTAAATGTATCATTTACTAAGTTTAGCTTTGTTTTGGTATAAAGCCACAAGTGACGTTTGAAGTAGTAATTAACCACACTTCCCTTGCTAACTATTACGCTGAAGTGTTTTACACTAACTTCTGAATTTCAAAGTTACCTTTTAGTTTTCTCAAGTTTGGTTTTATTAAATGTGTGGTGAAGTGCCAGAGAGACTTAGTTTTATTTATCGGAACTTAGAGAATAAAACAAACTGAATCAAGAGTATAAACAAATAATATATATATGTAGCAAAAATGTGTCTTTTAGTCTGTTTTGGCTTGGTAGTTGGTAGTTTAGAAATCAGATCTTGGTAGCAGTTGTTATCCTAGAAATAGGTGTGACGTCATTCTTTTCTCGGCTCAAAGAAGGACGGAAATGTCTTACGCAGATGACCGCTTAACTTCTTCACGCAACACATATGGCTAATTTCTCTGGCGGTTCCTTCTCATGTTCTGCCTCTTGACTGTCTGTTTATATCTTTTTTTGACAAGGCACCAAGACTACTGGCTCGAAGCCTGGTTTTGGCTAACATCAAAAATCTCTTTGTATTAATTTTTTGATTGGCCAAAATTATTTTATTTTCCGTCGTCCCTTTGTTTTTCATTATATATATATATATATATATATATATATATAGCGGAAGTTATACGTGGAGCCTCTCTTGATTTAGCAGATTTCTAGTCACAAATGGCTAATTTAATTTCAGCCTTACTATTTACTAAGTTTAGCTTTGTTTTGGTATAAAGCCACAAGTATATGGTACCAAGTGACGTTTGAAGTAGTAATTAACCACACTTCCCTTGCTAACTATTACGCTGAAGTGTTTTACTCTAACTTCTGAATTTCAAAGTTACCTTTTAGTTTTCTCAAGATTGGTTTTATTAAATGTGTGGTGAAGTGCCAGAGAGACTTAGTATTATTTATCGGAACTTAGAGAATAAAACAAACTGAATCCAGAAAATTCTGGTCCAGAAAATTTCCCCCATTTTTCGGCCGGGTTCAGTCTTTTCTTCTTCCTCATTTTTTTTTTATGTGAGGGTTGCCTTCCCATTAGTTGAGAGAGAAGTATATATGGAGAAGTTTAGAGAGAGAAGGAGAGAGAAAGAGATAAGTTTTTAAAGAAAAGCAAATGCCTTATTTTTATTTTAATTCTTTTTTTGTTGTTTATATATTTTATTTTCATATTTAAAAAAAAATTTTTTTTATTAGGACTCACTACAAAAGCTCACAAAACCACCCTACGGAAGCAAAATAATAATTTCTAACTTTCCTCTTCGTTTTCTTGTCTTTAGTGGGACAAAACAATCTCAATATTCTTATATACGGAATATAGTTACAAGAATAACCAACAAACAATACATTGCCAATGAAACAGAAAGAAAAAGGAGACAAGATATTGTAGGGCTGTAGTTATGATGGAGTTATGTGACAGCTAGTGAGTGGTGTCAGTTTATAGAACGCCAAAAGTAGTTGCTGTTTATTTCGCCCTGAAACAGGTCAGTTTCTATTTAGCACCAAGAGAAACAAGGCATACCCACCCATGCCAGTTGCTATGTAACTTGCGGAAAAGACCAGCCCACATCGATAGGGTGAACAAGAGAATCTACATGGTCAGAAACATAAAAGAAATCACCAACTTGCCCTTTTTCCCATTGGGAAATATTACAAGTAAGACCCTCTACTTTTTCACCACTTTCACACTGCTTGTTGTATGCATATATTATGATTTCTCTGTGTAGGACAAATTTCTGATAAGTATGTATAAATCAGTATGAAAAACTCGTCCTATTTGAGAACCATGCATGTTGTTCATTCCTTTCTTTCAACTATTCTATCCTGTCCGTGTGTTAAGGTGTTACTATATCGCAGATATATTAATGCCGATGATGGGAAAATGCAAACTGGGAATATTATTTCTTGCCTAGTACCCCTATTAATATGTTAAATTAAAATTGTATTGTCACCATTTACAGTGAAGCAAGAGTAGAATGTCTCTTGTAGGTGAAGGAGATGAAACTTGTGGATGAAGAGTTCAGGATCGCAGAAGATGGGTGTGCACATTTGAATTGGTGTATTGGCCATGTGTTGAGGCTAGTGGTGAAGGGAGTTTGTTGCCAGTTAGCCAAGAAACTGCTTTGATGGCCACTAAGTCGGCCCTTTCAAACTGTGTGGTCAGTCTCTAACCAGATTTTAGGTGGAAAAACGAAATAAGAGTGTCGTGTCTACAAAATAAAACACAAAATAAAAGCAACGCGGGGAAATGATCTTCACAGAAAATGAAGAAAACCTAGTTAAATATCGCAATAACATTTATACAGTAGATACATGTTGAAGATGAATGTTCTTTGTAGTGACCATGAAGAGACCAATAGTTCGATGTGATTTGTTGTAAGTGAGTGTACAAAGTTTCGAAGTTATTTTGTAGCGTGTCTGCAAAATTCGAAGTAATATGTTATACCAATATGTGTGTGTGAAGGTCATGCTAATGAGAAATGTGTGTGGCTGATTTCGTGCGATAGCAGTAATTTTAAAACACAGTGAACAAGGAGAGTTGGGACAAGAAGACTTACTTCGCCATGGCTTTTTGTATGTAGGAAAATCATCGCTGATAGACACGTTGTCATGGTAATGTGTGTCGAGGCTGGAATGGTTCACTGACTGTTCCGTTTCGCAGATCTGTCCACTGACTATCCTGTTCCAGATCTCTCCACAGACTTTCCGTTTCAAATCTAGTCGCTGTTTTTGTGGTGAGTCGATTACTGGCTCACGAATTCTATCTGAGTTCCGCGCGATAAGTCACCCGAGCCCTGAACTATTTCCAGGCCATTTGGAGTTGAACCGTACGGACATTGTAGGAATATCCTGATTGGATATGACAAGTCATCATATGACTTGTCATATCCAATCAGGTTCTAGAAACCACTTATTTAATTTTGGAGCCGTGTTTTGTAAAGAATTCTAAAGTTTTTTTTAGTATCTACTGATTTTTGTAGAATTTATTTGTAGGCGTCTCTTACTTTTTTTGTGCTTCACTTACTGGTCTAGAAAACAGTATTTATCTGTGTGCTCAAGTCGCAAAAAAATGTAACACAAGGTTGAAGTTTAATGTCGGTTTTCACTTTTCAGCAAATCCATAGAAAAATTGTTTAAGCCCCTTCGGCATCTCTCCTTTCGGGCATGCCTCAGGTGCTAGGTAGTGGGTAATGACCCCAGCTCACCTCCTGGAGGAGTGGTACTGCCTGGAAGGATGACCGTTCCTTGGATTTGAGATAATATTAAAAAGTGCAATTTATTAGCTGAAATGCTGAAGCACTCAAGGTGCATATATGAATAAGTGTTTTTTTTCATGCTGTTATTTTAGCAGCCAGCAGCGTTTGTAAATTGGTTCTTCTTCTTTATAATGGGTATTTAAATTTTACTTTTTTTGAGCGATTTTGTTTTGTAAGCTGGATGCCATGTTTGGGACCTACGTGTAGAGAGTGACTTTTTAAAAAAATTCTAATTGTGCTTTTGTAGCATTCACATCAACAGGTTTTAACATAGAGTGAATCAGCAATAGAAGTAGAATATAAAAAGTAATACTACTTTTCTCTTTTAAAAAGCCACGTCACTTCAGGGTGTAGACATTTCACGACTCTCCACAGACTCCTTTTTTTTATTATCAATAAATTGCTATGAATTCTATGGAGTGATAGAGCTTCTCATTGCCTTTTCCACCACTGGGAATGCAGAGTTTTCCTTCCTCTAAAGACTGTTTGCTACCTAAGGGCCGTTAGAGTGCCCAGTCTATGCTGCTATTTTTTTAAACTAATAATTGACGGAAGAAGAGATGAAATTTGATGTTTTTATCATCACTTTCTTGTCAAGGAAGCGTGAACGCAACAGACTAGCGCGGAACTTGAACTCGCTCCACCGATTCCACTTTTCATACTTATTTCAGTATCAGCACATACCAATATCACATTAAAATTTCTAATACGCACATTTGTCATTCAAAATCACGGCGAGAAAAAGAATATCTCTTTTGTGGACTGGACTTTTATTTAGTCGTAAACTTTCTTACAGTTAACACCGCCCAACTTGATTTGTTCTTCCGGCGAAGGCGGGAATATTTGAATTACTGTTTTGAATTGATCAATTGACGTGTTCGAAAATATCTAAGATGAGTGAATGTAAAAACAGTTCGAAAGAAAACGAAGCGATCCAGGAAAAGTCAAAGGAAGTTCCTGAGAATACGAATAAAAGTCCAGAGATGGCTGTTAACTGTGAAAATTCCAATGATTGTGCTAATAATGGTGGAAAAGAAAATAATACCGACCAAGTTGTATACAGAAGATTCAAATTCTTAAAACACGCTTTAGACAAAGTTATTGCCAAATGTTCTTCGGCTGGAAAGTAAGCGATTTTTGATAAAATATTTTTGACAGCTTTTCATGTTGCGAATCACTTTATTTATGAAAAATATTTTGGAAAGTTACCAAGAAGAAAACATTAACTTCGACGAGACTTGTCAGTTGAGAAAATTGTCATTAAGCATTTATTTGCTTAAATTTAAAACACTGACTTGTTAGTTGCGGTAAGCTAAACATGAACTACAATTAGTTTGACTTGAAATATTGATGATTTTGAAAAAACATTTATTTAAGCTTATCACAAAAATTTTCGACATGACTTACTGTTTTCTGCATTATTTCAAATCTAAGAGTAAAAATACTTGTCGAGAGGCATTAATTTAATTTAGTAGACATTTGAGTTTAATAAAAAAAAAATAGTTTTAAAATATGTTTAAATGCTGCACTCACAGCAACTATAAATTCTTATTAGAGAATATTTATTTACATTTGTCCCCAATAATTTTAATTTGATTGTTCACTACTGTCTTTCCCCACCTCACAAAAATACTTTATGGAAATAAATATATAAAATATAAAAATAAATGGAACTTTGAAATAAAATTTCTGAATTAATGATTTTCAAAAAAGTTTCAATCGATTAATCATTATATTATGACTTAGTTTTTATGTGCTTTTACAGATTCGATGAAAAATGCACCAAAACTTAATAGAAACAAAATTTTATCGCCAAAATTTTTGTTAAGAGCAGGGGATTTTTTTTTTTTTTTTTTTTTTTTTTTTTTTTCGAACTTTCGAAACTCTGGTTAAAAAAATTTGTTTTTCTTGGGCCAACGAGTGACCATATAATTAGTATAGAGAATTTTAGCGTCTTTTTGCAGTGAAAAATACATTGATTTGGAAATTGTTGGGCTTTAATGAAACTTTCCAGGACTTATTCGTAATTAAATTAAATTATTTTAGAGAAATATCACTATTTTTGAAAATCTTGGTAAAAATATTTTTTTTTTTTACATCTGTTATCCCTCACTTTATGAAATTTCGAGAAATTCGTTTTTGCATAGCTTAACTTCATGTTTAGTTATAAAGACAAGTATTTGAGAATTTAAAATTTAAATCATCAAATTTTTTTTGTCAAAAATAGGATCTCCAGTTACAGAAAATCTGCTCTGAATTCTAAAATAAGTAATGCAATAAAACTAAGATATTAATTAGAAAAGCTTTTTAATTGCTTAGATTTATGGACACTATTGTTTGTATATTCAATATACAAACAATATATACTATATTGTCTTAAAAAAGTTTTTTTTTTTTTTTTTTTTTTTTTTCAATAAATAATGAATTTTTACAAGAATTGTTTTCATTTTAAATTTTTTTTACTTATAATGATAAATTTTATAAAGTATTAAATCTTTTAAAAGCTCACTACACTTCAACCATCCCAGTACTTTAAAAAAAAAAAAAATTCTGTGTGTATTTAAATGTGTTGATTTTTGAGAATATGGATGTCCATCCACAACATTATCAGAAAATAAGAGAGATACCACCACTAATGAATTTAAAAATCAATTGGTAATTTTCTAACATTTACTCAACAAGCATCTTTGTAAGTTAGACTATAAGGCCAAAATACTATGAAATGGATTAAGTCCAACAATTATTTTAATATATTTATTGTTTATACATTATTTTTATAGATACAAATATTTGAGTAAATGCTCTGTTTATAATAAACCATATGAACAACATTTACTGGCCTGAATGTCTGAGAAATTTCATAGAAAATATGTATCCTCTGACAGGAATCAAACCTGTATCGTACACAGAACCTTCATATAGCCTAATGTGCTATACCATTTAGCTGCAGAGGAAGCATCTGGTTAGCAAGGTTGAATTACTGCTTTTAAACTACAAATTTCTCATGATTTCTATGGAACACAATGTAAAGAAATGACATTATTATGAAATGGACTAATATATATATATATATATATATATATGTATATATATGATGGTTCTGTTTAGGATACAAGTTCAATTTAAAACACTTCTTGTAAAAGTTGATGATTTAAATTCTCCAACAAGTCCGGCTTTTAACTAATATAAATATAAAGAGGCTGGAATTTTAATTTCTTGAAATTTCTCGAACAAATGGGCAAAATATGGCAAAAAATTGTTAATTTGACTGAATTCTGTGTTGTAGGATGCCAAAATCCACTTGATATAAGTTATTTTTGAAAGAATGTCAGCTCAAACCTGTCTCTTAGAGCATTTCAACAAGACTTTCCTGGCAAAAAGAGACAGAAGAAGAAGCAACTCTCC
>OZ010581.1:96375387-96462887 GCA_963932145.1 Acanthosepion lycidas | reverse complement strand
AAATTTGTTTTATCTCTAAATGTGCAAAACATTAAGATCTAATTGTATGAACTCATTGTGTTTTAATAAGCAAATTAATACCAGGCCACATCAGTGGTGAACCAAAACTTGGAGAGTTATGTTACTAAAAGGAATTAACTAAAATTGAGATATCCAGAAAAGGCATGGCACATGGAACTATAACAATCTACCCCCTTGGACTAAATAGAAGGTTTGGTTTGAAATTCTAACATATATCACCTGAGGAATGGTGGGGTGTACAATGGCTGAAACATTGTGAATATGAAAATAACGACGAGGACTACAGTCCAAACAATGTAAATCGTGACAATACCTCATCTCAGAAATATAGACAGATAATATTTTGATTTTGGAACAGTTTAAAATTTTGGGGGTCTGTTCTAGGATGGTGGTCTGGGGCCCTGGTATGAAATATATTAAAAAATGATTTATTCATTTTTTTTTTTATGGCTTATCAACCCTTTGCTGGTTATTTAAAGCAAGAAAATATTTTTTAGATTCTAAGAGATTAGACTGGTTTTTGTTTTGTCTTCCAAGATAATAATGATTTAGTGATACAAGTCTTACTAATTAACCCATAGCTGGGGGAGAAGAGGTGGGTTTATACCTTTCCCAAGGGTATTTGCACGTAAATGAATATGATAAACCCAGTTGGATTTGGAACACAGATCCTCGATTAACAATTCAGAGCAATTATCTATTACACCATCTGCACATCCAACTGGTAAACAAAGAAGTTGTGTAAAAATTCACTAATTGTTATATTGCCATATGCAAATTTCCTTTATTCACTCAAGTTGGTGCTGTGTTTTTGCAAAAGAATGTGATTAAATTGATGACAACTTTAGAAAGGTTATCCCATCTGTGGAAGTGAACAGGTTAAAGTAAATATTTTCTTTATATTTCTGAAATAATACTTTCACAATATCTTCTTTTTTTTTTCTTTTTTTTTTTTGCAGATTTTCCTGGTATGAAACCCATTTTCCAACATTGAACAAGAAAAAACCAACTGAATTAAAACACATTCAGGAGCAAGTCATCCAACAATTGGGGGAAAACATTCGGGTAAGACACCCACCTTTTCTCTCTCTTCTCTCTCTCTCTCTCCCTCCTTTTTCTTTCTTTCTATTTTCTTTCTTTCTTTTTTCTTTCTTTCTTTTTTCTTTCTTTCTTTTTTTCTTTCTTTCTTTTTTTCTTTCTTTCTTTTTTTCTTTCTTTCTTTTTTTCTTTCTTTCTTTTTTTCTTTCTTTCTTTTTTTCTTTCTTTTTTTCTTTCTTTCTTTTTTTCTTTCTTTCTTTTTTTCTTTCTTTCTTTTTTTCTTTCTTTTTTTCTTTCTTTCTTTTTTTCTTTCTTTCTTTTTTTCTTTCTTTCTTTTTTTCTTTCTTTCTTTTTTTCTTTCTTTCTTTTTTTCTTTCTTTCTTTCTTTCTTTCTTTCTTTCTTTCTTTCTTTCTTTCTTTTTTTTTCTTTCTTTCTTTTTTTTTCTTTCTTTCTTTTTTTTTCTTTCTTTCTTTTTTTTTCTTTCTTTCTTTTTTTTTCTTTCTTTCTTTTTTTTTCTTTCTTTCTTTTTTTTTCTTTCTTTCTTTTTTTTTCTTTCTTTCTTTTTCTTTCTTTTTTTTTCTTTTTTTTCTTTTTTTTCTTTCTTTCATTCATAAGCAATTATGAAGTATTGAGATGAAGTATTTTCATTATTCCAGACATTATTGAGACTGTGGGTGAAAGTTGATATAATGGTTACCGGCATGAAAAATGCAACTGATATCATAAATACCTTTCTTTAAAATTTGCCAAATATCCCAACATAATGTCTTGCCACTTGTACATTATGATGATTGGTTGAAGACTAATGATATGTAAGCCCTCAAATTATACCTGACTCCAGGGTCCTCATCTGATGAAGGCTTTATTTTGTTTTTTTTTGTTTTTGTTTTTTTTTTTAAATGGTGGCTTTATAAAATTATGTTATAATTCTGCTTGTTCCTTTCTGGGTTAGCACATACATTACACCCTGTCCCTTACCCACAAATTCTTGTTATAGCAGCAATGGACAGAGTAAACCTTTAACCCTATATTTTTTTTTTTTTTTTTTAACTTCCTGCAAGCCTCATTCTCTGGTGCATTGAAGCACTGTATGTATTTGTTTGGCAAACTTGTACCTTTGCACTCACAAGAAAACTGGTGTATCAAAAGGACAGTTTTCCCCTTAACTTTGCTACTTTTAATTCTCATCAATGTTTATAGTTTTAAAAAGTGATTATTAGAATTGTAATAAAACCTGAGCATATAAGGGAAGTGAATTTATACTTTTTTTTTTTTTTTTTTTTTTTTTTTTTTTTTTTTTTTGAGAATTGACAACAAAAATAATAAACACTTTATTTATTAGATTGTTTATTGGAATGGTTGGTAAGACACTGGCTAATTGCCAATCAATTCAGACTTTATAAAATGGTAGATAAGGGTTCCCTTATAGTTCACATATTTTAATATAAATTTATGAATAAAATATTGTTTCATATTTATTACTTTATAACTTGGTAAATGATAAATATTACATTGCATTAGTTTTAATTGTATTAGTTTTTAAAATGCTGTAAATATAAAATTATTCTTTCAAATAAACAATCTAATAAATAAATAGTGTTTTAATATTTTTGTAAATTCTTGAGAATAAAAAAATGTGTAAATTGACTTTCATAATATGTTTAGGCTTTATTACAATTCTCATCATCACTTTTTAAAACAAACATTGCCAATGAGCAAAGGTAAATAAAATAATATCAGTGTAAAGGGGGAAAAATGATCCTTTCCATATTCATTTTTATTTTTATTTTTTTGTGGGCACAAAGGTTAAATTTTGCCATGTGTTTTGAGAAAGAAAGAAATGGAAGATAGAGAAAGTGATAATGCTCGCATGCATTTAACATCTGCTTCAGTGAAATGTTTTAAGAAATAAACCAGTCAGAAATGATTAGTTTCAGTAATAAAAATAGTAAAACTGTTGAATTTCTACATGATTGAAAGAAAGAAATATCATAAAAAACTATTTAAAAAATAATTATAATGCGATATACAGTATATAACTATATAGGTATTTAATAAATGCTTATGAAACCAAAACATCAACCTGAAAATTCAAGTCATGTTCTTAAATAGCCTTGTTAGATTGAGACTTTCATATGGATGTCATGCATGGTACCAAATCCATTTCAGAAATATCTAAACTGTCAGCTGTATACAACTGCTTCCTAAGATCAATGGTGAAAAAAAAAAGCTTTGAGTAGATAAAGTCAGAGGGTCATGGCAAAGATCACTCTTCTTTGAACATTGTGGACTGGCACTATAAAATCACAAATAAAGAACTGCTTTATTTGAAGACTATCAACACTGGCAACAACTAAAATGGATATCACATGTAATTTGAAAGAGAAAGATTTTATAAATTTCAACTGAAAGCAATACTAGCTGCTCAGTCAATGAATGCCAGATGTTTCCTTCTAGGATAACAGGATGATATTACCATTACAATTTATCTCCCTTAAAATGACAATATGTCAACCTGTTAACCATACAATTTCCACTTAGTATAGATTATATGCCAGAATCATATTTTGAACAAAGTGAATATGATTATTTACTGTCAAACGAATATCCTCTTCTTTATTGTTAATATCAAAATGAATGTTTTGCCAGTTGTACCCTTACTATAAAATTTCATTAGTTAATAGTATAAAATAATTAAAAATAATTAATTAAAAATTATAAATAAATACATATTAAATAGTCTGTTTTGTATACTTTTGAGAGAAGTGTATCAAAAGCCAGGTTTGTGAAAAATTATTACATTTGTATGTAAAAATTTCTTTAGAATTGGCTCTACAAAGGACCACCAGGAATAATTGTCATCGTTGACTGTTGGGGATTGATTTTTTTTTTTTTTTTTTTAATATTAAAAAAAATATATATATATTCCCCTTGTGTGTGTGTGTGTGTGTGTGTGTGTGTGTGTTTTTGTCCAATCAAAAGGTGTGGTTCCACTCATGTAAATTTAAAGTTGGGCCTGTTTGATTCACTCTCGAGAGTATATAGGAACAGGGTTTATCGGATGAACATCTGAAGCAACTTAGATGTTAGATGCGAAAAAGGCCAGCTGGGACTTGAGCAGGAAGTAAATATTTGTTGTCTTCTATTCAATGCAAACAGCTTGTCTCATTGCCGGCATTGTCTCCTGTAAACTTTCAACAGATCCCATTTTTATTAAAATGAGAAGTTCTGTTAATGTCTTGTAGGTCAGAAGATCAAGTTCTAGCAAACAAAACTACATTTGAAGATTCCAGAAGTAATCCAAAGAACAGCTGCTATTATGTTATTAGATCTTTAAAATCAATAGGAAATAAAATTCTCTTAAGGATTTTAGTCAAGTTTCTGTTCTTTAAATAAATGTCTACAGAGAATTTGAGTTTAGGACAGCAGCTTATACATTTGTCTTTTTCTTTTCCTTTTTTGTTCCTCTTTTTTTGTTTTTTTTTCTTAAAAGCTTAGGCTATTGAGATAAATTCTTTTTTTTAAATATGTGAACAATAGTGGGCAGATTATCCCTCCATCATAAATACTTGAAAAATGGTGGACAGATTCTATTCCTCACCCACCAATAAAAACCTGCAGATGGGCAAAAGTTTTGGTTTTTTGTTTGTTTTGGGTTTTTTTATTTCTCCCTCTCTCCATAAACACAGGACAAAGATGAACTGGATCTTTTTGTACATAGAACAGTTTTGTTTTACCAGATACAATTTTTTTCTTATCATTAATTTATTCTTTCTTTTGATCGTGTTAACTGAAAGGTATCTTCATTTAATTATGGAAGCTTGTTTTCCATGTAAAATAACATACTTGTAAAATCATTGCTACTGAACAAGAAACACTGGGCAATTATTTGCCTTTTTATGTAGACAATTGGAAATATTATCTGATAATCTGAATACATCTGTCTTAGTTGTTTAATGATGTCCCTGTCTCCATGGAGAGATTTCATTCATTCACTATATAAATTTCTAATTAGTTTATTCTTAGTTTGGGGGTTGCTGGCATGGAAAACATGCTTAGGGAACTAAATTGTAGCCAAGGTTGCCTGTGTGCATTTCACACTGATGCACTTGAGAAGGGCATGAATTCACTTCTCTTTGCACTGTCCCATCAGCAGATAACTTGACAATAAAGATCTCATCACTGACATGTCATAATGGTTGACAATGAATGAGCACTTGTGAATCTGTCCAGTTAGGCAGTTGCAGTAAAATAACTGTTACTTTTATTGTCAGCTTTGACTGTGGAGGTGGGGGATCCAGTCTTTCAATCTTTTATCCAATTTTTTTTTTTTTTTTTTTTTTTTTTTTTCTAAGTTTCAAATGTATTTTCAGTTTTAGGGAGATGACAAAATTTCTGTTATATCATTTGAAATAGTTAATAATTTACTGTTCTATATCTGTTTTGTGTTTGTTTGTAAAACCCTCCATTATTTCCCAACTTGTAAAAAGTTCTGTTATAATGTTTTTTTTTTTTGTTTTTTTTTTTTTCTTCTTGTCAGACTGAAGCAAAATTGATGTTAGCAGAAGAAAACATTGAACAGATAATGAATGATCTGGATGTTCTTATTTACAAGACGCCAACACCAAAGAACTCCGTTGTATGGTAAGTTTTGTAATCTGTCACATGTACATAATACAAGTAATAAAGTAATTATCAAAGACAATAAAAATATATTAACAACAAAGAAGTAAAGAGTCAACGGAAAGATTATCGATTGCTTATCAGTTAATACACGACTGTGTAGAGCTGCAAAGAAAGTACTAATTCAAATTGAAACGTGTGACTTTAACGTCCGGGTTAACACAATAATCAACATATAATTGTAACCACCCAATCAGTGGTATGATATCACTATTTATAGTAAATGGCAGTCTATATTTTCATTGGCTAGAGATTCATGTTCAAACTCTTGTGTCAGCAGTGACACTTTTCATTCATATTTGGTATATGTGGGGGCAGTTGTTGGGGGCAATCACTGATTCTTCTATTAGTTTACCTGGGTCATCAAAAAAAAAAAAAAAAAAAAAAAAGACTAATATTTAAATAATTTTCCAATTGCAATGCACTTCCATGAAAACTTGCTCTACCTTTCCTTACGTTCAATACTTCTTGAATATTAAACTGAATGAATAGCATTTTATTGAATAATAATAGATGTTTTTTATTTTTTCAGAATTTCTGGAATGAGGAATTAGCATAATTTACACTATTTATATTCAGATTTATTATCGCAATGTTGTGCTTTTCAGCCTTCTTGTGCACTTGAGTTATCATAACATTCCTAAAAAAAAATATTACTTTTACTTTTTTTTTTTTTTTCATTGGAATTTGTCATCATGCTGATAGTTTGAACATAAGCATTTAGACAATAAAATTTTGTTTTCGGCAAGGTTGGCGTCTTTTTCATCAAGCTATGCCCTTTTTTTTAGCGATTTTGTGGAGGTACCTAATATTACCTTATGAAAATTGAGATGTAGTAGAGGGGTCCATATCATAGATGTAGTGGGAGGGCATATAGATTCAGGGGTGGGGGTAGCTGTCTGTCTGTCATGGCTCCAACTCGGTTTTGAATAATGTCATTGCTTGATCCATCCTTGCATATGGACCCACAATCCTAAAATTTTGGATTCCCAAGTTTTCAATATTGCAATTTTTTCAAAGAATTTTTTTTTTTTAACATGATTTTTTACGAGAAATTTTTTGTACCATAACAATTTTTATAACTTGGAAATAAATTTGGGAATGATCGAAATTAATTGCAAAATTCAGTGTAAGTCACCTATGAAATAAAAATAATTATTTGTACAAAAAGTAAGGATCTATGTACATCAAATTGTTTTTAAATTAAGTGATGGTAGAAGAATTATTGTTGAACTTTTAAAAGGTAAGTTTAAATATTAATGCAGAGATCAGTTTTGAGTTTTTCTGTAGTTTATCACATCTATTCCTCCTTACCTACTGTGATGAAGGCCCAATCAAGAGTCCTCACAGGAGCTAGCTTAAATGCTGTCCAATAGGGCAGCTTTTAAGCTAATATATCATATTTTTATTACTTCAAAGCTCCTAAGAAAATTAAATTTCAGTATTAAAGAGTTTATATGCCATTAAACAAACAAATCAAATCGGATACAATTTTATGTTAAATTGCTTCCTACAAGTTGGGTATTTAAAGTCAAAGCAGACACTGTCCCTTCCCAAAAGCTCTTGGTCTTAAAAATGTGCTGGAAATTTATGAATGTAACTAATATAACAAGAGCTTTTTGTTGAATTTAAACCTATTTCTTTATGTATGTGAATGAAAGAATTTAAACAAAAAAGTGTCAGAACCACAAAATTCCACAGTTTCATGAAAAATCCTTGTCAATATTTTAAGATAAAGTATATTTTTTGAATTGGTTTCTTTCAATGTTAGCATAGATTTATGGCCACAAGTTTAAACACTGGTTCCCATACAATCACTAAAGTTAAGCAAGGTTGAGCCTGACCAGAAGGGTGATTGATGGCTTGGGAGTACCAAGTACAGTAACTTGTACGTGCATGTGGTGTAATGGGTAATAGTTTGGAATTGTTAATTAGACAGCCGAGTTCCAATTCCTACTGGATTCATTATATTCACTTACATGCAAATACCCTTGGGGAAGAGAGGTATAAATCCACCTTTTCTCCTCCCAGCTAAAGGTTAATTAGTAAGACTTGTATCACTAAACCATTATCTCAAAAAAAAAAAAATCCTTGCAATCTATAAATATTTTCTGGTGTGTTAAATAACCTGCAAAAGGTTGATAAGTTGTAGAAAATGAATTAACCAAACCAAACTGAACCAATCTTGGCCTCCTTAAATTGCAACACACACACACACACACACGCACAAATTGATAGATTAAATTGTCTTCGGTTTGAGCTTTAAGATTCAGTTTATTTATTGTGGGGGTGTCTCTGTCATCATGTGATAGCTATAAACTCCTCTTTCACACCAGTGTTAATGTAGTGGTTTTGATCCTCACTGGGTGTCCTACTATAAATTTTTTCTTTTTTTTTTATAAGCAACTTAGGATTTTGACTAGAACTCTGGTTACTTATTTTTGGTACAAGAATTTGTTCTCGAGTTGCTTCTTTTTTTATTTTATGCTTGGGTCTGATAAATAGTAAAGAATAAAAACATTTCATTGTAAGTAAACTAGTAGAATTGGTAGACTTCTTAAAATCAGTATAAGATAATGTATAATTTAGTAATACTGTTTTTTGTTCATTTACACTATTTATATGCGGACTATTGCTTCATGTCTTTGTTATCCCATTTTTGCCAATCTGCTCTCCAATCTTCATCAGGTGTATGTCAATCCAGGTAACCTACAGGAAATTTTGAACTGAAACATTTATTTGATTTATGGGGCTAGACTTCTCGTTCCATTGCCCATTCTAGGGATATCTTATCTAGTTCTTTGTAACACTCAGTTATTGCTTGCCCTGTTTCCATTGAATCAAAGTACACACTGTCCAGCCCAGGGATTGAACTCAAAATTATTATATCACCAAATTCACAAACCAATGACTTAATCCACTAGGCTATTGTGTATTGATATACACCTGATGAAGGTCAGAGGGCACAACAGTTGAAAGCTAATAACAACAACAAAGATGAGGAGTCTACATGTAAATAATAACTTCTCCCAGAAATTAAGAGAAACTTTTTGTTAAAATTTATGTTTCACTCTCTCACTGGCTGTAATTTTCTTAAGCCACACTGACATCAGTAGGAGGGTTGCTTAAGATTTAGTCAAATTTGATTACAGTATTTCTCTAAAGAAGTGTATTATGACAAAATACGATGCTCAACTTAGTAAATATGTCTTTGTTGATTTAAATATATGTAAATGTTTTCATAAGGTGTGGAGTCAAAGCTGTTTAAACTATTCTCTCATTGATATTTTTGTGTTTGATCGACTTGCTGTAAATTGTTCTTGCTTTTGTTTTAGGCGTCCAACTGGCAATGTAAAAGATGATGTCAGAGCTCATCTGATGCCAGAAAAGATAAAATTTCGTGACAGTCTGAGAGAATTGCTAAAGAACCTGGAAGAGGAAAACAAGCAGTTGAAAGATGTTGTATCTCTTCGGAATAAAATGCTCCTCAGAACCAAGGAGCAACTTGATAACCATACGTTGTTCTTCAAAAAGGTTGGCAGCATTTAACTTTTGTTTGTATTGTAGGATTTGGGGTTTCCCCCCATTTTCTGGCTTCCTTGTAAAGATATTGTCATTGTGTAAGATTTTTTTAAACATGAATTTGTCAATTTATGTTTTAAATTTGATATTTTTAAAAATTTATTTTCAAAATATATCTGATATTAATTATTTAGTAAAAATGTCATTTCATTAAATTTTCCTACATTTAAAGATAAATCATTGGTATGATTCTAAAAGTGGTGTAATATGTTGAAATACTGGTTCCCATACAATCACTGAAGTTAAGCAATGTTGAGCCTTGTCAGATGAGAGATTGCTTGGGAATACCAGGTGCTATAAGCTTGGAGGTGTGGGTGGTATAAATGGTAACAGCTCGGAATTGTTAATTGGAGAACCAAGTTCTAATTCAAGTTATGCACAAATACCCTTGGGAAAGGTATGAATCCACCTCTTCTCCCCCTCCCCATGATTTGGGTTAATTAGTAAGACCTGTATCATTAAATCATTATCTTACAAGCTAAAACTATTTTCTGATTTCAAATAGCAAGCAAAGGTTTGATAAACTGTAGAAAATGAATAGATCAATAAAAGGGTATAAGTTGGCAGATGCCCCTTTCGTGTTTTTCCATTTTTTTCAAATGAGCAAACTGATTCTTATAAGTGATTTCCATTGAATTTTTTTTTTCTAGTTCAGCCAGTCAACAACCCATAATATTATCTTTTAATTGTAAATCACCTTAACTTTTCTTGGATGAGGAGCAGTACCTCAGTTCAATGCTTCTGGCTACAATATGCTCTTTCAACATAGATAATAGATATTATTTCGATACAAAGACTTTTCGTGAATGTGGGCCCCAATGGAGATATGAGTATTATTTCATTTTCTTTATTTCACAAAAAAATACACTTACCCACTTTTAGCATTACACCAATGAAATATGGAAAGGCTTTAAAACTCATCATTTTTTAATGTTTATATTTGTATAAATTCAAATGCGCCAATAATGGAAATGAAGCTATGAGAAATTTAAATTCACGTTTGAAAACAACCCTATGAATCGTTAGGTCACCTTTCGAGAGAAAATTATGAAAAAAAACAAAACATCATTGAATTATCCCGCTTGTCAATTTACTTTTTGTACATGAAGAGATAATATTCTATAATCAGTATTTAACAGTGATCTCCCTTGAATTTATTTTTTTCGTTTTGCGTGTCAACAACCTATTATCATTTAATCACCTGACATTTTTTGGGGATGAGGAGCGGTACCTGAGTTCAATGCTTCTGACTACAATGTGCAGTTTCGGCTACTTACATGTTACATACAAGTTCATACTTTTAGTATTAATATCAATACTGCTAGTGAAAGATATTGTTTTAAAAGAAATTGCAAGTAGATATTTCAATTCAAGAAACTTGGAGAGGTCAGCCCAAACTAACAATCAATGTTGAAGATCCCAAAATTTCAGGTGGAAAAAAAAAAATAATAAATAAAAAATAAAGCTAAATTCTGTTGTTTATTTTTCTGTTTTTTTAAAGTTTTCAATATATAATGTCACTTTGATATTTAACTATATATATATCTCTATAATAATAGGCTTAGTCTTACCTATATGTATAATATGCATGTAAATTTGATCATGGAAGTTAAGCAATGTCAATTACTGTACTTAGATGGGGGATCACTTGAAAACACTGGGTAAAATGAACAACCTCCTACAATTTGAAATATGTTTTGGTTTTAAATAACTCACAAAAGCTGTATAAAATGAATACTTACTTGGATACCTCATAACAGTGGATGGACTTTTTTTTTTCTTTAATTTGATTCCCCAGTTTGTCTTAAATGTAATTATGTTGGTATATTTCCCAGTATAAGGTTTCATTTTTGACTGATTATTTTTTTTAATCAGTATCTTTGATTCTTTATTGTTGTCCTTTATACAAAATATCCACTATTCACTTCAATTTTCTTTTTTTCTTTGCAGATGATGGACACAACAGATACAATACAGAAATCATTTGTATCCCCAGAAATCTAAAACCTTATTTGTATATTATTATTATTATACCTAATTCTTGATTCATTTCAATCTTTGCGTGACAATAAAGATTTTATTTCTTTTAGTCAGTAATTGTCCATCTTGTTCAATAGATTTTCTTATTGAAGCCCATGCCACACATACACACACACACACACTTTGTTTATGAAATTTTAATTTATGAACTTACTGTAAAATAACATTCATATAAAATCTTTTCTACAGAGACCAGTAAGCATAAATAACTTAAAAAAATTTTTTTTTTTTCTTATGGTAAAGTTCACCTTTTACAATTCCTGGGGACCACTTCAGGTAAGGGGTTACTTTAGGAGGTAATTTGTGTGGATAGGTGTGGAAGATAATGGATAACCCTAGCTTTAAACAGGTTACAATTGTAGTGATCGGGGAAACATCTTCTTTGGAGTCAGTTCCACAGAGCAGTGGTTTGCAGGAAGAAGCTGTTACATAAGCAGAAATATTCTATCAAGATTTGTTGATCTCATTCTTCTTCTGTTTTACACACACAGTTTTATATACTAAAATTCACTCAACACAAAGCTCAAGAGCTCTTCAATGTAGAGGCTGATTGTTAAAATGGTTATGGTGAATGATATGAATGAAAGAGACAGTAGTAAAATAAAGATAATGATTAACTCTTGATTTGTAGAGGTTAAGATTGTAGTGTTCAGGGAAGCAACCATGTGGGAGTCTGTTGCACAAAATGGCAGGTCTTGGTGAAAAGCTGCCTGACTGGAAGTTTCTCCTTACATCTGGAGGAAATGAGGATGATTTGCCTCCATGGATGCAGCATGATGTATCTTAGCTGTAAAGGTCTGAACTAGCAGAACTGATGAGTAGATCTTATCTGAAAATTTGTCAAAAATATTGATGGAGTAGCAAAAAACTTGCAACATTGTGTCTGTGGAAAAAGGTGGGTGTTACCATAATGTTTCAGCTACAACCGTCTTCAGGAGGTGTAATTGGAATGGAAAGAAGTAGATTATGGTACTAATAGTTTGGTTCAATCAGTATATCTACCACCATTTTGCTTTTGTTTGGTTGTCATTTTAGTGTTCTAGTGAACACTCTTAAGAAAGACTATTGCTACTGTAGTATGCGATTCTCACCAGGAAATACCAGATGGACTGAATTGGATTTAATGTCAATAAGGACTCTTTGTCCCAAAAGAAGTTAATTTCTAAAATGTACTGGGCTCACCTTAGATCATACCAAAATAGATTTTGCACTTACCATCACACCAGACTATTAGAGAAGCTATGTGCATCAATGGATTAATCTGAAAGTTGACCTTGCTACCAGGTGCAGTTTCAAGCTTGCAGGATGTCAATGGCAGCTCCTGACGTGAAAAGATTGACACAGTTACACTTAGACTTACATCCTCATGAAAAGAAGAATCCATGTTTGGAGAAAAAAAAAAAGAAGCCATATACACACATCAATATTAATAGATGAAGTCTGGAGTTGAATAAGCAATAATTTTATATTTGAGAGATTTTCTTATATAGTTTGTACACCTAAAGAAGACTGTAGAATGGATTGGTAACAGCAAAAATATATGAGCGATTGTCCAAAATCTCTTGCGATGATAATGACTTAAAATTACAGAAAAGCAAAAATATTATAAAATGGGGTGGGGAGGAAGGGACAAAAAAAAATGGACAAACATAGATGAATGTGTCTAATAAAACAGTGTCAAAAGGATGTTTTTTTTTTTTTTTTCTCATGATACTGCTTTTTTAAATACCTTCACTTTTTGGCAATATTTATTGTTTGAAAAAGCAATGATTAGAATTGTAATAATATATAAAAGTGCATTTATACATTCTTTTTGTTCTTGAGAATTGAGAACAAAATAATAAACATTATTAAATTTATTTACACTATTCATTATATTATTTATTGAAATGGTTGGCAAAACATCAGTTAATTGCTAATTAATTCAAACTTTATAAAATAATGAATAGTAAGGATTTCCTTTATAGTTGGTTCACATATTTTGATAATTTAGTAAAAGTTTATGAATAAAAAATTGTCTTTACATTCATTTCTTTGCATTGCATTAGTTTTTAGAATATTGTAAATATAAAAATATTCTTGTAAATAAACAATCTAATAAATAGTGTTTTAATATTTTTGTTGTAAGTTCTCAACAAAAAATATGTATAAAGTCACTTGTTTAGATTTTATTCCAATTCTAATCATCGCTTTTTAAAACATTAACATTGCTGAAGAATGAAGGTAGTTAAAACAGTGGTGTCATGGGAAAAAATGTCCTTTTGATGTCTTATTATGGGCACATGTTATCCATGTTTACTGCAGACTGCAACTAATGTAACTTAAGAATTTAATTTTGATCATTGTGCATGTTTTACTGGCTGACACATCTCCACAAGTAACCAGGATGTTGAGGGATGTCTGTGTGTGTTGTTTCATTTTTTTACATATAGTCATCATATCTAGAAGGACTAACAACCAAGGTTCAAGATGTTTCATCTATCGATTATTCTACTAACTTGTTTTGAATTCAAGGTTGTCTTTCTAGACTGATTGTCAACCATGGCTAGAGAGCCCAGTCTGCCCTACTATTGAACCCATAGCTGATGGGGAGAAGAGATGGATTCATACTTTTCCCAAGAGTATTTGCATGTAAGTGACCGTAACCAACTCTATTGGAATTTGAACTTGCCTCTGATTTCTTATTCTGAGCAGCTATTAATTACTCCAGCCACACATTCAAAATTTGTCTTAATTTATGTGCATTGAAATAATGATTGTAAAAAGGCTTTTTTTTTTAATAATTGTTTTGCATAATTTAAAAATTAATTAAAATATGACTAAAAAATTAATTGTATTGAAATAATATACTATAATTCTTTTTAATATCAAATAAAATTTCAAATAGTGCAAACAGAAATCCATTTCATCTGCCAAGTTAATGTGCTTGTGGTATAATGGATAGTGGCTTAGAATGAGAAATTGGAAAGATGTGTTCAAATTCCAGACAGGTGTGTTATATTCACTTATACACAAATACCCTTGGAAAAGGTATGAATCTCCCCCACCTCAGCTTTGTGTTAAATTAAATGTCTGGAAAAATCATTGTAATTCTATAAAAAAAAAAAAAAATATTCATTAATACAATATTCACTTGCAAAGATACAATTATTCTTAGAATTCAAAATATGTCTTGGCTTTAAATAGCCCACAAAAGGTTGATAAGGTTTAAAAAGATCAATCAATCAAAATATGACACTGAATCAGTTTTGGGTATGAAAGAATTTGTATACTTACTGGACATGGCACAAGCTTGAGGTTTGCATTTTATGGTGGGTCATTCAAAAATAGCCCAGCAATTTTAGTTATTAATGCTGATATGAGTTAATTCATTCCTAACCTACACCATAGTGTAGGGTGGACATATCCTTTGTCACTAAGCAACAAATGTGTTTTTAGTTTGCCTTATCTGAAAATCATAACCAAAGTTGTAATGGATGCAACCAGGATCTTTGATGTCATCAACAGAATCAATGGAAAATATCATAATGCTGTACAAATCACTTGCAAGACCTCTCTTAGGGATGCTAAGGCCAGTGGGCATATTCTGACTTATCAAAGACATTTAAAAAAAAAAATGAAGTTGTTCAAAAGTGAAGATAGATTTCATTAAGTGTACTTACCAACAAAGACAGAAATGTAACATTATTTCCTTGGAAGACAAGAAACTGAAAAGATTTGATTTTGATTTTTGTTTTGTTTTTTTTTGTTTTTTTTTTAATCAATTCACCCCCAGCAAAGTGATAATGCCACTAAGCTACAAGGGTCTACTGGGAGCGAAAGAGAATGAGAAAGCTTTAGAAAGAACCAGAAACCCATTCCTAAACTGGAAACAAGTTCCTCTACTCCAGTTCAAAAGGTTGAGGAGGAATGTGAACTAAGATGATAGGCAAACCTGTCTACTCCTACATTCAAGATTTTGAATGGATCTAGAGATTATAGGGCAATGTTTAACCTTTTTGTCTGCCAAAAAAATATGGTGTGTCTAAAGGAGAGCTTTTCCCTTGACACCACTATTATTTTGTACTACCTTCACTCCCTTGGCAATATTTATTTACAAGATTATAAAAATATGTGAACTAAGTGTTAGGTTGTCACACATGAAATGATGCATTTTTTGGTTGGTTGTTGATCCGATCATCTAATAAAGTAATTTCCTTAGTATATAAAAAAAAAATCTTTACTTATTCCTGGTTCTTTTCCTTTTTTCTTTCCAGATAATTTTTCTTTCAATAAATTGTTACTCATAAGCCTAATGAAAATGATTACAATGATAGTAATCTTACTGAACCATTTTGGCATCAAATCATTAAATGCGATGAAAAATGGATAGTCTTTGACAACAGTAAGAGAGTAAGCTAATGGTCAGATGCAAGTGAATCACCAAAACAATATCCAAAACTTCTACTGCACTCTAAAAAGTTTATGATTAGTATATGGTGGTCCCTCAAACGGGTTATACATTATTCATTCTTGCCTGAAGGGAAAATAATAACAACAACCTTGGATTATGGAGAAATCGGATGTATGCAGGAAAAAACTGAAAAAGAAACATTCCTGACTTGTGAATAGGGATGGACCAATTTTTGCTGTACGCTTCTCAATCAACTGTCCAAAAGTTGCATAGCCTGAATCATGAAATTTTGCTTCATCCTCCATATTCACCTGAGATTTCTACTACTGATTATCACTTATTTAAGCATCTTGAGCTTTTCATATGCAATAAAACATTCTCCAATAAGGAAGAGGTAATTGAAGCATTTGAACTATTTATCATATCAAAGGATGAGCATTTTTTTAAAGATGGGATCAAGAATTTGGAGGTACATTGTAGAACTGTCATTCATCAATATGATGCCTATTTCAACTAAATAAATTAGTTATTTAACATTTTAGAAACACTTTATTCATTTCCTATAAAGTGCATCATTTCATGCGTGATAACCTAATACAATGAATTGCTGATAGGTCCTGATGGGTGGACTGAACAATTACAAAAAGTTTTGTCTATGAAACTCTGAAGTCAGATATATATAAATATAACATCAATCAACTAAATGACATATTTTATATTTGTATTAATCTTATTTACCTTTTATATATATTAATTATTTACCATTTTATAAAGAAATAATTGTGAAAAGAAATCTTTTTATTCAAAATTTTTTTTAAATTATCAAAATATGCAAACCACAGAATAAAGAAAATATATAAATTCACTTTCATATCTTTGGGTTTTATTAAAATTCTAATCATCGCTTTTTAAAACAAACATTGCCAAGGAGTGACGGTAGTTAAAATAAGTGGCGTCAAGAGAAAAAACCATCCTTTTGACACAGCTTTATTGCAGGCATGAAGGTTAAACTTTGCCAATTATAGAAAGCCCTTTGAGCATAGAGACTATAAATCTTTGTGAGGACATAGTAAAAACATTAACCAAGCTTAGAATATTGATGCCACATATGGTTTGGTGTCCGTTATTTATTTTGAGCTCCTTGATAAAATCCAAAGAATCAGTAATATTATTGGTCCTTGGTTATCTGGTGACTTGGCTTCAGTCATTTTCCCATCACTGTAAGGTTACCTCTCTGTGTCTTTTCTATAAATACTTTCATGCTAATTGTTTGGACGAGCTTTTCACTATGGTACCTAGACATTTTGAATTTAAGTGCAGCACTAGATTGACATTGAGATCTTGTCTATTTACAGTTGAGCTGGTTAGATGTAACTGTAAATTCTATGTTAAGTTTCCTTTCTTTTTTTTGCATTTCTCACTTGTGGAACACCCTTCTGGCTCCATGTTTTCCAGCCAACTTTAATCTCCAAAAATTTAAATGCAATGTCAATCGCTATCTACTGTTTTCCTCTTCCCACTCATTATTAATGGTTCTGTTCCTAATTCTTCCACACCCTTGTGTTTTAGTGGCTTTACTGTCTTGCATGGGGTGATACCAATTTTTAAAAAAAAGAAAAAAAATAAGAAAGGTGTTCATTTTTTCTCTCAGAGAGCCAACCTTTTCACCTCCATTGCTGGAATATATTTTGAAACATTTTTTTTTTTGTACCAGATAAGTATTCATTTGGATTATTTTATTGCTAATATACAGAGAGGAGACTAAGATGCAATATTTGTTTATATGTATTAAAATACAATTTATGACTTATCAATTTTTATTAACCGTGTCCAAGCATGAAAAGATTATCAACTGGAATGAACTTATAGATGGAGCATTTTACGTAAGAACTGTTCAGGAATTTAAACATGTGTAAGAAACAAAGTAGATGAATCAGAGGGTGCTAGGTAAATATGCCTCCTACCTTTGTAAACATGGTTGACAAAAAAAAAAAAAACTGAGGAGGTAAACTAAACTACTCTTAGGTACCTAACAGTAGGTGGGAGATATTTATTTTTAATTTTTACACTCTTCCCCAGAGTCCAAGGAGGAAACAGTAATTAATATAATTGGTTCAAGTTTTTCTTGCATCCTTTTATGATTGCATTAATTAAAAAAAATTATTCTATTGTTCTTTATTATTCCTTCCTTTAAGTGACCTATGAGGGTTGATAAGCCATAAAACATAATAACCAACCAACATATTCCTTCCAGAATTACGACATTCCATTCTTTGATTAACTTAATTTTTTATTTAATTTATTTACTTAAATTCTAAATTGTTGACCCATTAAATGATTTTTGAACCTTGTATAAAGGAGTGAAGATTGGCAGTTATCAATTTCAGGTGGTATCCACCAATACCAAGACTTTGTGTCACAATTATCAAAAAGAAATAACATAGAGACAGCATTTTGAACTTGCCTGACTACCATTTACCAAGCATACTGTTCTGGAAGGAGACAACAACTTGAATAGAACTGCTAACTAAATGAAATAAGTCTAACTAAAATAGTGATGCAATCTCATATTTTGATACGGTACAATCAGATCATCATAATTGAACTATTGTTCTTGCTATATCTACCATTAATTGTAATTAGGCTGAATATAATTGCTTATTGGAGGTTGAACCAGCCCAATAATAAGCAAGATTATCTTATCCCAAGTTATTAGTTATTATTATTAGCTATTATTCTTAGGTTTTCTTTGTTTTCATTTTTCACCACCATAATTGTCAGCATTAGATGTGTGCTTATGAATTCCATTTAGTCAATTGTTTTATTAAAGTTGTTGTTTTCTTCCAGGACTATGTGTCCAGCAAATGGTATGCAAGCCAAATATTTAATGTATGTGCAAAATAACAATGTAATTTATATGTGCTTTTCAGTATGGTCTCGCTCACTTTAACTGTTACACATGACATCACATTGGATAGACTTAAATTTCAGCTTAGTTAAAATACCTGATGTAGCCACTGGATTCTTGCCTATCTCATTGACAACACCAAAAGCAGAACAAGCCAGAACTTTGGATAGTGTACCTACAATTTCAATCCTGTTATGTGGCATATTATTCAAAATTTGGAAAAAAATGCAATAAAAAAAATTAAACTTGTTGAATTGAACAAAACTTGCTGAGATGATCGGTTATATGTAAATATTGTGTGTTAATGGTAGAAAGGAGATATAGCTTTGCTTACTTTAAGCCATTCATCTTGGTTTCATATTTGTCTAGCTATACTGGACAACAGCAGAGAATGCATATAGGTGTTTCAGAAATAGGTTCATGTCTAACATAGGGTTCCAACAAATACCTAATTATTATTTAAATTACATAAGCTTATCATAATTTCCAAACCTCAAACCAGGGCAATTTTCAATTTTTACTATAGGCTTAGTGTTGTGGTATAATAAAGTGTTTTCATGACTCCACAATCTTTTAGACATCAGATATATAAAACAACATAATAAACAACTTAATTACATTCAGACTAATGTTTCACATTGTTGATGTCATTATGTTTTAGCTGTTGTAGCCTCCTGTTTTTTTTAGGTATCCTTTGATCCATTTTACGTTCAAGATTATCCCTCAGTCCAATAGTTTAGTACATTAAAGCATTGGTTTGTAAATTCTGAGTTCAGTCCCTGAGTTGGGTAGCAGATTTAAACTCAGTGGAAACGAGGCTAGCAATAGTACTGAAAAGTATAAAAAAGACCAAGATGAGATATTCCTAGACATGGACAGCAGAATGAGAATAAATTTACCTCTGTAGATTAAATAAAAAGTTAGTTCAAAATTCCCAGAAGGTTATCTGGATCAACAGACTCCTGAAGATGACCAGTGGACACAACAGCCGAAACGTGATAGCAACAACTAAGATGTGGACATTAGTTCAAATGTAAATAATACTAATCATCTCAAAAATTAAGATGGAAACTAACAATTTATATCACTGGGACAGACTCATGGAATATAGGTAAATGTAAGACTAAACAAATTTAAAAAACAAAAACAAAAAAAGTTGAAAATGAAACTATCAAAGGAAGACCATCTTTCAAGTGTTGTTAATTTTTGTTGTTTTAACTTCTTATAGAACTGTAAAAAGACAAAAAGCAAACTGTTTCTACATTTAAATTTATTTTTTCCTTGAGTTATTAAAAAGACAGCAATCTTAATGGCAGGAAAAATGATTTATTAGGATATATTTTGCAATGTAATGATCAACTTGTCATAACTTTCTGACAAGGTAGAGGGGATATGAAAGTAATATTCTGAGTAAAGTAAATTTATTTACTTTGATATGAAATTTTTTCAATTTGCACATTTTTTTTAAGAAAATAGTTCTTTTAAGTGTGTAGGAATTCAAAATAGAAGATTGGATTATTTAAAAAAAGGCACCAAAAATTTGAGTATTTCCAAAACAATATTTATTATTTTGGAGTACCAAATTACCTTAAAACATGTTAGAAAAATGCTCAAAACTTGAAATATTTAAAACAAAAGCAGGATGGGAAGGGAGCCAAGAATTTTTGGTTTGAAGTGATAATGGGTGATGGACAAACAGAATTCTGAATCCAGGCACAAGTAAAAGTGTCTTAATCAAAAATCGGGTAACTTATGGGTTACTAATTTAAGCACATTCATTTTGGGGAAATTATGTATTTATGAAACAATAAATCAGTACTTAATTCATTTTTTACCTATTTGAGATTTTTCAAAAAGATTTAGTTACAATACATATTTTTAAAAAGTTGCAATTACAATAGAATTAAAAATTAAAAGGTTTAAATGTATTTAAACTTTAATTAGATATTTTATGTTTTTCTGGATAATATTTAGGGAAAAATAAAAACTGCTAACATGATGCGCAATGGTAGTTGAGTAAATTTTCTTAAAGTTTTATATGCAAAGTATTTTCCCAAAAAATATCTGATATCAAAAAAAATTAATATAATTTTTTATTTTTATAGACTACTTTTAAAAATTTATTTTTAATTTGAAAAACTAAAACTTTAAGAAGTTGAAGTTAATAATTAAATTAAAAATTTTCTTTTTTCGTTGCAGACTTTAAAACTGGATGGAATATTGTAGGTAGTTTAATAAACCTGAGATTTTCATACGGGAATATTACGGTGTGTAGAATTTGCTTTCAGTTTTCTAATCTTTTCCGGAATGTATAAAAAAAAATTAAACATTGACATTTTGACAAATACTTTGTCAAAATAGGATCTCTAAAGTTGAGCTTAAAGAAAATAGAAAGGGAATTGAAAAGTAATTATTTCAAGATTGATATCATGTTTAACAGGCATGGTTTTTAATAATAATCCCTGTACCCTCAATTTTAACTTCATCGTAAACCCAAGTTCTTTCACATCGACATTCGGTCCCACATTTTTCAGAGCCACATTTCTTACAAGGGAAATGGCAACCTGGGCAGTCCACTTCTAAACAGTCGCAATAATCCTTACCACTTGCTAAAAGGGCGCCAGCCTCGTCATACAACTTCTTTGACCTTCTATACGAAGAATTGCCCTTTTTTTTCTTCAAGTTTTTACCATTTTCGTCGCTTTCTTTATTTTGCTGGTTTATTGCCGACATATTAACGGCCTGAGTGCTTCGACCCGACCGTGTTTTCATGACGAATACTTTTTTCTCGCTTCCGTTGTTTTCATCTTTTGATTCAATAATCGTTTTCTTTTCTTTTTCTCGTCTAAGTTTCAAGGAAGAAACACTGTCTTCTGTTTTTGTCTTGCTTAACAAATGTGGTTCAGATTTGGAGTTAGCTTCTTTATCGCCATCCAGTGATGATGATGATGGTCGACTTTTATCCCCATCTTCGTCAGATTTATTTTTTTTAACACCCTCGGTATTTTCTGATTTGGGGTCATCTAGCCCATCAGCCGAGTTTTTTTGTCGCTGCTGTAGTAGTAGTCTATTTCGAGTTAATCTGGTAACCGTTTCGGGGGTACTGTCATTGCCTTCCTCCTCATCTTTTTTCTTTTCTTGACTTACTCCTGATTTCAACATATTTTCTTTTCTTTTTTTTAAAACTCACTTGCTTATTTTTATCAATCACAAATGTCTGTTTATCTTCACTTGTTGATCCTGTCGAAGTCGATAACGGGAAAAGACTAAAATTGTTCTTTTTTTTAGTTTTTAAGTAATAATATTCTCTTATTTTCACTCTTTCCGTGTATAATTTTCTGGGTATTTTTTTCTTGAAATTAAACAACTCCAGTTGATGGACCCAGCAATGAGTTTCCTTTTGCCTCGATTCATTGTGCTTATTTGTTTGTTAGCAACTGTATCGGAACTTGTTTATATCGAAATCATAAACTTAAATAAAGAAAATGAAATGTATTTCATGGGACGAAGAAATCTGCCGCCAGTCAATGCAATGTTTATGTAACTCTTCACAGCATGGCGCAGGGAGATAGTTTTAGTCAAACTAAGCTTTTTTTACATTACCACAAAGAAGAGTTAACCGTATGGATAGCAAACTGAAATCCGATCTTTATTGTATATACCTACCGTATTGAGCCCTGTTAAAATACTAGTTTGCCAGTGGAGGATTTCCATCCTCACGGCTTCACTTGTGGCTGAAATAATTGCATATTTTCTATTGCAAATAAATTAAAAATATAAATAAATTAAACTAATGAAATTTAAAAAATGAGAATAAAAAAAAAGGATTTCAAACACTTTAGTTTTTTTCAATTTAGGCAGATCCTCCCCACTTGAAAAATTGGGGCAATTTAATCTTCCTATCTCCATTTCTCTTAGCTTATTGGAAAACCATCATATTGCATTGCATTAGTTTTAAATTGTATTAGATTTTACAATGTTGTAAACATAAAACTATTCTTGTAAATAAACAATAAATAAATAGTGTTTAATATTTTTGTAATAAATTCTCAAGAACAATAAAAATTGTACAAATTCACTTTCATCATGTTTAGGTTTTATTCCAATTCTAATTTTAAAACAATAAACATTGGTAGTTAAAAAGTGGTGTTATGAGAAAAACTCCTTTTAATACTCCATCCCATTTTTTACAAAAAAAAAGAAAAAAAAAGAAAATAGTTAATCCTTAAGCAGTGGCAAGGGTAGTTTTATGCTTTTTTTTTCACTTTAACTATATACAATTTTTTTTAGAATTATTTTAACTCATTTTGATAATAAAAATAAACAAAGGAAATAAAACAAAATGCTTGGATTCTAAATTTAATATTTTTAACAGTATTGAATTATTCCATACACAATAAAGTCTTTGAAGACTTTGCACCAAGTTGTCACCATTTTTTTCCTCTTTTCTCTTACAGAAAGATGCAAGTTGACACAACATTGTCTTTGGCTTGTTATTCCAGCTTTATTTGTAGGCTAATGCTCCTGGAAATCATATAAACTCATTAACCCTAATAAATAGTAACTTCATGAATCCTAGAGTTACCAATTAGTCATTTAGACTCTAATCATGAATGATTGATGCCTGTAAAGTTGGAAAAGTGTTTAAATCATCAACTGATGATACCTACTGATCTCCAATGAAGCATTAACTGATGATGCCTGCAGTTTAAGGGTTAAAGAGTTGAGTTAAAAGGTATCACTCGACCAAAAAAATATATGTTCAGGCCTGTATTGTCACTGAGATGGTTGTGTATTTCTCTAAGTTCAAACTCAGATTTTAAAATTTCAAATTCTGATTTTCAAGATATACTATTCTCATACTGATACAAAAACATTTACTTTCCTATCTCCATTTACTTTTACACCATAAACTTAATAGCTAAACAAAAATTCCTAACTTCTCCAGAAAAGTGGACTTTCTTAGTTTTTAGCTAGTTAAGAAAAAGTGAACTTGTGAGTAATTACCTCCACCTTGTTTGCCAAGATGCCCATTAGGTGGTGCTGCTCAGATCTATAAAAGATAGGGTATAAGCTCCCACTTCTTTTGGAGGAATTTTTCCCAGTTGCATGTGTGTTTTTGATTGGCAGTGAGAGCAGAATGAACAAAACCCAGGGCTCAAAATAACTGTTTGACAGCTTTTATTTCTGGTTTAAATAGAGTGCAAAATAATGGTATTTTGTGGGGAAAAAAAGAGTTGTGTTTCCCAGTTAATAAAGTTCTTGAGTAGATGTTTTGTGGAGAAAGATTTCTCCACTTGTTCACATGGTAAGAACAAGAATTTTGAGTATGAAACTGCTAGGACTGGGTTGTAGCAAGAGTTGTGTGTGGTTTTTTCTTTGGTAGATGTCTTGAAAGGAGATTTCTCTACCTGTTCCTATGGGAGGAATGACAAATCTGCAGAACAGGGTTCATCTTCTGCAGCAAGGGTTGAGTAGCCCTTTGAACTAGGCTTTGAAGGTTGTGGCCACTGCAAAGGAAAAGTGGAAAAGAGCAGACTTTGAAGGTAGAGATTGCTGAAAATGGAAAATAGAAAAGAGGCCGAATAGAGCTTGATCAACATTTTTTATGAATTCTGGGACTTCCAGTTGTACTCTGCTGATTATTTCCATTGCTTCTACTGCTGAACCTGGAAAAGTAAGGAAGTCTCTACATCCCACCATAGCCAACCAGTGAGATATTTTCTTTACTTTTTGCTCTAGGAGTTACAGGATATGTTACTTACAGGAAAGTTTCTTTCCCTGGCTTACTGACATTTAAACTTTAAACCTAACCACATGGCATATTACACACACACACACACACACACACACACACACACACACACACATGCATATATTTTTCTAACAGCAAGGCCAATTAATGTTTTTCTCCCTTTTTCAGTTGTAGACAAACCAGTATATTTTCTCTCCTCTTGAATTATGTTATACTTTATTTTAAACATTCAGTCTGGTAGTAAATATACTGTTTAATAAATAAATGGAGCACCTACTCAAATACAAGTATCCACTAAAAATAACATGATATTCATTCTAAAAATTCTCTTCGTTTATGTTTGGATATGAAACTGTGCAGATGTGAAAAATTTTGAGAGATCTATGATAGGAGAAATTTAGTTTACAGCACAAAATTTGGCCTCACTTGACTGATTGCTCTTTATGGTTAAGTTGGTTAGAGTGTGCTAGGCTTAACGGTGGCTCCCTCTACCCTGAGGGATGCAGCTTTAAATCTTGCCAGACAGCACAAGAAATTCAGGCTGGTAGGTGAAAATAAATAAATTTACTGTTTAATAAATAAATGGAGCCGCTGCTCAAATATGAGTATCCACTATAAAAAACAAAATAATGTTTACGGTGAGAAAAATAAAAAAAATATATGTATAAAATTCCTCCATGTGTTGAATTGATTTCTTTAGAAACTTGAGTTTATTTATTTTAAGAAATTTCCACTTCAGTTATAACAAGTAGTAATTACTGTTTTATTTTTAAATGCTTGTTGTTTCAAGTTATTTAATACAGTGTGTTCAATAACGGGCACCTCACTATTTAGTTAGCAGCAGTAACAACAACTTGTGTGTCTTGTGTAAAAGTTATATTCTGACAATTTAGCAACAAAAGTAATATGTAACAAAAGGGGCATAACTCTGTCAATGAAAGTACTTAATCATTATTACTGTTATTTTTTTATTATTAGGTTGTTGCAAAAATAATGACGTAATAATGTCGTTTTTGACGTTAAAAAATACGTCAAAAAACGACATTATTACGTCATTATTTTTGCACCAACCTAATAATTAACACTTTGCACTACATACTGGTGACAAACATCAACCTTGTCCAATACAACTTGTTCACTACAAACTGATATTAATCAGACCTGGGATTTGGGAGTAAAACATTCACTGAGCATCCCACACTCACCATTTGTACAGAAACAAAGAAAGAAAAGGAAGTTTGACAACACCGTGTATCTATTAGGTTGGTGCAAAAATAATGTCGTTTTCTCACATAGTAACATATATGAGAAAACGACATTATTTTTGCACCAACCGAATAGTATTTCTTGCACTTCTTGGGCTCATGACATGAAGTGATTATATTGAATCAGTTTCTAGGTCTACTGTTAGGAAAGCTGGTTCACTGTGCTAGAAAATTTTCCTTGTCAGAATCTATCTTGGACATTTATAAATCTACCATATGCTGTGCATTTAATATTGCTGCTATATCTGGTTCCTACTATATGTCTTGAGATGTTTGACAAAATTCAAATATAATGTAATCGATACTGACCTGGCATCTCAACTTCAGTTACATTCTTACCAATATGACATGGCTTTCCTGTTTTTTTTTTAAAAAAATTCATGGCAATTGTTCTGAGCTTTCCTCCTTAGTCTCTCAACTTTGTGAATTTAAAATTTCACTGATTTACTGTTGAGCTACCTCTATGTAACTGTATGTTCTATTCTAATAGTTTCTTTTCTTGCACTTTTTGCTTGTAGAACTCACTTCTGATTTCTTGCTTCCCTGCTATCTACAATCTTCAAAAATCTAAAGACATTGTCAATTGCAATCTTCTGTTGTTCTGAGACCTGTGTTATGAATAATCAAGAGTGGTCTCTCCTTGTTTCATTACTCTCCTCTTTGAGAGAGCTATTTCTGTTTACTGGGACTATAAAAGGACACTATATGTGAACCTTGTATTCTCAGTTGAATAAAACTTTCTTAAAGCCTAAACCTGCATACTTTTGTCATTACACCCTGTTTTTTTTATTATCCTTTTTCCTCACTCAAATTTTCTCATTCTATTTCACTCCCTGTAGCCCCTTGTAGCCTAGCAGCATTTTTGCCTTGCTTGGGGTGAAAAAAATTTTAAAAAATGATATCTATTCTTGAGGAAGTTAGAGTAGACCTTGTGAGTAATTGAGGTATCTTGAATAAATTTGAGGTACGTGTGATCTGAGAGAAGATGAAAGGATTTACATTGGTTGTACAGAGTCATGAAGGACTAGTAAGGGGTCAGATATGACTGCATGATCAGCCCTACCCTTGCTTCATTTAGGTGCTTGAGCCTCATTTAGGTATCCTATTCAATTTGATAAATATATAACTTTTGGAATATTTAGCTATTTGCCCATAGCTGGGAGCCTTACAGGTGCTACCACACCAGGTAAGGGTGGTCCTGGGATCACCAGCAATTAAGAGGTGATTTCCTACTCCTCAAAACCTCCTGATCAGAGGCCTTGCTGCCAGATGTAGTTTATCGTCATACCCAGGGCATAATTCATTTGCAATACATTACTTTAGTATATTCATTTACATCCCTATAGTAAATCCGTTTGTGATACATTTCTATAGTAAAACCATTTTTAATAGGTTACTATAGTAAAATAATTTGAAATACATCCTATAGTAAAGCATAATCAATACTTTTACATTATACATAAAATGTATAATTTGTTCAGTAATGCTTGCATCAATTCCTGGCAGCTAACAATCTGTTTTTCTTCATTTTTAATGTATATCTCTAGTAAAACAATTTGCAATGCATTTCTGTAGTAAAACATTAGCAGTGCATTTACATTATGTTTGCATCGCCCTCTTCTGGTAGTGACGTGTTTTAATTTTTTTAAGCGCTAACAATCTCCTTTTTTCTGATTTGCAATGCATTTCTGTATTAAAATCATTGCTAGTGCATTATAATCTAATAGCCCTATTTCTTAATTTTTATTATGCAACATACAAACTGCTGAAAGAATTGGTAGTTATGAATTCTATATGAAATATGACAGATTAATAAATAAGAACAACATAACCATCAAAAAAAAAAATGTGTTTAATATTTCATAAAGCTGTCTTAGAGAATGAAATGGTGAGGCCAGCCGCCCATTAAAGAGAAGGTTTACAGAAAACTGTAAACTTGGAGGACATTTTGAAATCATAAATGGTTTATGATGTATGGATAGGAAAAGAAGTATATAAGAAAAATAAATTGGAGATTAATACCTGTGATCTGAACATTTACTGGATGATAATACCAAAAACAAAATGGGGAAGGGGTCAACTTGCTAGTGGAACCAAGAAATTCCTCCCGTTTGGGAACAAGTGACAACAAGTCTGATATGAGGTTAACAATGTAAACAAAACAGAGAAGGAAACAAATGACAAAATGCTTGATGGTTATAGAAATAAGAAATATAAACTTTATGATCAACAGTTAGATGTAGACATAAATGAACAGTATTTGAAATGCACTAATAGTAGGTTCAAGTGCTGTGTCTTTATTCCCAGCCATTTAACATCAAACATGTTAATAGAAATTTTTGTACTTCCTAGCAGAAAAGGATATCTCAGCTCTTATCATCAGAGCTGAATCATTTTAAAAATGTTCACGTGACCACTAAGGGTTTTAATAATGGGTTTTAAATTTAACCTTTTAGAATCTTGGCTTACTCTGTCATATATTTAAAAATGTATAATTTTGGACCACAAAACTTCTTTCTTCATGAAGAGATCTTTCTTTCTTTCTGTTCTGTGGTTATCAATCGTCATGGAGACGTTAATGACTCCTGCTGTCCTTTTTGAGTTGAAGAAGGAAGGGATGAGGATGTCACTCACCCTTCTAGCTGAAGATGCTAACCAAGGCCCTCAGCTGATGCCAACAAACTCCTTGAAAGACATGAACTTACTCTTTTATGAGCATCTCCAAAGTGTGGCTAGATCCAAATGAGTCAATTTGCATACACACGAGAAAATCCTACATGGGCAAACAGATCAGTCACCTTTTCGTTCCTTTTCCCGTTACTATATAAAAAATCAACATTATGTAGATGATAATAAATGTTTGCGATAAAAAAAACTCATTAAACTAGCAGACATGTCTGCTAATAGTTTGACATCTGGATACATTTTTTTTTTTAAATTTAAAATAAAATACAGTGTATATACAAAATAAGTGTGCATATGAAAAATTAATAAAATATGTTTTTTTATTATTTTAATTTTCAACAAGTGCACCAATCTCTATTCAACATAATCTTCTCCCTTGTCGATGTACTTAATTCAGTGATGAATAGTGTAATAATATATTGGACAGTGAGCATTTCAGATCAAAATACAGATAACTATGTATCAAAAATACAAATCCACATAACCGAGTACACTTCCTAAAAGAGTTCTTTTTTTCATTATGCCAGTTTATCAGTGAAAGATATCAAAGTAAAAAATTTCCAAACTGTTTTGATGAACAAATATAAATGTTCTGGTACTTTGAATTCTGTGTTGTTTGGTTCTCATTAGTCAGGTAAATCTAACAGGTTTTTGCCTTGTAACTCATTTACAAAAAAAATTCTGATGAAGCTTAAATAAAAGGGAAAAATGTCATATTTATAGATGTTTTTTATTTGTTTGAACAATTTTGAAAACTTTTATTTTGACATGTTTTAAGCATATGAACCTTTGATTCTTAGTTAATAAACAAGGTTTGGGTTGTTTATTGACTTTTCAATCACAATTTAAAAGCTAACAAACAAACCTATACAATAAAATAACTACTTTTTGATCCATAATTAGTTTTATTCTGTTAGTCATTAGAATAACAACAAACCCAAATTAACAGACCTCACTACCCATAATGCTTCAATGACAAATAGTCTATTATCCAAACCATATAACCTGAAGATTGCGTAGAAGTACAAAACAGACCTTTGTCATTAGTTGTTGAACTGTGTCCACACTTCTTATATATATAAAAAATTAAAAAAAACCCCAAAAACATCCTTTTTGGTGTGGCCTCACTCCCAATAACCATTACACATGACATCACCATGGACTATATTAAACTTTCAGCTTTCTAGAGATTACCAGGATGTAGTCAACATAATCTTGCCAACCACACAGACAATACATTGTTTCTTGAAAATGACTGAGTCAGTTGAAAGTATTTGAACAAAACAACATCATAAACATGAATGTTGGACAATTTATCCACACTTTCAATCCCAAAACCTAACACCTTATTCGAAACTTGAAAAATACAATAAAAAATGAAACATATATATATATATATATATATATATATATATATATATATATATACACACATATATATATATATATACACATTTTTGTACATACACACATATATATATACATATATATATGTATATATATATATATATATATATATATATATATATATATATGCATATACATATATATATACATATACATATATATACATATACACATACAAACACACACATATATGTGTGTGTATATATGTGTATATGTATATATATATATATATATATATATATGTGTGTGTGTGTGTACAAAAATGTGTATATATATATATATATATATATATATATATATATATATATATATGTGTGTGTGTGTGTGTACAAAAATGTATATATATATATATATATATATATATATATATATGTGTGTGTGTGCATGTGTGCATGTACAAAAATGTGTATATATATATATATATATATATATATATATATATATATATATATATATATATATATATACACAGTGTATCATAAATAGTTTCACAAACTTTGGGAGCAGTTTCCTGAACAATTTAGAATGTCCATATAAACATATGTCCAAAGGCCATTGTCAAACCTCAACACAGCAACTTATAACAAATGTTCAAAATGTCCTCTGCTTGCTACTACATGCACATGGACCTATTGGATAATTGACGGGCAGATTCTTTAAAATATTCCCACACAGTCTTGAATGGTTTCACAGGCCCCCATGACATGCTGATGAAGCGTCTCTTCATTATTAATGTCTGCTGCATAAACCAATTGTTTTAGGCAGCCTCACAGATAAAATTCAAAGGATTAAGGTTGGGGGAAAATACAAGCATGGAACTGGTCCTCCCCTACTGGTCCATCTTTCATTGTATATGTCAGTTAGTGCGTTGTGAACAATGTGACTGAAATGTGCTGGAGCCCATCATTTGTGGACCACATGCGTCTTCGTATTAGCAGGGGTACATACTCTAGCAGGTCTGGAAGTGTATTCGAAATAAAGTCCCTGCAGAGAGCTCCTGTAAGATGTGCTGAGAGAATATATGGACCTACCAGACAGTCACCTACAATACCAGCCCACACATTAATAGTAAACTGATGCTGATGTCTAGTCTATATTGTTACATTGGGATCCCGATTTGCCCACAGTATATGCATTCTCTGACAGGAATCAAACCTGTATTCCCATGCGTAAACTGTCATTAATTCAGATTTTGCTAACCAGATGATTTTCTGGAGCTGAATGATATAGCACATCAAATTAACAAAGTCCAAATTACTGTTTATAAACACACACCTTCGATGATTTTTTCCGATTGATTATTTCTGCTCACAAAACATATCTTAACATAAACAATGACAGCATATTATGAAATGGATTAAGTCTGACAATTATTTAATATATTTTCTGTTTATAAATTATTTTTATAGATATAATTTAAGTAAATGCTCTGTGGCTGAATGGTTAACAGCATGTAAGATTAAATGAGGTTCCCATCAGGATTACAGGTTTGATTCCTGTCAAAGAAGCACATATTTTCTATGAAATTTCTTCAACAGACCAGTAGATGTAATTAATTCTGTTTAATTAAAAAACAGCAAATTATATCTATAAAAATAATGCATAAACAGAAAATATATTAAATAATTGTTGGATTTCATCCATTTCATAATATATATATATATATATATATATATATATATATATATATATGTATATATATACATATGTATGTATATATATATATATATATATATATATATATATATATATATATATATATATATATGTACAAGGTAGGGAGACAAAACTTGCATTAATTTTGGTACTGAAATAAAAAGTCTTATATTTGATTAATTAGTTTATTTAAAGAAATACGAATGGTTCCAAAATACAAATATAAAACGAAAGAAACATTTTATTCGATATATCCCCTTTGTTTCTCAATTACTGCCCCAGAAACTTCTACAACTTCTAAAAAAAAAAGACGACATCTTGTACTACTCTTTCCTGATGATATAAGAGCATTAACGTTTGGATGAGATGTTCCATTAGTAACATGTTTTAAAACGATCCAAACAGCATAATCTAGAGGGTTGAGATTTTGGCTGGAAGAGGGCTAGCGGTGGGATGGCCAAAAATCATTAAAATTAGATTTGCAGAAATTCTGTACTTTTTTGGCTGTATGGGAGCACCATCCTGAGTCTATTCATAGTTTTCCTCTGTGAAGTTGGCTTTGAACCATGGTTATACATTGTATCTCAGAGTCTTATAATAGGCATGAGCATTAAGTTTTTACTAGGTTTTTAAAATTTGATAGACATTTTTTCCCATCAGAGGCCACAACTCCAAAGAGCATAAATTGAGCTGGATGCTTCGTTCTGAACTTTTGAGTGTGCAATGTATCTATCATTCCTGCAATTCAGAACAGTGTTAATAGTAAAGATCTTTTTGTCTGAGAAAATTTTTACAGTGGACTTGTTTCTTTTAAGATAAGTAAGAAGTTTTTTTCATCTTTCCAATCTTCTGGCCTTCATAGGTTGTAACATCAAATGTCCTCATGTTCTTGTGTGTGATTTTAGTTTTAATTCATCATTCACTGCTGTTCTGAGAGTTTTAGCATCCACTTTAAGTTCAGTTGCTAATTTTCTCATGGATTTCGTTGGGTCATTTAAGATTTTGTATTTGAGAGTGTTGATGAAATCATTATTGCACTTTTTGTTGATTCCGTTACTTCCAGGCTTATCTGAATAGTTTCCCTCATAGTCATTTTCTTCTTAACATTAAAAATTGTCCACAAGGGATAATCCAACTATGCTTGAAATCTTCTGTGGATCAAAATGTACATTTGCTTTCCTCAACACTCATCGTTTAAACAATTATCTGAAAAAAAAATGTGAGTAATTATTATACAAGGTTATGATAATAAAATGCACCAAATTTCATAAAATTAGTTGTACTGCTTCACGAGAAAAACAAGTAAAACTTTTGCCTCCCCACCCTGTATATATATATATATATATATATATGTGTGTATGTGTGTGTGTGTGTGTGTGTGTGTGTATAAAAATAAAAGGTAACTTATTACCCTTAATAATTCGTGTTGAAGAGAAGTAATCTTCTGAAGGGTATTTTTATGCCAGTGTTAATATATTCGTGTATTTGTAAAATCTAAAAGTAAAAAAAAAAATAAAAAACTAGATGAGTTATTTATTTCTGCTCACTTAAGGGAAATCGAGACAATGAAATTAAATAGCGCTAGTTTCCCTTCAGAAAGTAGGCCAAGGGACGTAATATTTAAGCAGAAAGGCGGAGTTATTGTTCCTAGTTGCGTCTCATGCTTTTGGATATCCTTCGTATTCGGCTAAGTGAATTCCATTCACACAGGTGCGTCGGCAGCTTACGGAAAGATTTCCCGTTTCCCTCTCCTAACCAACCCTTTTCTTATGAAATCCCATCCCCTTGTCTGACCCTCAAACCCATGCGGATCTCTCTCTTGTTACGTTAATCGTCTGGGAATTTTCAAATATTTAAAAAAAAAAACAACAACCGAAAAAGTGGATTTGATTTGAGTTATTCGTCGTTTTGACTTGGAGCATCTTTTTTTCTTTTTTTTTTCGTTCTTTTCGCAGTTGTCGATTTTTACAGTGATTTTTTTTTTCCTCTCCGAAATCAAGTGACTTCATTTAATTTAGTAAGTGTAATTTTCTTTTTCACTTATGTGTTGCGTTTTGAATTTATATATAAATACATATAAATTAAATACGTTAAAAAAAAAACGCATTGTTTGAAGATGACATGTGAATAGTGAATTACTGCCTTCATCCTGAAATTTTAACTTTGTTATTTTTAAGTTTTGTTAAAAGTCGGACTAGTTGCTTGCTTATCTTGTTTTTTAATTTTACTTTCTGGTTTTAAAACCAAACAATATTTCTTCATTACAATTAATTGAATTAAGACCCACCGGTAGCTAAGTAACAACAACATAAATAAAAAAAAATAAAATAAAATAAACCTAAAAAACCAAACGCAAAAGAAAAAATCCTGAAACACAAACTCATTAATTATGGTGTTGTTTAGGTTTGTCTTTTTTTTTCTTTTTCTTTTAAATACTAATTTTCATAGAACAAAATAACCCCCTTCGCTTTTTTTTAATTTTTAAAATTTTTTTTATTTTGTCAACATGTGACCAAAAAAGTGAATTCGTAATATGAAACTTCGTTTTCGTAGTCATGAAGCAAATCTTGGGGGGTGGGGAAAAGAAAAAAGGGTTAGGTAGGATGTTCGAGCTAAAAAAATAGTTTTTATCTTCCGAGAGATTTAAAAAAAAGTATAACAAATAAATAAAAAATAAATAAAATTACACTACACTAACAGTCATAGCATAGTACCTTTTTTTTTTTTTTTTTTCAAAAAACAATCGTAAAACATATTGTAGGTAAGGTAAACGAATTTGGTAAATGATTATTCCCGAAAACAACACAATTCTTTAATCAACAACTATGAGAAGTTTCAAAATAAAATTTGCATTATGAAGTACGGTAAAAATAAAAACAATAATGGGGGATTTTATCTTATTTTTTGAATTTTTATGTAAATAAGTTGCTTACTAATTTCCCAAGATTTTACACGTGTTTGTTTGCTTGTCCTTGCAATATTTTAGTCGACAACGAACCTGGATTCATAAAAAAAGATGCCTTCTTAATATAAAAAAAAAATAAAAAAAGGACACAAGGGTGCCCGTGCAGATCGAACTCATTGGCTTGCGACACTTAACTTGTTAACCATCGCTCTAAGCCAGATAAAATTATTAGTATTTATTAATATGTACTAAGTATAGCTTTTTTTTGTTGTTTGATACAAAGTCTCTCAAGTGTGACTAAAACGTAAGAAGGCATCTTGAAAATTGAACCTCAGTTTGCGAGAATATTTTGCTTATCACTGCTTCTTTTCGATGAGGCAATCGGTATTGAACAAAATTTTATTTAATTTTACTTTTTAGTATTTTTATATAATATTTAAAAATAAACTTTATAATTTTGTTTTTATTCAGTGACTAACTCTTCTTAAATTAAGAATCTTAATGATGAAATTCTGTTGAGCAAATATAATTTCATATTTTTCCTCTCATTTTAAAAATATTTGGTAAGTAACGAAGCCATTATTTTTAGGTTTAGGTTGAAATTGATTTGCTTAGGCTTTAATCTGGCAAAGAGCCAGAGTATTGGAGCCAAGTGAAGATCGAACCCTCAACAACATAAGTGAATCAATCTACCTACAAGATGATAGGTTCGGGCGCTTCCTAACCTAAGTTTGTTTATATTTATTTCTGATGTGGAAGGGTTGTGTAACAAAAAAGAAGAAAAAGTATTTAAAAAAAGAAATATTTTCACTTGCTATTTTAGTGTTTTCTCTGATACTGCAAAGAACAAAAAACATATTGCTGTCAAAAGTAATTTCATATTAATTTATTTTTTTCTTAATCAGCCTAACTTTGCAATGTAGTAAATGATTCCGTCATCTTCTGTGATGACGGAAGGTTTTAAGCACTTAGTAAGATTATGTTGCTCCATTTTTCCGACGGTGGCAATTTGCCAGCTTTTAAAATCCAACGACAGAAAATTCTAAATTAAATTCCACTTGAATTCTTTATTAATCGTGAGCGGACACAAAATCATGGAAAACTAAAAATCATATACGCTTTGTTTGGATAGAAAAAAAATCATAAGAAAAAATATAAATTCAGCTAGAGGGGGAAAAGCCACAGGAAATAAGTAATTTTAATAATTCATTTTTAAAATCATTTATTTAATTAGAAATTAAATCAGTTATTACAATGAATAAAAACTAAGTTTATTAAAATAATTACTAATTTCGATAAAAAAATTCTATGATTTTTACGACGTTTTAAAAATTTATTAAAAAATATTTCATTCATTTTTAATGACTTGTTTTTATTTTAAATTGCGTTGTTACTTTTTTAAAAATTAAAAAAGTAAATTTTAGATTAAAAACACCAATAAATGAAAATGATTTCTTGACTTTTCCTACCCTTCCAAAGGGTACCTTATGACTTTCTATGACGTCTTTCTCTCCAAGTTTCAACAATGTGGCGAATCTTCACAATATGAAAATATTTTCAAAATTTTTATCGTTTTTTAATTTTTTTGTTGATATTTTTGGCATTGATTGTCTTAAAGAGTATAATTGAAAGTTTCCTACATTTTTTATTCGATATTTTTCTTATATTGAATTTGAAATTATTTTGTTATTGAGAATTTGAGATACATTAAAAAAAAATCATTATTTCCCGCTTTTCTCTGTCCGCCCCCCTCATGTTTTAAAGTTCAGATATCGTGCACTTGGGAATTGAAGAATAAGAAGAGATCAGAGCGAACTTTGTCATTGTAATTAAAACTAAGGTCGAAATTTAAATATCCGCTAATTTATTTTTGCATTCAATAAGTAAAAACACACACATTAAATCATATCATTTATATACACAAAAAACAGCATTTCAAGTCGCCGAATGTTAAATAAAAACAAATCTCATCCGAGATAACTACACTAAGTCTGTAATTGTCAAATGTGGCTAGTCGACCAAAGTGTCTTATTTTGATTTTTCTGATTCTTTAATGAGTAGTATAGATTTTTTTTTTTTTTTTTTTTTTTGTTTAGAATTTATAGATTTACTATTTTTAGCACAATTGTAATCTCATTTCTATTTTTATTTATTTATTTTAAAGCGATGGTTCAAATTGCTATGTAAGGCCAAACTATACATGTCAACTAAAATTAAAAACATCAATAACGAAAATTGCCTTCCATCGGACAAACTTTGCTTTACAAAAAACTAAATGGAGAAAGTAAAAGTGGGAAGATTGGGAACATCTGTTTGCATTCGAATTCACTATTCAAAATAATCTATTGGCTTTTTCAATAACGGCATAAGGCCAAGTTGAGAAGAGCCCGCTGGTGGTGGCGGCGGCGGCATTGAATATATATTATAAACCAACGTCGAATTCGTTAGATGAGTAAAAAAACTATCAAGGAATTTGGCTTTTGCTTGGACTCCAATGCTGACCACTGACACCAGTAGGAAGAATGGCAAATTATCTTTTTAGACACAAGACAGTATTGTTTTAGTTTAAAAAGTTTATTGTAACCTACTAACCGTCGTTAAGCAATTTTCATGGTAACTGCTTTCAAGTGTTTTTTTTATAAAATTTAGAAATCTAAAAGTTTATGACTGCTGCGAGTGATCATTTATTTTTATTTAGTAGTTTTTAGTACCTACAGCTGCCAGCTCCGAGTCGACATTATTTTTATTTTAGTTTTTTTTAAAACTTTTTCTCAGAATCGAAACAATTTTTACGAAGTGTTTCTTAAAGTGTACTGTATTCTTTGATATTTCCTTTTATGGTCCCGGAAAGTAATTTTTTTTTTTTTTTTTTTTTTTTTAAATTCTTTGTCTGGCACAAGATCACAACTTTATTGTTCCTGTGTGGGTCGAATTTAGTAGAAGCTAAATTAGATTGCTAATTAATTTTACTCGCCTATATGGCGCGCTGACTTGACATATCTCTCATCAGTGTTGTGCGGATTTTTTTTTTTTTTTTTTTTTTTTGTGGTCATTTTCCATTCCAGGAAGTAAGTGATTAATTTCGGATTACTGGTCTTCATTTTTGGTACCCATTTATTTTTAGCACTATATATATATTATTACCGTCACTGTGCGAGTTCGATCCTCCCTGAATAGCGAGTTCTTGGTACTTTGAGCACTTGTCTCAGTTGGTAGAGAAGGTTCGTGTCGTAAACCATTGCTTTTTTTTGTGGAGCGAATTCAATAAGTAGCGTTGTCTGTATTTAGCAAAAATTACAGCTTTCTAGAAGGAAGCGCTATATTTCAACACGTGAAAGCTTAGCTGTTTAGTTTTTTACCCCAATGGCGTTACCCCCCCGCCTACTCATGATACCTTTTTTTTTTTTTTCTTTTTTTTTCTTTTTCTTTTTTTAAAATTTTATTTTCGCATTCATAGTTTCAATATTCGAAAAACACATTTGTTTATAAAAGTATTTTAATATATTTCCGTAATTTAAAAAGAACTTCATAACTTAGTCTGGCACAAGACCATGTGGTGTGACTGAGAGGCAATAAAATTCAATAAAATAACAAACACTGATATTGCTAACCATTGCTAGCGAAGCATTCACTACTGTTTGTGGTGGTTACTGAACCATGTCTGTCAGGATACCTTGTAGAAGATTGATTTTTTTTTTTTTTTTTTTTTTTTTTTTTATGTCTTATCAACCTTCAGCAGGTTATTTAAATCCAGAATCTGAGAATATAGTTTTAGATTTAAACGTTTTGGAGATAATAAAGATTTAAGGATAAAAGTACTATTAATTAACCCATAGTTGGGATTTAGATGAGGTGGATTCATACCTTTACCAAGGATATTTACCTGACTGGAATTGGAACTTGTCTCTACAATTTCTAATTCTGAACCATTAGCCATTACACCACCTGCACATCCAATATTCTCATACAATCACTGCCTAACTACAATGATTGTATGAGAACTGGTGTTTCAACGTGATATGTCTTATCTGCTAGATGTTGTATTCAGGATTATAAAAGTAAGGAGCATAAAGCTTCTCTCTATTTTTGCTACAGGATGTACTAGTGAAAACTTTGTCCTCTGGGGCAATAATCCCCAGACAGTTGACTACTTAATTTCAACCCGACCATGTGGTGTACAAGTACATAGTATGCTAAATATTTTTTTGTGCTATCTGTATAAATGTAAATATAATTTTCTCTCTCTTTTGTTATCTTTGTTCTTTATATAAATATGTATATAAAATTCTGCATCTATTGAATTCATTTCTTTTGAAAGACAGCAATCTCATCTGTTACAAAGTAGCACCCTTTGGCTACAAGTTTCTCTATATTTGCTTAAGCTTAGCTTAGTCTGGCACAAGGCCACTAGTGTATACAATAAATTTCTATAAAAATTAAACTTCTGTAAAAAAATAAAAAAAATGGATGTACAGGTAGCATAATGGTTATCAGTGTGTAAATGGTATCAGTGAGCATTTCCAATTCCTTCCTACTTTTTTGGCATTCACTTTCACATGAATGCTTTTAGGAAAAGTCAGAAATCTATCTCTTCTACCCTCAGTTAGGGCTTAAATAGCAGAGTAAAAATGGGATCTAGTCCTGGATGGTAACCAGCCTAAGGAAAACTCTGAATTCAAAACTGTGGAGAAGGCAATGGGGAACCACTTTGCCATTTTTCTAAGCAGTCATGTCAATGCACATTTAAAGTGACATATTGTCTACATCCTGAAATATATTCACAATGATTTTTTTTTAAATAACTTTTTAGCAAGTTTTTTTTTTTTTCTTCCTAATCTTTCTTTTCTAGTAGAATTTTATTTACATACAGTCTATTGTCTTCAGCCATTTCATCATGTGTTTGTTGTTGTGAATAACCTTCAGGGAATTTTGAACTGAACCAAGGTGATCCTTATACTGAACAGGTTCTTTGAATTGAACCCATTATTTAATCTATGAAAGTAGATTGTTCTCATTCCACTGTCCAGGGCAACAGTATCTTGTCTAGTTCTTATTTAGTACTGCCCTGTCCAGTGATTGAACTCATAATTGCTATGTCACCAAATGCTTTAATCCACTGTTCTGCTATTGTCCCATGGAATAATTCTTAGTGGAGAACTTTGCACCTTAAACCTAACTTATTTGCTGATGAGTAATGATGCTGCAAACCTCCATTTTTGTTGTTTTTTTTTTTTTTTTTTTTTTATGAAATCGTTTAAATTCTTGCAAATATTGTCTAGGTATTTTTTCCTTTTAACTTAAATAGATTGATTTTAACAACTTATTGGCTACAATCTATTGAAATGCAAATGTTTATTTTGCAAACAAGATGTCGTGGCCTTAATGTTGTGATAACAGCAACAAGGATGGGAACAATAATCTGTGGTTAAATAATGTAAAGATTAATGTTGAAGTTGTTTTGTGCTTTTGAACGTTATAAACCACAAATTTTCTGTTATCTCTCTTACTGAATTTTATTTTGAAATAATCTTTTGCTGCCATGATACTGTATCAAAGTACTGAGGACAATCCCGAGTAAGGTTTTTTATCAAATTCTGTACAAGTATTAAAGTACAAATAGCGTGAGGCTGAATGGCTAAAAAGAAAACTATAAACTATTTTTGTTCTTAAAATTGGATTCTTTAGAAAAAAATGTGCTTGTCTATTATCTTTTCATCCCAATGAGTCATAAAAGTTAATGAGAAAACTTTTGTATTTTTTTGAATCATGGGACAAAGTATTTTCATTATTAATTTCTGACTAATCTTGGTTCTTTTGGTTACAGAATGTTCTAAGTCCGATAACGTCTGGCCTTTTAAGCATCATGAAACGTGGGATGGGAGTTCAAATCTTGTTGGAAGTTACTTTGATATTATTGACCCAAGAATACAATAAAAAAAAAAATAAAAAAAATTAAAATAAAGTAAATAAAAATCATCACTGGAGCTGTTTCAACTTGCATATCAGTGTGTGATTTCTCATATTCAACATGGTTGCTGGGTTCTGGTATGCCCATATGTTCATTCTCATTTGTTTCCTTAACACCCACTGTAGTTTACACTACAACTATTGCTGAATGGACGACTTTTTTTACATTACAAGTATGTCCCCCCCCACCAGGTGTGCATATGGTTTTGAATTCTGAGTTGTCTTTCTCCTAGACTCATTGTTAAGAGAGTGCAGTCTGCCCTGCTATTTAACCCAGAGCTGGGAGGAAGAGATGGATTCATACCTTTCCAAAGTGTATTTGTGTGAATGTAATGATCTCAACCAGATTTCAAACTTGGCTCACTGATTACTTGTTTAATTTAAGAGTCAAACAGACTAGCTGAAAAATAATCAAAAGTAGCAAAAAGATGAAGAAACTAATGAAATAATAATGTATGTAATAATAAAAACTAGGACTACCTGTAAAATTTTCATGGTTTTACTATTTGAATAAATATGAATACAGGTCATTATTTAACCCTTTAGCATTCAACCTGCCCAGACCAGATCTCACAGTTCAACCTGTCATAATCCACTCCATGTATAGTTGGCCATGATATATAATGATGTCTAGAGTTGTGCAAACTGTGAGACTTTGAAATCCGATATTTACGGGGTGGGTTTGTGCATGTTGAATGGTTAAAGAAATGAGTGTACAAATGAAAAGATTTGAATTTGTCAAGGCTTTCCATTTTACTGAAGCAAACAAATGTTAAAGGCATGAGAGCTTCCTTTCTTTTTTTTTTTTCTGAAAAGCATACATATCTGATATCTTTTCCATCTTCATAATCAAAACTGATTAGTCCATTATTGGCAGAGTGTAATGTATGTGCTAACTGAGGAAAAAGAGGGATTATAGTATTTCTTCTAAAACTCTTAAAACGGTTTCAAGTGAAGTTTTTATTTATGTTGGATTTTCATTGTTGCTTTGTGTCATTTTGAATTTTGAAGCATTTTTCTCTGTCGAGCAAAGATAAGTTTTTCTTATTTACAGCTTAAAAATTGAAAAATCAATATCTTATTCTCTGCCTACAATAAAATCAATGACTTATTATTGTCATTTTTATTAAAACATATTGATTCTACATACATCTATATATTGGACACATAGATATGAACTATTATGGAAACATTTGACATTTTAAAATAGTTTGTTTTCCTCTCTGGTTTCTTTTTGCAGCAAGAGAAAAAGTGTGGCTGTGTCTCTCATTTCATATTTTAAAATGCACTTTAAATCATGTAATGTAAACATGCTGTTTTGGAAACGGAACAGGTTTCACTAAGGTGTAAATTACATATAAGTCTAATTGATGTCTGATTGGAGGTCAGCAGGTGTCATCAATTAATGATTTAAAAAATTTCCCATTGATACAGGCACCAATTCACTCATAATTCAAGTCTAAATAACTAATTTGCAACTCTAGGATTTGTGAGAATATTTATTAGGCTTCATGAGGTTACATTATTTCCTGGGGTATTTGTTTGCAAATAAAGCTGGAAAAACAAGCCAGAGATGGTGCCATGTCTGTATGTATATTTCTCAAAGAGAAAAGAGGTGAAAATGGTGACAACTTGGTGCAAAGAATGCCTAACTCCATTGTGCATAAAATGCTTCAAAGAATATCAAGTTAAAAATTTAAAAATAAATTTTGTTTTATCTCCCTGCCATTTTTTTTTTTTTTTTTACTATGAAAATATATTGCTGGTATTTTTACTATAAAAATGTATTTTTATACATTTATAATATTTTGACTGCAGTTTGGGGATTAAGTATTTGCACCATAGTTGGGACCCTAACAGGTGCTACCACCCTTGAACAACAGCAATTATTAGGTTGGTGCAAAAATAATGACGTAATAATGTCGTTTTTTGACGTTAAAAAATACGTCAAAAAACGACATTATTACATCATTATTTTTGCACCAACCTATTAACAGGTAGTTCCATGCTTCTCAAAACCTCCTTATCAGAAGCCTTGTTGCTGGGTGTAGTTTATCATCATACCCAGGACTCCATAATAATTAAAGCAAAAATAAGCATAAAAACTGCCTGAAGAAAATTAATTTTTCTCACCCCCCCCAATTTGGCATGTTTGTGCAAAATTTTCATACATGGCTTAAAAACCAATACAAAATCAAAAAGATATTTAGTAAGGTTGATCCTTATTGGGTACTCCAAAACTGAGACTCTGTACCAGACTAAGCTTAATAAGTGACTTAAGATTTCTTGTAGGATAATGGTTTGACAGATCATTACTGTTTTTTATCCTCACTCGGTGTCTCATGATTGTGACCATGTGTCAATCTGCTACAATGCTAGCAAGCTCATCTTCAAAAAAAACTATTCTGAAATGACAGACATCTGAAGAAGGCTGAAGAGTACAGTAGCTGCAATATTGTGAATATATACCAACCAATATGAACTTACTTTTCTGATAAGGCATATACCATATTTGCCTTCACATAAGATGCGTTTTTCTATTTTTAAATGTATCAAAAACTGCTCTGCACCTAATACAGCCATATTAAGGATGAGAGATGACCAAGTGTTGCACTGGTAGGCTAAGGCGTAGGATGAGCTTGAGTCCACTAGGCATAAAAATTGTTAGTATTAATAAAATATTGAAAACAAGCCAAATTATTACAGTATATTGTGTGACTAATAATAAAATATGAATGTCAGTCTGTACTGTTTGCTGAAATACCGGTTTCTGCAAGAATGAATTCTGTTTTTTCCTTGTTGTATACTACTGGTAATATTCAACGAAATATTTTGCTTTGTCTATATCTACTGTAATTTATCTATAAGAATTCATTCACATTTATTGTACAGTGAGTGTGTGTGTGTCCCAACCAAAAAACATAGACATAATTTTGTAGTCTAATAACATAGGCAATTCATGTTCAAATGCTCTCAATTTTTAAGAAAATGTGTAAAAACTAAGATGACTGTGCAGACTTGTCTTAATGAGAATTTACCAATTGGATTGGGCATGCCAGTGATAATGACAATGTGTTGTTGAAATAGTTGCCACATTCATCAGACTTGACACCTTTTTGATTTTCTTTTTTTTTTTTTTCCCTCTGAAGCTATGTGAAAGGATAGGGGTCCCTGTCCCCCACTCTTCTTAGAAAGCCTAGAAGAAATTAAGCAAAGAATCATTTGAGGCACTGGAGAATGTTATGCAAGACCTACTACAGTGTGTTTGGCAGGAGCTGGAATACTGACTTGATATGTATCATGTCACAGGTGGTGTGCCTACTGTACATTTATAAATGTTTTTTTGTTAAAAGCAAATCACTCCAAGCTACAGAGAGTGTAAGGGAAAAAGACTAGGTGTGTGTGTGGGGGGGGGGTGAAGAAAGGCTAAAAAGAATGGGGTGAAGGTAACAGAAGATGTTGATTAAAATTTAAATTTTTGAAGATTATAGTTGTCAGGGAAGCAAGTAAAAGGATGGGAGTTCCACTGTTGAACTGTGAGAGAAACTGTTGGAATAGAAGAGGTGGTTACATTTAACTGTTTCCACAGTAAAGGCTTTGTGAAATTGGTTATAAAATCTACGTCCCTTTGAATATTTTGTGCAGGCTTTGATAAATAAACGTTTTATTGTTCAACATGAAGCCTATTTAATTTTGTTTGTCTGAGACATGTAGTTACTCAGATATTCACATTTTGAATGATGTCAATTTGGGTGGGGGGCACCCTGTACTTTACTACTTGCTTTGTCTGTATGTACTGTAATTATTTATAGGAATTCATTCACATTTATTGTACTTTACTGATTGCTTTATATCAGTTTGCTTTATGTATTATATGATACAAATGCACTAGGATTTCTTTGCTGCTTCAGTACATTTAATTTACTTTCATTTGAAGGTTAGTTACAATTTATGAGCATATAGTTTATTTCCAGTCTACTGTTACAATATTCTTTTTGCAAGCACAGAATCATACGTTTTCCCCTACAAAACCCATGTTAAAATATTTCAATAAATTATATGATGAAATATACAAAAAAAATTTTTCCCACAAAATATACTTGTAAAATAGGGTAACATCTGACATTTCAAATATGATAGATGCTTGGATTAGGCTGCAGGCTAGAGTCAATCTGATAGGATTCCAACTGAATGTCTTTGTTTCCCTACAATTTTAGCTGGTAGGATTTTAACAGAATGTCTTTGTTTCCCCTTCCCCATCATAGCTGGAAAAATGGTTCCAAGTAAACATCTGGAATAGGTCAGATATAAATCAATCTGAGATTTTTTTTTTTTTTTTTTTTTACACACCTGTTGCATGCACAGTTGTCTTTATTTTATAAAGTCTGTTGACCAATTTTTATTGTTTATTTATTCGTTTGTTAATTTCCTGTATTCAATCATTAGTTGTTATGTAGGGTAGTAGATGGTTGACTTCTGCTAATTATTAAACAGCTGGACATATTGGCAAAACTGATTGGTTCATCTTTGATTTTAGAATCAATTTGTCCACTTTTCTCTGCTTATTTGCTATACCAAATTACAATGCACACTTTCCCTTCTGTTTTATCAAACAATTTACAGTATGTCATTTTAAGAGAAGCTTGCATATTCAAGCGACAGATATTCACATACACTTTTGTTTGCAAAACTAGCCAAATTAAATAATGAGCATTAAAAAACGGTGGGGGCAAAATAGTAAGTATTACATGTTTACATAGATGAAGTCACAAAAGAACAGTTTTGCTTGCTCAGTTTAGATTTCTTCAGTTTATATAATATATATATATATATATATATATAATTTCCTGTATGTATTCACAATTTTCTTTTGTTGTGCATGGTTTATTTCTCTTAGCATAACTTTTAATTTCCTATATGGAAATCACTATATTTTTACATTTTACTAATGTACAAATCTCATTGATTTGTTCAGATATTTATATTCAATTTTATTTACAGTGTCACATGTGCAACAAAAGCAATAAGATAAAGACATTGAAAGGAAAACAATAGAAAACCAAAGTTTTTATAGTAAACAAAAAAGGGTTTTATTATAATTTTAGTGATTTGGTCAGTAGCTAAAAAGGAAAAAAAAACAAAAAAAACATTATGGCTTACTGGCAAAAGGTTAGAAATACTTCAAAATAACTTTAGTCAGGAGTTGCTGTATTTTTGTGGTATAGTTTGTCGGATCAGGGAATGGTAGTAAATGATTTGCACCAAGTCAGATTTCAGCAACAACTGACTTTACCAGCCAACTCGCTTAATTTTGGTGACAACCAACAAATATGAATACCTAGATCAAAGAGCGCCACTTGTAAGGTCATCTGACCACATCAAATAACTTTGAACTCTGAGAAGTTTCACTCATAAAAATAGGTTCACTTAACAATGGTTAAATTTAAAAAATTTTTTCAAAATTACAGCATCTCTAAGAATCAAGGTTGAGATGGTATTCTTTTAAATTTGTCAGTACTTCTCATGACATTCTTACTGAATGAAGCATTGATAATAGAATAAAATTTTAAACATCCTGCTGGTTTTCACACTCATTAGAAACAAAGAAAAGAATACTGAACTGTTATATAATAGTCTTCCTATAATGCAGTGAATGCTGGACAATCTCCTCACAGATGAAGAGACTTTAAGCAACAAAATGTAGTTCAACAGAAGGATATTGAGAATAACCTCGACTGAACATGTGAGCAAGAACAAAGTTTTACAGAAAATGGAAACAAAAAAGGACACTTATACTTAACATCAGGAAGAGACCGTTCTAATTTCTAGGGCACATAATAAGGAAAAAGAGCTTAGAAAATTTGATAGTCATAGGGGCAGATTAAAACCCTGCATAACCTACCTAAAGAATTTGAACAAATAGATGGTGGAACAAAGTTTAGAAGAAATAACAAAAAGACTAAATTTATCAAGAGCTAAAAAGGATAAATTTTTTGGAGAGCCATGATTGCCTTTGCCCAGAAGGGGCACAACACATAGAAGAATCTTATGTAATTTGTTTAGATATTTCGTATTGGTGATTTTTTTTATTTTTTTATTTTCTATACATATAATGGACAGCCTTTGACTTGCCTGATAAAATCTCACGACACTGAATAGTTTATTGTAAATAGTTTTATTAAAAAAATGGATATAAGTTGAAACTCACTAACCACATGAAAAAAAAAAAATCAATTTCACACCAATAATTAGCACATAAATTGTTTTATGAGAAAATCTGAAGTCAATTGCTGAAACCTGACAAATGATTACAAATTATTTGGCTATGAAACTCTGGAGTTGGATGCTGAATCAATCAGTTAAATAACAAGTTTTATATTTGTATTAATCAGTTAAATAAGTTTTATATTTGTATTAATCCTGTATATAAATATCCAGAAAATTCTATCAATATTGGTTAATACCAATTTTACTGTGGAAACATTGACTTGTTTCATAAAATCTGACCTACACAAATATACCAAAAACCTTTTGTTATAAAGTTTGATTAATGCTCTTAGTTTTGGTTAATAATACTATAAGGAAACTCTTGGAAAAAAAGGTTGAGTGAAGAACAAGTTTAATCATATGGGGGAGACATGGATTAATAATACAGAATACTGTACTTCACTGAAGCAGTGCATACAACTCCAATGCTACACCTTGCTACCCACTTTACGGCAACCGTTTCTATGAGCGAACATTCTACTCATAGTGCATAGATGAATCCATGTTCAACAATTAGTGCAGAGAAGGTTGATCGTCTTTCTAAACACTTTTCTCATTACAAATTGGAATAATCCTTGTTGTGTCAGATCAGATATTCAGTCAGTATGAAATGAGAGATCAAAATTATTAATGTTATCATTTAGTCTTTTTGATCATTTAATTGTTGAGTCCTTATCTTTTGATATCCACTTGTATCATTTTTTTTCTTTTTATGCATTGATAACCTTGTTATTACAACTGTTACCAAAATAATCATTAGATTGATTTTTAGCTTTGAAGAAAAACTGTGGTTGTCAGAGAAGTGTGATTTGATAACTGATTATGTAGACTATTGTCTTCATCTTAGCTGTTCTCACAATGTTTCAGCTGTTGTATAGTCCTGGGCATGGCTACGAACTACACTCGGCAACAAGGCCTCAGATTGGAGGTTTTGAGGAGTGTAAAACCACTTAATTTCTATTGTTTCCATATTCACCTTGATCCAGGATGGTAGCACCTGTTAGGGTTCCAGCTATGGGCAAATATTGAACCCCCAAACAAAAACAAATTGCTATGAAAGTATAAAAATACCAGCAATACATTTTTATATAAAAAAATTATTGACAACACATATTTATAGTAAAATTATCAACAATACATTTTATAGTAAAATAATATGTTTTATCTGTAGTTGAAGGTATACAGTTGCATTCAAAATATATTCAGTTGAAGCCATAAATTGTGTTCAAAATATTTATATTTTAGTATTAAATAACCCATGGAAGTTGATGTGCCACTAAAAATCAGCCAACATGAAATAACTTTCATGACATTAATCCATATATCCTACATTTTTAAAGTAATCAAACTGTATTCCAAAATATAATTTCAACAAAACAAACAACATAAAATGCACACATCACCATCTTTAGTAATTATGTCTACACAAACATGTATATTCACAAAAGCTGAGTATCATCTACCATGTATTCAACTGTGAAAGCAGAATAACATGTATCATTTTTATTACTTCAAAGCTCACAAAAAAATTAAATTTTGGCATTAAAAAACTCATATGGGGGAGTTGTTATGCCATTAAACAAACCACCCAATTAACCAATCAGCTGTTGTACCCTCTGGGCTTCATCACGTGCTCTTCATTCCGGGCAGCATTCAGGAAATTTTGAATTGAATCCTTTATTTAATTTATGATTGTTCTTGTTCTGCTGACCATATCTTGGGATATCTCCTTGAGTTCTTATTTAGTAGTATTCTGTTATTGCTCTCCACATTTTGACTGAATACAAGTATGCACTGCCCAGCCCAGGGATTGAGCTTACAATTGCTATGTCACCAAATTCATGAACCAATGCTTTAGTACTCTAAGATATGCCTATGGATTTAGTTATTGCTTGCCTTGTTTCCACTAAGTCTAGATACACACTGCCCAGCCCAATTACTATGTCACAAAATTCAGGAACCAATGCATTAATTCACTAGGCTATTCTACCATAGGACAGTCCTGAGTGCATTTCAAATAATATGCATATATTACTGAAAATCTTCATTCTTTTCCATATAACTACATATACATTTACATGGATTATTTTTATCGAGGAGTTTTACAAATTGAATAACAATAGAAAATGTTGATGGATTTTTAAACTTGAATTCACATACAGTAATTTGTTTCATTTCATAACAAATTATTAAATATATAAACTGAAACATACTCCAATAAACAAAGTTCAATAGAATGTCATGATATTGTGAATCAATAAACAAATAAAAGAATTTCCTCTCTCACTGGTTGAGAATCCCTGCTTCCACAAGCTGTGTCTTCTCCTGGCTTTACTTTCTCTAAACAGTTAACATGTAATCGGAGAAATATTTTTATCTCTCTGAATAGTAGCAAGGTCCTTTAATAATTATCAATGTAGAAGATAAAATCATTGAACTGTTTGGATTATAGTTGTGGCTCTCTGTTCATTTCACACAAAAAACTTTTTGTGAATGACCTGTGTTTTTCTTACACTTTCTCCTTACTTGACCTTTCAATAAATGTTTCATTTGCCACTGCCAATGATGGAGAAGAGGACAGTGAAGTCAGAAATTCTTTTTTACTGTTAGTACCATATAATCCCTCCTACTATTTGTCTTATGGTAGGAAGAGAAATATGGTACAAAGTCACTTCCTTAAACTTCAATAAAAATAAAATCTACCAATATCATTTGAGATCATGGAATCAACCAACCAGGTCTTAGAGAAAGATGACTCATCGTAATTTATAGAAACAATTTCTATATATAGAAATTGAAACTTGAGAATCCTTTATATAATATTCATGATACCAGAAGTGTTTGTTTTCAGGTTTTTTTTTATTTTTAAATACAGGCTATTTAATTTGTATATAGCTTCTATAAAATGGGGCAGCTTGAGAATGAAACCCAAACATAAACATTATATCTATTTACATTTCAGAACACAGCTTATGCATATACCTTGAAGGTAGTTTTACATAAATAACATATATTCCGGAAGTCATTTTATATGAAATTTTTAATGCTGTTTACATAGATGCAGGTAATGACACTAGTCATGTAATGCTCACACGGATTTTTAAGTGGTGAAATTAGGATTTTGCATAAAAATGTTTTTGTACTTTCTGTACATGTACAAAAAAAAACATGATCACTACTTACAAAAAATATAAGTGCAACACCAGACACTACTTCTACTTAAGGTGTGAGAAACTGGAGGGAGAGTGTACATAAGAGATGAAATCACTGTGAGTGTGAGAAGGAAAATTCTGTAAGCTATCAATCTCTACCAACAATGTTGGGTTTTGATTAAAATGTTACAATACATGGATTCTGATTACAGTTAAATGTAATGAAAACTGAAAAAAGTCAGCATTTGCAATGCAATAATCATGCTATGGGTAGCCATGTTGCTTTCTGAAATTTTCCATTTCTTTCATGTCAGCTCCTGAAAAAAAACTTTTGGAATTTCAGATAAAGGATACTCAATCTGTACTTATTTACACACAGACTAATTGTTCTCAGGTTTGTTGCTGTTATCACAATTTTTATGTAGATTTACAGAAACCATTTCTTTGTAGAAACCATTTCTAATATAATTTATAGAAACACTTTTTCTATATAGAAATTGAATCTTATTAATATTTATTTACATGCAGACTATTGTCCTCATTTTTGTTGCTGTTATCACAATGTTTCGGCCATTGTGCACTCCAGCATTCATCAGGTTTTTGTTGATCTGGATGCTCTTCAGGGAATTTCAAACTGAACCCTTTATCTAATCTATGGGGGTAGATTGTTCCTGTTCTGTTGAACATGTCTAGAGATATCTTGTTCTTTATTTAGTACTGCTCAGTTATTGCTCACCCTGTTTCTACTGAGTTCAAGTACACACTACTCAGTCCAGGGATTGAACTCACAATTACTATATCACAAAATTCATGAATGAATGGTTTAATCTACTGGGCTATTAATACTTTCTTTCTTGACATTTGGAAATTCTGACTGGAAGTAGGAAAGAGTCCAATAATTTCTAAGTTTGTTTGCTACTTTTACTCTTTTTAAATATATTTTTGGGATGATGTATTTTTAGTAATCAATGTTTTCTTTTTTTGTTTTTTTTCCCCCAGGCAGAGAACTAGCATTCTCATTTTTGTCTGATCAGAATATTTTAATCAAGAGCAAGCCTTATGCATATAGTAACTTTCAAGAATCTGAAACTGTATCCTTCAATAACAGCTTCGTATTTTGTCCTCATTGATTTCTGTCATGTCTGGTATCTTTCTTAGGAACTGAACTTGCAACTCCACCCTCGTCACGATGACAGTTCTCCTTCATTGAGCATGTGTTTTCCTGTACCCTAAAAGTTGAACTCCTGATTCTGACAATGAGAAAGACTGAACAGGAATTTGTCAAGAATATATCCATTGAATGATTCTTAATGTCTGCTTGATATTTACTAAGTTGAGTATAGCACAAGTTCAAATGGAAAAAGAAAATGTGAAAAGATAGTGTGGAGGGTCTGTTTTATTGGTTGATTTTATTTATGATTTATCAACCTTTTGCAGGTTATTTAAATCCAGAAAATACTTTTGGATTGTAAGAATTTTTGACAGATAATGATTTATTGAAACTAATTAACCCATAGCTGGAGGGAGAAGAGGTGGATTCCTAACTTTCTCAAGGATATTTGCGTGTAAGTGAATATAGCATACCTGAGTGGAATTTGAACATGGTTCTCTGATTTTACAATTCCGAGCTGTTATCCATTACACTACCTGCACATCTAAGCTTCCAGCACCTGGTATTCCCAAACAGTTACCTATCTAGATACTGATCAGGTTCAATCTTGCTTAACTTTGTTGATTTTTATGAGAATTGGTATTTCAATGTGTTATGTCTGGGGAGGTTCTATGTTTCTCTATATTGTATAGGAGCATATAAAGAAACATTAACAGGTCAAAGATTTGTCATCAGTGTTGTGATTTGTGGGGTTGAATGGGAGCCAAAAAAAAAAGAAAAAGTATGATTTCCTTGCCATTTGTAAAGATATTTCTTCCATGTTTGGGCTGGAGCTGCACAATTCCCACTTTTCTAATCAACTCTAAGTTCAATCATTATCTATCCTCCATCTTTACTTTCTACTTCCTCCTCTTACATTCTTATCACACACTTCATTCAGCAATCTGCTATTTTGAGTGGCTCCTTTGGCCTTGTATTGGCTTAACATTAGTTTGAAAAAGGAGTAAAGGCATCAGAAGAAAGTTTGAAAAACTATAGGAAATGGACACTTGTAAAATGTACAAAAATTTAAAATTTGGTATATATAATGTATAATGTATGGGTGGTGAATAGACATAATTGTTTATGGAGAAAGGAACATGAGAAAGGTGGATGGGGGGAAAGGAAACTGAAGAACAGTTTTTTATGTTAGTAAATGAAGAAAAAAAAAATACATGAAACTGAATTCTGTCAACAAAATTTACATTGACCTGAATGTAGATAAACATTTATATAAACTGCAATATCACAGGTAGAATTTATTATGCAATTATATCAAAAATTTAATTTTATTTTCATTTCATGTGATATATTGGAACAGTGAATTTGGCAGTAATATGAAGGTAGATTATTATCATCCCATTGTTCATGTTTAGGGATATCTCGTTTTTTTTTTTTTTTTTTTTTTTTTTTTTTTTAGTACTACTCTGTTATTGCTCATGCTGTTACCTCCAAGTTTGTCTGTATTATCTGACCCAGGGTTTGAACTTAAAATCACTTCGTAAACCAATGCTTTCATCTGCAGGGCTATTAGCAACAAGAGAACTTGGCACACACAGGGCATGATTTAGGCAAGAGAGGCAAAGGGAAACAGCAATTAACCTACTTAACAAGTTTGTGTAAATGGATGACAGAACAGAAAGTTATTCAATCCGGGGGTGGGGGGGGGGCAGATTGTTGTTCTACTAATGCCCATATCCAAGAATATCTTGTCTTGTTCTTATTTAGTACTGCTTAGTTGTTGCTCATCCTGTTTTCATTGAATCTAAGCCTGTACTACCTGGCTCACAGATTGAACTTAAAATTACTATGTCACTCTTACTATGTCACTCTTACTATGTTTGACATGCAGTTTGAAATTTCCCATAAGTTATTTGCAGGGTACAAAGGTCAAAATCTGATAACTACAAAGATGAGGACATTAGCCTGAATGTAAATAACTTTGATTTTGATGCATTGGAGCCAGTGATGCCATACAAAATGGATGATGTAAATCCTCTTTTTGATTTGTGTGCATTGACTTAGATGGACACTGTGATATGAAACCAACTGATTATTAAAGACAAGACATTGCTCTATAAGGTGTCATTTTCATTTTTGTTAAGAGTTGAATTTCTCTGGTAGTTCATCCACTAAAGTTCTCAACTTTGAAATTTTTTGTGAAAAGCAACTAAAAATTCTTATCTAAGCTCCTCCAATTGATATTCTTTTTTTTTTTTTTTTTTTTTTTTTTTCCCTTTAAGATGGAACTATTTTGATATGTGTAGAGATGCATAACTCCAAGTGCAACAATTTTGAAAAGAGCCCCTATAAAATTCTCAGCTTTCAAAATGTGGAAAAGTCCCTGTTGTTCAAATAGTGACATAATTTAAAGAGACAGGGAATTCAAATTTAGGATCACACATGAAAATCTTTTCTACTTTGTCATATATTTTTCCCCTAAAATTGTTCTTGATATATAAAAATTTATGTCATTATATATATATATATATATATATATATATATATATATATATATATATATATATATATATATATATATATTATTGATGACTGACAAGGTACTGTGATTAAGCTTTTTAATTTTTCTTTCATTCATATAATTGTTTTTTTTCTGGACATAAGTTTGTAAAAACTGTTCAAATATTCTTATATCCAATCACTTTTTGCTATTCTATTAGCCATTATAAAGGATTTTTTTTTTTTTTTTTTTTTTTTTTTTAAGGGACAAGATGAATTCTTGTATGCTCTCTTTAGTTAATTTTTTTATAAATACTATTTTATATCTAAGTGGGCATTCACTCTTAAAATTAAGGTGGCAAGAGTTTCAGCTAGTGAGTTTTTATATAATGAAGTGGTCAAATGTTTTATTACTGAATTCTGCAAGAATGTCTAAGAATGGGAGTTTATTTTTTTGACTAATTTCATAGGTAAAGTTTATTATAGATATAATTTTATCTTGGTAGTAGTTCTCATTTATGTTATTTATGAATTACTTTTAAAAAAAAAATGTATTCCTTTATTCAGAATAAAATAACTCATTTTGTATCAAGATCTCTTGTAATAATCTGAATAGATCTATTAGAAAAGTTTAAATATCTACATTTGATATTAGTTGGAACATTTGGTCAAATCTCTCCCCATCACTGCTTTTTCCTTTTGTAATCTTTTCTTTTTTTACCCTTTTCTGTCTAACTGGAGGATTTCTGATATTTTTAGCCTTATCAAATGTTCACTGTGATCTTCATGTGTCGTTATAAGTGAGGAAAGCTCAAGTCTCTTGTTTCAAATGATGATTCCTTTGGAAATGTCACTCTGTTGAATTCAGTATTGGTCTTGTTATCCAGTTTAAGTTGAAGGCGGTAGGTGAGTGGGGGTTGCCAATAGCAACAGAAACCATCAACTAAGAGGTTGGCACTCTGCCTCCCTTCCTCAAATGACCTTTCCTTGCTTGGAAATTACTTCAGGCTCTGCTTGCCTCCACAAGTCTGTTGGTACAGTGGAGAATAAAGACAAGGAAAGGGGGGCTACCCAATCTGTCACATGCTGAAGATTAGCAATCACTATTTTATTGTGGATGTGTGATTTACAAAAGATATTAATATTGAGGGTAAAAATATGTCTATGCTACCATTTACAACTCAAATAAAACAGTTTACTAAACAGAATAGGCATTGACTAAAATAGTGATGCAATTTCAATATTTGTCTATATCTCTGAGATGAGGTATTATGATTATTTACATTATTCAGACTGTTATCCTCATCTTCATTGCCATATTCACAATGTTTTGGTTGTTATTTCCCTTTAGCTCAACTTCAAGGGAGACATCTGGAAGAGGCATGGCACATAGAATAGAACACTTCATCTCAGTGGATGAAATAAAAGGTTTGGTTTGAAATTCCAATCACCTGAAGAGGGTTGGAGCTTACAATGACCAAAACGTTGTGAATATGGAAATAAAGATGAGGATAATTCTGAATAATGTAAATGATGCAATCTCATAATATTTTGACAAGAACAGTTGCGGGCTCATTGAACAATAAGATCCCCATAATTGAGCTATTGTTCTTACTTTATCTACTGTTAATTGGAATTAGGCTGAATATAATGGCTTAATAGAGGCAAGATTATCTTATCTAAATTATTAGTTATTAGGTTTTCTTTGAATTCATTCTTCACCACTGTAATTATCAGCATTGTATGCTTGTTTATCAGTTCCACTTAGTCAACTGTTTTATTAAAGTTCTCATCTTCCTTCAGGACCATGTGCCTGGTGAATGGTACTCTAGCCAAATATTTAATATGCATGCAAAATAATGTATAATATTTTACACATGCTTTCCAGTGTGCTCTCACTCACTTTAACTGTTACACATGAAATGTTGAAATATCAGCTTAGTTAAAATGCCAGGAGATAGCTATATCTTTTCTACCTCGTTGACAATACTTGGTTTTTGATAATGACTGGTACTTTAAAAAGTACCATAACAAAACTGAAGAAAGCTGAACTTCAAACAGTATATCCACAATATCAATCCAGATATACAGCATCTTATTCAAAAATTGGAAAGTGCAATAAAAAGTTAAACAGAGTGACTTTGTCAGTTGAATTAAGCAAAACTTGCTGGTAGATGATGGGTTATAGGTAGATATTGTGTGTTAATGGTAAAAAGAAGATATAGCTTTGCTTACTTTAAGGCATTCATCTTGGCTTCATATTTGTCTAGCTATACTGCAGAGAATACATATGGGTGTTTCAGAAATAGGTCCATGTGCAACATCAGCACAGTACTTATCAGCATTATATGCATGTTTATCAATTCTATTTAGTGAACTGTTTTATTAAAGTTTTTTGCTTCCAGGACTATGTACCTGAAAAATGGTAGTCAAACCAAAAATTTAGTATTTAGAGTGTGGAGACAGGGATATCCTTGAGGCTGGAGGCCAGTGTCATTTTAATCATGAAGATTTGTTAAATAACACTCATAGAAATATTGCAATATTTAAAAGCAAAGAACCCCGCTTATTCAGGAGGAAATGTTCAAGAGATTCTGGTAGAAAAAGTTAAATAATTTTGGATTATAAATAAAATGATGAGTAGTCTAAAAGCATGCTGGGCATTTTAGTGGATTCCTTTACAAGAGAGATGCAAGTTTGAACTTTCCCTTAAGGCAATTCTCAAATGCACAGGCTGGTAGACAGATTTCTTTGTGCTGTGTCCCCTCAGGATGCATGCGATCATGGCTTTCTACAACTTCCTGTCCCTTGTAGTTTTCAATAAACTTTGTCTTTCTGTTATTTCTCTTAAGCCCTCTTCTGCCATACATTTATTGAATCTCTTTAAGTATGTTATGCGTTGTCTTCTTCTGTACTCCTTGTCTTCTATTTGTCCTGTGAGTATCAGATTTTCCAAGCCCTCCTACCTAGAAACCTCAACTGTCTCTTCCTAATGTTAAGTATTAGTTTCCTTTTTGTTTCCATTTTCTCCAAAACTTTGTTATTCACATGTTCAGTCCACGGTATCCTCAGCATCCTTCTGTAGAACCACATTTCTGTTGCTTCAAGTCTCCTCTTCACCTTTGAGGAGATTGTCCAGCACTCACTTCCATAGAGATGGACAGATATCACATAGCAGTTTAGTACCCTTTTCCTTCTTCCTAACCAAATGTTCCTATTTATTAGTAGTCTGCTTAGCTTTTGAAATGCTTCCTTCGCTATCCCAATATGCCTTTGAATTTCAGTGTCACACTTTCCATTTTCTGTTAAAATACTTCCCAGATATTTAAATTTCTGTTCTTGTTTAAATTTGGTATATCTGATTTGCAATTCATACCATTTCTAACAACCATGAATTCTGTCTTCTTGCAGTTGATGTTTATTCCTTTCTTCTCGCTTTCCTTCACTTCCTTCAGTTGGATTTAAGATTGTGACTGCCAATAGTAAATCATGTTAGGACTTCTAGTTCTCTCAGATTTGTGTGTGGGAGATATGTAATGATGGGGTCTCAAGCCTTGAATAATAGCAACATTTCTAAAGATGATGTCTCTATAAAACACTCTGTATACCATGAGTGCTCGAGTTGGGTGGCAAACGGAGCATCGCACCTTGTAAAAGCTTGCCTCAAATCATTATGACAAGGGATACTCTGTCAGGAGATCTACCTTTCTTTGTGTGAGAATAATCATAGTCCTGCCTTAAAAAAAAAATCCAGATATGTATGTATATATGCATGTGAATTAATAAGAAATATTGTCTTATGAAAAAAACTCAAATTCATATAAAGAATGTAGGGTAATTTTTGATTTAACTTTTCTTTCTTTTTTTTTTTTTTTTGCCCTGAAGGAATGTGGCACATAGAAGAAAAGTAAAAGTTTTGTTACAAAAAAAAACAATGCAATATAGAGAAAATTGCCTTTTGAAAAGATTTGTAGGAAACCATCGCATTTAACTCGGTGAATTTAACCCACACTGAGTGCCACCACACTTTTGGCAGTGTGCAAGACTAAGCTAAGCTTAGTAAATAATGTGGTTAGCAAGCTAGCCAAGAAAATGTTTGTCATTTGATATTGTAATCTTTGGTTTTAAAAAACAAATTGGAAACTATTTTAATCTTAATTTTGCTTCTCATATGATCACTGAAGCTAAATGTCAAGCCTGGTCAGTACCTAGATTGGTGACCATTTGGGAATACCAGATGCTATATGCTTGGATGTGCAGGTGGTGTAATAACTAATGGCTTGAGATATGAATTCTGAGAGCAGAGTTCCAATTTCAGTCAGGTTTGTTATATTTACTCATGAGCAAATATTCTTAGTAAGATGTGTATCGGTAAAATAATTATCTACAAAAAAATTTTGCAATCTAAAAATATTTTCTGGCTTTAAAGAACCTGCAAAAGTTTAAACCATAAAAAACAAATCCATCTTAATTTGAAAGACATCAATAAAAAAAAAATAACAAAAAAAAACAAGCATCTGGTATGTTTCCCTTACAGGGAAAATTTTAATCAAATACCAGCTCACTTTTATAAAATTGGCTTGGAAAATAAGATTTTCCTTTAATTATATTTTGTAGAGATAGGGTTGGGCATTTAGTTTGTAGCAACAAAATGATATTTTAATGAACTTACTTTTTTATATTTAATTTCTTAAAATTTAATTTAAATAAATAAGAATATTTTTTCTTGTTTAACATTATACACCTGCTGATCTTTGTAGCCTCATCTTCAACTCTGTTTTAGCCATTTTGTTACAACACAAACTTAAGATTGAAATGTCATTGAAGGGTTTCATTTTTGAAGAAACCTGCAGTTAGCTATCCTGATTAAAGCACTTTAGAAATAAGGTATTTGATGGAATAGAGCAAAAAGTTTTGTCGATGATAGCAAAGAGTAAATGCTGGCTTAAGGAAAGTTTCCATTTCTCATCTGGTCAAGCTAGAGATTTTTAATAGTTGACTTGAAGAAAGCTTTTTCTTATTGTGTCTGATATAGAATTTAGATTTCAGAAAATGTTTTCTGCTTTTGCATAAGATAGTCTGACTCGCTGAAATTTGTATAATGACTCGCATGCCCAAGCTGTTGTTTCAGTCTATAAATTTATGGTTGGATTTTATCAGTAATTGATAGAGGAGCAAACAAATCCTATACTTTTTACTATAAAAAATTATCCAAGGTCTGTATGCTAAAGAGAAAGAACATCAGGTAAGGGAGAGGGTGGGTATAAAGGGGTGGATGAGTTATTTGAGGAAGTGTTGTCCATTCAAGAAAAATAAACAATAACATACAAAATAAATTAAAATGTGTGAATAATTTTATTTGTATAAAAGTTCTATCTATAAAAAGACAGTGAACCATTTTTCTTTTATTTAATGAAGGTAGATGTTTCTTTGTCTTCATTCTCTTACTTGATATTTGTCATATTTATTCCTTTTTTTTCTTTCTTTTTAACAAAAACTTAATACTGGAAAAATATATAGACAGAATTTTAGCCCCCACCCCAATTCTTTGCATGACATTTTAGCTAAATTTTAGGGTCACTAAAAATTTTTTTTACAAAAATGGAGAAATAGATTGATTTTTGCATGTGTGATATACATAATTTTTATTTTATTTTATTTTGGAAGGATTTTTATTTTTACATCTGTTTGAGTTGCTATTTCTGATTTTTATTTTATTAAACAGTGAAAGTCCTACAAAAGAAAAATAGTGCCTCTGATAGGAATTGAACCTGCATCCATTGTTTTTTCCTTTCCCTAATAGAAAAAGTCATGCAGGTTTGATTCCTATTTGGCACAATTTTTCTTTAGTAGGACGTCTCAATTTCAGTCTGTTTTTAATTTCACTGTATAATAAAATAAAAACCCTGGATAGCAGCTCAAACATGTGTACCTGCTAAAAATAATACTTATATATATATATATATATATATATATATACGCACACACACACACACAATAGAAAAAAATTCTTCTTGATACAAACATTAAACTCTGTTCAGCTAAAGGGTTGCTTAAAATTTTCCCACAGCTTCAAATATTTTTTGCCAATCAGATTTATTTTAATTGTTAGGAAATTCTATAAGGTCACTAGAATTGATCAATTTGATCCGAGTAATCCTGAAAGTATTTACTGCCCTCTCATTCATTTACTGGATGCTAATCGCCTGCTGCAATAAAAACAAATAGATAAATGAACATGTTGGTCTTATCCGCCCAAACAATAGATTAATTTATGCCTGAAAACACAATCATCTGTCTGCGTTTGATGAGTAATGAATATTCTCTGCAATGATTTTGTTCAGCTTTTGTGTAACAGTTACTTATAACCAAGGAGAAGGGTGATTGTCTGTCATTAAGTTGGTTTTCTTGATTTGATTTCACGTGGAAGAGTGGTTGGATCCTGGGCTGAGGATATTTTATTTTAAACTTGTATGTCATATCCTGGGAAGAGCTGATCTGAAATTTTGGTTATATAGGCTTTATGGCAAAGCTACATCCATACCATCCATGGTTCTTGGGATATGGTCAGCACCCTACTTTTTACTGAAACTGAACTAAACAAGACTATATATGTCTTGGCTTCAGTCTATGACAATGCTGTATCATTTAAAATCATTAGGAAAAAATTAAAAAAGGATTAAGAGAAATATCAAAAGAATTTGCTGATAAACTCAATTTAAATTAACCCCTGGTTAAAAAAAAAAATGCACTCATTGTCAAATAAAATAACAACATTACCTGAGTTTTCTGAAAGTACTTCAACATCAGCTGAAGACCAGTCACAGCCTTCTAGCATTTTTGTAGATGATGAAAATGAATTGCAACTTCTTGATGAGTTGCTGTCAGTGATTGGTGAATCAACAATCAAGCATCAGATGTGTGTCTCTGTTTGCACAATACAGAAAAATATGAATCTGGTTATGGGGGCTCATCTTGGTACACTGACTCATGATGAACAATATAATTTAATGGATTACCACCAATGTATAGCTGCTGTTACATGCAATGAAACAACATCTAACAGCTACTTGGGTGACTGCTTAACTTTTAGCATTTTGATGGAGGATTTTGTTTTATATATAGAAGAAATTCTAAATAAAAAATTTAATTGATAATTTTTATCTACAAACAGTGGCTGTCAACTTATATAACCACACTGTAAACGGTATCTCAATCTACAGAAGAATTTATTGAAACATTTTGTGCAGGCCTTCAAACCTTGAAAAAGCATGATTTCATTGTCAAAGAACAATCAAAATTTTGTCCTAATAAAAGTTCTTTGATAGACAGTGAAGTCATAGTTATTGCAGATTGTGATAAGAATTATTTATTTTGCAGGATGCTGCACAAAGCTTCCACTGGAATAATTTTCAAGCCACATTACAACCATTTGTCTCTTATTACAGAAATGACAAAAAGCTGGAGCATATTAATATTGTAATTATATCACTATGTCTCAAGCATGACATAGTAGCTGTCCATTTGTTCCAAAGATAACTTATAGAAGTACTGAAAAAAAAATCTTAATTTTATAATAAAAATTTTTTTATTTCTCTGGTGCTGCTTCACATCATGAAAAATTTATCAATTTGTGCAACTGACTTTGGTACTAATACACAGTGTCACTTTTTTGCTACATCTCATGGGAAATGACCATGTGATGGGTTAAGTGGCACTATTAAGAGATTAGCAGCAAAAGCAAGCCTGCAGCATCCTTATAATGAACAAATAATGACATCAAGACAGTTGTTTGATTATGCAAGGAAAAACATTTCAGGCATAAATATTTTGTATTCCTCAACAAATGAATGGACAAATGAAGCAGAAATCTTAGAAAATAGATTAAAAGATGCCTCAATAATTACAGGAACTAAAAACTACATAGTTTTATTCTTATGTCTCAGAAAAGGGTAGAAGTAAAAACAGTGCCAACTCAAGATGAAAGAAAAGTAGTTAATATTATAAAATGGGACAATATAGAGCATGAAAACATTAAGAGATTTGTTACAGCAATCCATGATAGCAATTGGTGGTTAGAATGTGTGTTTGAAAAATATCTTGATAATGAAAAGGTAAAATTGACATTTATACAAGTGAATGGTCCTCCCCTATTTTTCTCTTATTCATTACATTCAGATATATTAATTTTAAATTATTGATATTCTTAGTTTTGTCGATCAAATAACCTTACACTGGAAGAACTTAACCTTTGAAAATTATGATAAAAGCCTCAAATATTGTAGGAAAGAGAATTTCTTGAAATAACCTTAAATAAAGATACAATCGAGGGTGGTCATCACAAAAAATTTGAGTGAAAAAGTGGTTTGCATATCCAAATTTTTATTTTCTATTTAAACATGTATTCCAACAAGCATAAAAATAAGTTTGCTTGTTAATCTCTTTGTGAATGTGTTTTATTTATTTATATATTTATTTATTTTTTTAAAATATTCATTTCGATGTGTCAGTTTTTTGGGTCAAATTTTTAAGTATAAAGAAAATGAAAGTTTGTTTTGTGTGTTTAGTGTATCATGTCAAGTGTTAAAAATTTAACAATTAACATCATTTGTTACATATTTTATTTTCATATTATTTTATCTTAACATTAATTCATGACACCCTTTTGAATAATTTTCATTGTCCCTTTTTCATATAAAAATCTATTTGTTGTATAATAAAAATGTGAACAAAACTGTAGTAATGGAATGTCCCACACTCCCTATTGTCCCATGTGGACTGACTGTATCAGTCACTATATATAGTGAGCACAAGGGGGTTGCTTTGGGCATTACTAGCCTGCCACCTGATTCCCTGTCTTTCAGTAGTGTATTCTCTTTTACATTAAACCTCTCTTCTTTCATCTATGTGCGTGTTGCTGTTCCTTCACTCAAGTACCATCTTTGTCTGTTTGTAACGTCTTTAAGGATACAATAAAAACCAAAAATAAAGTTGTTTATTTTCCACCAAATTGGTCAGCATTTCACCACAAATTCTGTTGATTTTTAGGATTATATTTCTTATGGGAATATTAGTCAACATTCTTTCTAAAAAGATACAACTTGTCCCTATTGGGAGATCTGAAAATGTTAGCATTCAAAATTTTGAATATGGCACAACTTAGTAAAACCCTTGTAAGTCAGACTACAGTCAAAAGTCCACCACAAAATGTTGTACATAAAGGCAGATATATTTGTCGAATAAAAAAAAAAAAAAAAAATTAAAGATAAACGTTATAAGAATTTAAATGTCAAAGGTTATGTTCAAATTATTTGGCATTTAAACAAAAAATAAATAGATCACCTTTTAGATCAATCCAAGTACTTTAAAATGGTATATAATTTGTAGGTTAAAACCAACTGAGATATTGATATTTAAACTTTGTGACTATTTAAAAAAATTCATCTTTTTGGCAAAAGGTCAAAGTATCTTGGGGACCCTCTGAGATAGAGATGTAAAATAGGTACTATTCAATTTCTATCATGAAGCTCTATAAGTGTACCAAATTTGAAAAAAAATCTGTGTCAGTGATGGTCACACTCTTGTTTTTGACTTGGAATAACTCAGAAGGCCAAGAGAACACATTTCTTGAAATGGGTTTAAAAACATCAATTGTAAGGATTCTAGTTGGAATAAATCAGGAAATAATGATTTTCTAAGTGTAGCTTAGATGTGGCACAAGGCTGACAGTATGGGGTACCCCGTGAGGATTGAACTCACTACTCAGTTGTAATTGTTCTAGTGAGACAAACTTACAATTTCAGTGTCAAGGGGCCCAATCATGAAATGATAAATACTTCAGAATTATTTCCATTTCTTGTTTTGCTATTTGAAAAGGGATTTGAGTGGCATCTACAACTCAAATTGTTTGAAATTTGATAAAAATCAACAAAAGGTTTCCACGAAACTTGAATTTTCATTTATCTTGTAATTGAAAAACAAAAGATCTTTATAGAATGGAAGTTTAAATTGAGAATTTATTGAAGTGTTCTGAAAATTCTTTTGTTTTGATAAGTTTGATAGCTTTATTTATAAAAACTGTTATGTCAGTCATTAATGAGCTGTCATTATTGCTGAAATCTTTACTAAGTTTAGTTTAACCTTTTAGCATTTGGTCAAAGTCTCATTGTTTGCATGACTTCCTGCATTATTTGTGAGGATGATGTCATATTATGGCAGGTTAGGGTGGGGTTGTACATTGAGAGATGAAATTTACAGGGCAGATTTGGGAGGGTTGAATGCTAAAGAGTTCATCTGACACAAGATGAAATGAAAAGCAATGTGTAGAAGGAAGATTGTTACACTTTCCTTTTAAAGAATGTCAGTCTGCCTTTAAAATCAGCATTTGAAATTCTGGTCTTTGATCAAGCCTTAATAAGTCCAATTTGTTTTTGGTCTGTCATTTCTGATCAGAAATATACACAACTTTAGTTTTAGTCAGACTGCAAAACCCAAATGGAGATCATTGCTGATCTGTCTTTGAAAAACAATTTGAACACTGATTATTCTTTTTTTTTTTTTTTTTTTTTTTTCCCCCTTAATATAATCTCAAGAACTGGTGGTTAATATGCTATGAACCAGGCTTCTGACATCTATTAATAGGTTCTGTTGTCAAGGATTTTAGAATTTCACTTGTTCATAAAATCTTTCCTGTCAATTGGTTACTTGTTAAAATAGGGCTTACAGCCATATCATGTTGAAACACTGGTTTCTGTATGGTCGCTGAAGTTAAGCAATGTCGAGCCTCATCAGTATCTAGATGGGTGACTGCTTGGGAATACTAGGTACTGTAAGCTTGGATGTGCAGTTAATGTAAATCAGAGCTGAGTTTCAATTCCAGTTGGGTTTGTTTACATTCACTTATGTGCAAATAACCTTAGGAAATATATGAATCCACTTTGGTCTTCATTTACAGTCAAGACTATATATTTAACTAAAACAAAGAATTTTCACTTGCTTCTGCAGCAAATATGACTTTCAAACCTTGAATTAAATGACATGAAAATGTTTTCCATTGCTTAAGTCTTGTTATTAAGGATCTTAGTTTCAGAAAGTCGTTTATAAAACCCTGTTAATATAAAGTGAATGTTATCCCAGTGCTGGTGATTTAATTGTCAAAACTTGTATTTCTGCTTAAAAAAATCTGAGAAGAGGCTAAAAAAACAGCAATACCTCAGTCTAAATATTTTGAAAAATTTCTTTATATTAGGTTGGTGCAAAAATAATGTCGTTTTTGACGTTAAAAAATACGTCAAAAACCGACATTATTTTTGCACCAACCTAATAGAACACGTGAAATAAAACCTATTGTCTTCTCTACTTGTGTGTTTGCTTTTTTATCTCTAAATATGCAGAATTTTTTTCTGGGGCAACAAAAGGACTTAAGAGATATGGCTCCATAGGTAAATAGTGATAATACCATGGAATGAATTTCTGAGTAATGAGGAAATTTTAAGGAAAATAGAAATGGAAAATACGCATATTCTTAGAATCAGAAAGAGGTAAATGAAATTTCTAAGACACAGAATGGGGAAAGTGACTTTCAGAATTTGACACTCACAGGACCTATTGAATGCAAGAGGGACAGAGAAAGAAAGCGAGTACATAATGTGCTTGTGTAAATGGATTGTATAACAGATTGGGAAGATAGTGAAAAGACAGATCTTGTGACGAGCTATGAAAACTTTTTTATACACATGCAAATTTTGTTTTTAATATTGTTTATTGTAAAAAGCTTGCTTTACACACTTAGTTTGCTTTGGACTTCTTTCAAAAATAATTTAATTAATGACCTTTTTAAAGATTTTTGTATCACACATCTGGTCCTCTCATGGCACACTGAAAATTGTTGCAGCATAGGATAGCATTGGTAGTTTGGATAACAGGAAAAACTTTTCTTTTAGTCGTATTAATTTTTTCCTCTTTCTTCTCTCTATAAGATTAGGTCTTACATTTGAAAGCACAAAATAAAATGACTGCAGTTATTTAGTAAATTGCTTATTGGGTTTATTTAAAGATTGGTTTTGCAATGAAGTATGAAATATTTTGCAAAAACTTTTTTTTTTTTTTTTTTTTCTAGCAAGATTTGTTCTGTTGTGATGTTTTTCAAACTTATTTTATGCAGCAGTTTTTTTAATTTTATTGGAATTTACTAGATTTATTTTAATCTGACATAAGGTCACAAAAGTGGAGCACTGACATATCATTGGTCTGCTGATCATTGTTCCATGGCAAGGTACCCATGGGTACTTGCCAATTTTATCTTAGTAAAGTACACAAAGCCACAAGACTGAAACAAAATGGAATGGAATTCACCACACAATAGTAAATCACAACTAAATTTGTTACTGTATTTTTTTGTGAATAATAAAAGAAATTTTGAAGGCAAACTGAAGGCATAAATGGAGGTTGTATTATAACACAAGTATACATTTTCAGAATTTTTTGCTTGCTGTTTCAAATAAGTGTTTTAATATCTTTGAAATAGCAAGATTTCAAATACACTCAGCACAATCATCAATCAATTCAAGCCATATAATAATTATCAATTTCTATTTATTTATATATTTCTTGCCCAATCTGTCATGAGAAGGGTGTTAAATCAACTTCACTTAGTAAATTTATGAGTGATTACTTCCCTTAGTCATTTTAATAATCTATACAAAGAAAATATTTATCTGAAGTTAAAATGAACCATTTAATAAATCAGTTCCTTTATTTCTTTCTTAGATTGCAGTCTTATTTGTTCAAGCCTTTCATATGAGGCACTCTAATACTTTTGTCTATTAAGTGAACATTTTGCTTCAAATTGGTTTTGAAATAGGTTTTGTCATTGCTATCTTTGATGTTATGTTGCTAATCTTTTTCTTCCAAGAGATATTTCCATTTCACTGTTATATTAAATGCATACAATTTTTAACATTAAAAGATAGTGAACAAAAACTGATTTATATAATTATCAGGAGTAATCGATGAATTATAGATGCCATTGAACATCTAAAAATATATATATATTCATGAATCATTCATACAAAAAACAAATATAGAGGTTAATGATTTAAATGGCGAGAATACTTTGTCGCAAACAATCTAAATAAGATACATCAATCCTGAACCTGTATATGAATATGATCCCCGTTTATAAATTCCAGTTGCATAAAGTCTTTTTAATTTTACAAGCTTTCGTCTGTTCCTACAGACATCATCAGGTATGGAAGTAGATTTTGTTCTTGTTTTTACTTCTCAGTAATAAGAGGACAACGAAAATAGAAATGTAATCCGAAAAAATGCTATGAGAAATGTGTTATTGTTTTGGAACGTGCGGTCGCAACGCTGAGTATGAATTTAAATTTTAAGGTTCTGCGTTTTTATACAAATATAGCAATAAGAGAATTCTTTTTTACTGGTAGATTTAGATTGTTTGCGACAAAGTATTCTCGCCATTTAAATCATTAACCTCTATATTTGTTTTTTGTATGAATGATTCATGAATTTATAAATTATATTTGCACCTTTTAATTGAAATATATATATATATATATATATATATATATATATAAAAGGAACGGATTAATTAAAAGGTTCATCGGTCTTGTATTTTGTGAATTCTTTATCTCCACTTTATCAAATCTCAATACATTGTTCCAAGACTTTTGTTTCATTGCATCTCACTATTAAAACTTTCTAACAATTTCCATCATTTCTGAGAGCACAGGTACACTAGAAGGTAATACTACACAAAATAGGCAGGTGTTGATATCAAATACTTTTTTTGCAAACAATTGTTATGTCAGCAGTATTTGTTTCTTAAAAGCCACCCTACCTGATGGCATTTAAGCTAGCTCCTGTGAAGAGGGCTCTTGATTGGGCCTTCATCACAATAGGTAGGGAGTAGTAGATGGGATAGGCAACAATAAACTACAGAAGAACTCAAAATTGTTCACAGCATTAATATCTAAGTTTACTTTTTAAAACTTCAATGATAATTCTTCTACCACCACTTAATTTAAAGACAATTTGATATATGTAGGTCCTTATTTTCCTTACAAACAATTTTTATTTCATGGGTGACTTTCACAGGATTTTGCAATTAATTTTGTTTATTCCTAAATTTAATTTCCAAGTTATAAAATTTATTATTGTACAAAAAAATATTTTGCAAAAAAAATCCTGTACAAAAATCACTGAAAATGATTGCATTAATGAAAATTTGGGAATCCAAAATTTCAGGATTGTGGGTCCAGAATGTTTTTAATTTACTCATGGAGTTGGCCTGATTCCAAAATGGCATATGTTGGGCTATGGCCTCTAGGGGTAAATTTGAAAAAGTGTGACATTCGCATCATACTTATTATAAAACTCAGGTTGTGTGTGTGTGTGTGTGTGTCTGTACGTTTATATATTGGATCGGATTTCCTACATTTTTCAACTGATTTCAACAAAACTTCACAGGACTACGTAAAATTACCTTGTGGTGGTTCTGACAGTGCAAAAAAATTGGAAAAACACAATTGTTTTTGCACAAAATCAATTTGAAAACACGATTAAGAGGCATCGCGAGAATGAAAGGGGGACAACTCATATCGAGTTGTACTTATAAAACCCAGGTTGTGTGTGTGTGTGTGTGTGTGTGTGTTCGTTTATATATGGGATCAGATTTCCTACATTTTTCAACCAATTTCAACAAAACTTCACTTTTTTTTTTTTTTTTTTTTTTTTTTTTTTTTTTTTTTTTTGGCAGGTAGTGTGTTTCTTATTGTCTTGCACACTTTTTTCTTTATTTTTACATTCAGAATGCTTTAAAAATTCCAGACAATTGTTTATAATAAAATTCTATTCAATCGGTAGACTCATAACAATTGAAAACAATATTTTTGTTTGGGTTTGACCAATTTGTAAAAAAAAAAAAAAAACTAATTAAGACGTGTGTCCATCAACCTTAAACAATAATCTTTGTCAATTTTATTTTTCAGTCTTTATGATGGTTGATACTTGATCTATCTCTTACTGTTACATCCCCGGGCAACGCCGGGCTCTACTGCTAGTTTATTATATATGTAGAACTATAATCAAACAGAAAAATATGATAGATTAATTAACACCTTAAAATGTATTACTGAGTATATCTAGTTAGAACTTCCCCCAAAAATTTGAAAAGAAGTTTTGAAACAGAAATTAGAAGAAACAAACTGGTGTTAAACATTTGGTTCATTTCTATTTATTAGGTTGGTGCAAAAATAATGACGTAATAATGTTGTTTTTTGACGTATTTTTAACGTCAAAAAATGACATGATTACGTCATTATTTTTGCACCAACCTAATAATATTGTAAAATAAATTGAATATTTTAGTGAAATATATGTATGAAATTTAGGTCTTAATAGATAATATGGTATAACTTTTCAAAAATATTTTACATAGGGATGGGTATACTACAATTTTACATAGTGATCAGTGTACTACAATACTCAAGGATGTAATTTATTTCATTTTTAGCTTCAGAAGTACAGGTTTGTATTATACTCCAGTCATATTATACACAAGAAAATATAGGAATTATAACAAAGCACCTAATTTCTTTATTTTGCAAACTGTTTTCAGATTATAAATTTATCTTATTCTTTGTTGGGAGCTTTGTTCCAGAACTTGAGAGGGAAGGAATTCCCTAATCTACAGCCCCTTTCCCCATAGACACTATGTTGCAAGCATATCTATCATTACTTCCATGGCAAATGCTCAGACGAGCTCTATTCATTAAAGCTATCATCTCGGACCTTTACAGCCAAAACCCATCTTTCTACATCTCCAGGGTTGAATCATCCCCTACGTATTTCTTTGGTAAGAAGAGTGTTCCACTCCAACAGTTTCTTCTCAATAACTGCTTCTCTATAGAGCAGACTCACATGGATGCTTCCACAAACACTATAATCTTAATTTCTTTAAGTCTAGGAACAATAATTATCTAGCTTTCATATCATAATCTTCACTTCCTATTTCCTCTTATTTTCATATTACACACCTCATTCAGTAACTCTACTTTGAGTGACTCTTGGGCTTTGTCTTGAGTGAAGTTTAATTAAAAAAAAGAGAAGAAAAAAGACAAATGGAGGGGTTTGTCAAAAGTATTGACCAAAAGAAAGTCTAAAATTTATATTCTTAAATAATAGGTGCAAATGCCCTTTATTATAAAGATTTTATTTTTATTTTTTTTGTATACTCAAAAAAAAAAAAAAAAAAAAAAAAAAAAAAAAAAAAATACTCTTACCTTCATAAGAGTTTTATCATTCACAATGGAGTGGTAAAAGCTTTCCCTGCAATCACCAATACAATATGTTCTGATATAATCTCTTTATGTGGCGATGGTGTCATGGTTATCAGTGTTGAATGTGGATTGGGTGAACAAAGTTCAAATTCTGGCCTAGTCAGTTGCATTCACATTGGTACTAATGCTCTTGGGGTGAAATGCATGACTCCATCTCTTCTGCCAGCAGGGTAAACAGAGATCTGTAGCTACTTCAGATGTCAGCCATTGTAGGGGAAAAACAACCCTGAATTTTAAACTGGAAAAGGCAACAAGAAACATCTTTATTATCTTTCCCTTTCTGTGGAGAGCCATGATGGCCTACATCCTGAGAAGACGTGTCACTAAAAAAAAAAAAACCCCAAAAGCTCTTTTATTTATCTGGCTTTATTTGTAAGGAAATCAGCAAAATATATTTCCAAATTGTAATTAGAAACAGATAGTCTAGGTACAAATATTCCTTATCTAGTTGATTTGTTTTATTTGTTTTTACTAGTTGATGATGATATAGGTATGATTTATTAGATATGTTACCTTTTGAGTCGCTCTTAACTCCATATCTTGTGATAAAGCACATATAGAAACTCATTTTAATTGGTTTTACTATAAAGATTATTTGATAATTAGGTTGAAATTTGTCGCTGGTCATGAATTAAGGCAAGTGTTACTGACAGAAGGGTGTTTTTTTTTTATATATATATTCTCCTGTGGCGAATGATATTTAATGTGAATTGTTTATTTTGTATAATAATAGCTTTTAGAGTTCTGAGTTTTTCCTTTCAAAACTCTAGAAACTATTATATGAAATAAACAGCCCATATTAAATAAAATACTTATTTCATATACCTATTGTCATTATTTAAAAGGTTATGCAGACATGTTATTGTTGATAATATTCATTATATTAATTTCATCACGTTTAATATTAGTACTTTGTTTCACTAAAATTATATGCAATAAATTCAAATTATATATTTGTAAAATATATTTGTTTCATTAATATTTTTCCTGTGATAACTTCTGGTTGCATTGGTATAAATACAATCAGAATTTTTATATCTTAATTATTCCAATAAGACATTTACAAGTTGCAGGTTGTACAGATCGTATAAAGTATATAATAAAGTTTTTATAGTCTTGTGTTCCTTTTTTTTCCTATCTTTCATTTAATTGTAATCATGGCTTGTTTAACCAAAATAATACCTCATACATATAGCCTAGGCTGTATCATTTACTAATAATTTTACTAATTACTAATTTTTTCTTGATTTGTCCTGTTGAAATTGGAGTGCATCTTATACACCGTCAAATATGGTACATTTTATTCAATTATATATTCACTATTATTTGAAATGATTCATTGCCACTTATCAGGTAGCTCTTTGACACCTTTTGAGTAAAATTCTGAAGGTTTTGATGTGAAAAAGATTTTCAGCTAACTCTTGGATCTGGTTTTCATTAGGGAAAGTCTTTCCCATAGGAGCATTTTTTTTTCTTTGTGCAGCAATCAAAAAAGGTAAGAACTGGTTGATGCAAAGTCTGGTGGGTGGGATAGAACAGACTGAATTCCCAAATTTTTTTCCTGCATTATTCTCGTTTGTGGCCTTGCACTCTCATGGAAGAAAACATTTTTCCTTTAATCTATGGTGTACATTGCCTCTAGTGTTCAAAAACTAAAGTATGTTGGTATATTTCCAACTTATTAACTGCCACATATAATTAGTCAGGATGATGCATTCATCATTACAGTTGACTACCAAAAATTGAAATTATGTACAACTCATTCTAATATATTCAACTGTTTTTCAAGCACTAGGAACTTTGAACAACAAATAAAACAAATGTTTAACAAAGATATGGAAAGCCATTTTCACCCCAGCAATTCTGAGTAACCTTACCAGTTTGTATATTAAGCCTATTAAAGATAGCAAAGTAGTTAAATTTACATTGTATATTGAAGAAAATCTTGTAGAAGGATTACACTTGAACAAATGCAGCAAGATTTATTTTTGATGTGCATGCATATTAAATTTTTTATTTATTTTTTTATTTTTTATTTACATGAATGATAAAATGTAAGACAGAACAGAAAAGAAGTTGTTTAAATCAATAGACCTGCTCTCTTTCGCAATGTAAATAGAAACACTAAACATTCTAACAGCCTCATATGATTATACAAGTTGCTTGGATTAATATTTTTTGTGTTAGTTGCATTGTTGTTTTCTATATTTTGGTTGATTTCTTTGTCTGTCTCACAGTGTTAAATAATGAGATGAGATTCATTATTCTATGAGTTGTTCAAACTATCTTTGTTGGTTTTTCGCATTAGATTTTGCTCAGTGCAATTTCTTGGTAAATCTTTTCTGAAGTTCTCAATCTTTATCATTGATCAACAGATTCTTCAGATGAAGATGCTCATTGCATTCTCATCTTGAGCACTTTCCCCAATGGATCTGAGTGCCATAATTGTTGAGCATGGTAAGAGGTGCTATCCAGAAAAGTCAGATGATATCAAAGCTGATTCAACCCAAATATGATGGGTGGTTAGTGCTGGCCCCTTTTAACAGGAGGCCAGGCCAGAATACATGAACAAGCATCTCAGACATTTCTGATGATATCACAAAGTATTTCATATTTATTCAGATATTTCTGTTATCATCTACGTGTTTCAGGAACAGAAGAGTGCTCTTTACTGGCATGGTGTTTGCCTTGAACAGAAGAGTGCTATTTCTTTGTTTTATTTTCTTACTGACTTATTTCCAGCAATGCATTTTGGGGCATTCTTTATTGTGTAAAATTATGAGTTCAGTTGTCATTATTTTACTTTGACTAACATTTTTGTTCTTGCTACTTTTACTGAATAGACATTTTGGCCTTTGGCTTCCTTCAGGTCAGGAGGTATTCTCTACTGTAGACAGTTTAAAAGATCAGTGTTGAATCTTGAATGCTGCAATCAGAATCAGAAAATAGGAAGAATGAAAAAAAAAAAAAGTTTGTCTTGTATATAAGGCTGGTGGACACATCAGTCCAGTGATTAAAGAAAAATAAAGCCAAGCATATTAGTCCAAATAACTTGGAATAATTACATGTGCTCATAAAGGAGGCCAAATAATACATTGGTCAAAAAATACAAAGACGAAAAAAAAAAGTATGTGACATAATTACAATGAATTGTCTCAAAATTTAATAAAAATATAATATATAAATTTGACTGTGTCACTTGATTGCATGTGATAACAGCTGTGTTGGTGAGCGTTCCAGTTTTATAGCAGTTGATCTTTTTTTTTTTTTTTTTTTTTCTTTAGAAAGAAAATTATTAGCTTGTTTATGACACTATAAAGGTCAGTAAATCAAAAGTATAATTAACATTTCTTTTGTGAATATCTATTAATACATACTTTTTATTTAATTACAGATTGTGCCCTGTTGTGCAATTATGATTCTTTCAAATAGTTTATCGTTTAAATCTCTCTGGACGTTGATATAATTACAAGTGATTTTCATTTGTAAGGTAAGTTGGAATAGCTTTTGTTTGTTTCAAATAAGCTGAGTGGTTTTGTGTTTCTTTGAGTTTAATGTGCTTTTTCTCATTTGCTTTACACTTTGCTTAGTCCTAAATTGACATCTTTACTTTTACCAGACCCTGTGTTCTTAATAACTTTTGGGCTAGTCAAACACATTCTTTCTTTATCCAGTGCACTGCCTCCTTGTCTGTTGATGCTCATCTAGGCTAGTTATTTATGTAACCCTGATTTATTAAGCAAAATGTGGAAAATTTGTCCCGGCTTTCCTACATGAAAGGGTTAAGGTTAAAGGTGACAGAATTGATAAAAGCAATAATGGCTTGAAAGTTTAGAGCGGACAATTCTCTCTTTTAAGTGGAAGAATAAAGACTCAAACTCCTGCTCAGTGTGTAACAATAGAAGATGTTGATTTACATATATAAAAAAAAGTAAAGAGATATACACAAAATATGAGAGAAAAAAACTTCCTTTAACTTAAAGGAAGAAAAGTGTTCATGTAAAGGCTAGCTCAAAATATTTCTTTGAGTACCTAAAAGTTCTTTAAGCAAGTAAAGGAGGGTTAACACTCACATAAGATTTCCTCAGAGCTCTTGTTGAGGGGGAAGCAATCTGAAGATCCATAGTTTGTGGTTCATAGGCTGATGACTGGAATTCCAAAGTCCTAGGAAGCAGATCCTGAGTAGTTTTAGTAGAGGGCCGACGTTCTGTCTTTAGGGCCCGGCATGTAAATTTCTTCCTTGAAACAAGTTCTGAAGATGACTGGTATTGCTGTTGCTGACCTGATGTTATCACAGACAATGTCAAATACTCGTTGCTAATGAGGCACATATTCTTGGTATTTATGGAGATTAGAAAGCTCAGAAACATCTAAAACTTTTCCCTCCAAAATTTCTTATACACTCTCCCTGCCCTCTTTATTTGTCAGAAAATATATTCTTATCTCTGATAATGATTAAGGCTTTGGGATCTGTTTTAGAAAGCAGAGGGTGAAAGTCTGGGCAAAGATGAGAAAAGATGTTAGAATGTGAATTTGTAAAACATTGTAGTAGTGATTCTCAAATTAAATTCTAATAAAAAAAACTATGTTCATAGAAGAAAGAAATGACAAAAGGAAAACCTTTTATGCCAATGTGTTTTGGTCCTTGAGGAACTTTATCAAAGCATATACAGAAATTTTATTTATGAAACTGTATTTATGCACCCAGAAAAAGCTTAAATTTGAATTAAAGAATGCTGTAAAATATTAGAAAAATCAATTGTTGTTAAGGAAAAGAAAATTCAGAGAGATGCTGAGTGACATAAAATTTTGCCATGTCAAACAGAAGTAATTTTAAAAAACATTTTTTTATGTTCACGAGTTAACTGTTTTTTTATTTGTTTGCTTTTTATAAAAATTTTATGGTTGTACATATGTTGGTTTGAGAAAGGAAAATATCTGTTAAGGAGAGATTTGAAACAAAATCCAGGATATGTATTTATATTCAGGGAAGTTTCAATTATTGCCCTTTTGAGAATTTTCCATCTTAATTTATATTCTCTCTTAATAAGGTTAGCATTTTTGTTTTATTTTATTTTCTTTTTTTTTTCTTTTTAATCATTTCATTTTGAGGAAGACAATAAAGTCACTAAGATGCAGGTGGTTTACCAAGTATGAAAGAATATAAGAAAAACATTATTAATGGACGAGAGCAATAAAAGAACAGAAATTACGATGATGAAGATAATGCTTGACATTGCAATTTAAATTTTTGAAGATCAAAATTGATTGGGAAGTAAGAAGCCAGAAAAGTGTTTCACAAGTGTGAAGTGCGAGAAAAGAAATTTATATAGAATTTATAGTTATATCTAGCCATCTCAACTGTAAAATGATGAGATCTTGCCACCAATCTTGCACTGTGCTCATAAACTTTAGGTAGCACAGAAGAAAGTTCATCAGAACATTTACCATGATGATATTTATAAAAAAGGCACAGGGAAGTTACATTATGGGGTTGGGAATGTGACTGAAACTGAGGTGCCAGGTCAGGACCAATTGCAGATTCTTTTTGATTTTATCAAGGTTCTCTGAATATATAACAAGAGCACCAGATCATATGTGGCAGAAATGTACAAAGCATGGGTGAATGGTAGACTTACAGATATGTAAGATAGATTTAGGCAAGAAAAATTGTCTGGCACCACACAGTGAACCAAATTTCCTCGCAGTAAACCTAATAAGTTTCAATGTAATCTTTCCACTTCATGTCAGTGGAAAAAATGTTGAAATTGCATAACTAATATATTGGATAAATCATTATGTAGGAGATTTTTCATATGTTCATAAATCTTTTTTTTAAATTGTGCAACTTGACATATTTATGCACCAGCATAAATCTTTAAAAAAAGGAAATATTTAAAAGAAAACTATTAACACTGAGTAAAAACTTCAACAACATTAATTCACTTCTGTTTAACATGGCAAAAACTTACATCACTCTGTTTTCCTCCATAATTTTCTTTTTCCTTTCCTTAATACAGATTTTTTTAAAAAAATATTTCAGTCTTATTTTAGAGTTCCCCATTAAAATTTGAACTGTTACTGGGTATATACAGGGTCATAAATAAGATTTCTACAGTTGTCTTGATAAGGTGCCTCAAGGAACAAAACACATTGACATAAAAGGTCTTGTCATTTCTTTTATCAATATTGTTTTTTCAGATATTTATTTATTTATTTATATCTGAATTTTTACACCTCTCCCCCACTATTCTTCCATTCTGACACGTTTTGCTATTCTTCCATTCTGACACGTTTTGCTATTCTTCCATTCTGACACGTTTTGCTATTCTTCCATTCTGACACGTTTTGCTATTCTTCCATTCTGACAGGTTTTGCTATTCTTCCATTCTGACAGGTTTTGCTATTCTTCCATTCTGACAGGTTTTGCTATTCTTCCATTCTGACAGGTTTTGCTATTCTTCCATTCTGACAGGTTTTGCTATTCTTCCATTCTGACAGGTTTTGCTATTCTTCCATTCTGACAGGTTTTGCTATTCTTCCATTCTGACAGGTTTTGCTATTCTTCCATTCTGACAGGTTTTGCTATTCTTCCATTCTGACAGGTTTTGCTATTCTTCCATTCTGACAGGTTTTGCTATTCTTCCATTCGGACACGTTTTGCTGATGAATCAGCATCAGAAATTCTTTTTTATTTGTGAAACCTGTCAAAAAGAGAAGTTTATAAAATTGTCTTTAGTATTCTGGTGAATTCTTATACAAAATTGTGCTTCTCAAGAATTAATGGATGTATTATCAGTCCAAGGTTTTTATTACTTCAAAAATGTTATTTTTAATGCATACCTGTGTTAGAAATACATTTTTGTTTTATTTTTTTTGTTTCATTTTTTTTTTTTTTTTTTTTTCTTTTTAAATTGGTATCTATTGGCCTGTGCACTTGAGAAATTTTTTTGAGTGCACAGGCCAATAGATGTAGATGTAATGCCCACTGTTTAAAATAAGAAATGAGGCATCCATTTCAGACAGGGATAAAAATGTTTGAAGCAATAAAAACAAACTTATGCATATATATATATATATATATATATGTGTGTGTGTGTGTAGGGTTGGAGAGGCAGTAAAGGTAGGTGTGGCAAGAACTAAACAATCATCCTTGTATTTAGGCATAGACTGCATTTCAGTCCAGTATACTTATATTGGGCTTTGGCTTTTTTGCTTGCCTTTGACTTAGTCATTTTCTAGACTAACAAATATTTCTGTTGATTAAGAAAAAGAAACTTTGATAAACAGTAAATTTTGTAGGTTGGATTTGAAATTTTAATTATTTTGGATATTGAAATTGCATTTTGTGTGTTGTTAATGATAATGAACCCCCCCCCCAAAAAAAAAACAAGGATTTTTAGCAATTAAGACATGCATCACTGGTAGAAAAAAAGTGTTGTATGAATAATTCTATATTTATTTATTATCCAAGAGCTCAGAAGAAAATAGAAATTATAAATGAGCTTTACAAATAGGCCAATGGCAGTCACTTAAAGATAGTCATTGATTTCAATAACACTGTCATGTGAATAATGAGGGAGATTTCTCATTCTGCCAATCATTTTTCCAAGTGTCTTCTGGAGCTTTTTAAATGCTTCAATGATTAAATGAAACTCATAAAAGATAATGATATATTGCTAATATATATGTGTGTGTGTGTGTGTGTGATCTAAAACCTATATGTACGTTTGTCGAGCATAAATCTTGCTAGAAAAGGGGAAATATTAAAGAAGCCAGGTCTAGTGTTCACCGTGCGCGAGATAGTTATTATGCCTGCTTCATAAATCTGCCTAAGATTTTTATTATGAGATAAAAATTATTTTTATTATTAGATCAAAATAAAATTCTTTTCGTTTTTCATTCAAAATACTCAAATTTTAGGAATACGTTTTCACAACATCGCCCACATCACGACGACGACGGCGTAATCATATTTAAACGGAACGCTGATCTTATAAAAGATTTCAGTTATCTGTTTGGATTGGTCTTGCTCTTATGCCCATCGTCTTTTTCATGTTGAATTGAATATGGTCTAATGTTAATTATGTTTTATGAATATGTCCTGAAGATGGTCTATTAGACCAAAACATCCGACGTTGACATTTTTTAACATTAAAACAGCATAATTGTATATTAGGATTTTTGTTTGTTTTTTTTCTGTATATTTTTCTTCATACTGTCGGATCTATATCCATATATTTGCTTACACATACACACACACACACACACACACACACATATATATATATATGTAAAAAAATTTTTTTTTTTTTTTTTTTTTTTTAAACAATAAAAAATATTAAATTAAAATCCTCAGACACACTGGGTTGTATATTAATATTTTGTTTTCATTTAGATTCCTTGACTAGTTTCGGCCAACATGGCCATCATCAGGAGAAAAAATTTTTTTGCTTGCTGGTAGCAGTGAACTACAAAAATGAATGTCTTGATGGAGGAAATGAACTTTTGTCTGTAGTTTTCATTTGTTTTGTTTTTTTTATTTTTTTTATTCTCCATTATTTACATTATTCGGACTATTGTCCTCGTCTTTGTTGCCATATTTATTACGTTTCGGCCGTCGTACGCTCCGGCCTTCTTCAGGTAATTTTTTTTTTTTTTTTTAACATGAATTTTAGTCAGCCCTTGTGTTGGTCAAACAGTCTCTTTTAAGTTGTTATTTAAGATAAGAGCTGGATGGGTTCATGCTTCTCTGTATTCCCTTGGTCATTTTGGCAATTTTATTGGTTCTTGGAAAGGGGTGTCTCTGTTAAGTGTGTGTGTGTTATTTGGTTCTTAGGGAGTGAGTGAGTATGATGTGTGTAAGTGTATATTCATGTGGATGTGTGTATAAGTGTGAGGCCTCGACACCTTCGTAAGCATGTCTGTCTTCTGTGGGTGATAAATGTGGGTAGGTCCTGGTTTGTGGGCTTATATATTAATACTATCTATATTGTTAAATTGTGACTGAGCCCGTCTGGATAGTGCATTTTTAGACGTTGTATCCACTTATTTTCATGGAATTCTAAAATCTTTCTAATGTTATCTGCTCTGAACTTTTCTACTCTCTCAATTATAGTGAATTTGGCATGGGTTTTGAAATCGTGTTTTTCTAGGCAGAAATGGGGAGTCAACTTAATTCGATTGTGATAATTATTAAGTCTATAGTTGTAGAAGTCAAGTGACTTACCTGCCAACATGGCTGCCTCCTTCTATTTCCTTGTAAAAGCTGATTTTACCTTATTTTATAGGAGAGCGCCTAATACACCAGTTGGGTTGGTCCATTTTGCTAGAATGGACCTTCCCAATACATTTGCATGAGGGGTCTTTGTTCAGCTATATATTTCTCCATAAATGACTCAAGTCAGTTTTGGCTTTGGCTACATTTGCCTACTTGTGTGCTAAACCTCTGGCAAACTAGCTAATATTCAACAATAGTGAATGCATATTTTAGCTTTCAGTTATTCAGGCCAGTAGATGAAAATAAACAAACATACTGTTTAATAAATAAACATATGAATAGCCACTAAAAATAACAAAAAAAGTATGTTTGTTTATTTTCATTTACTGGCCTGAATAATTGAAACCTTATGAAAGATAAATATGCATTCTCTGGCAGGAAAGGCACATAGGTTCAACTTCCTCCCGAGAATACAGATTTATCTTTAATAAAACCTCTGAAAGTTTTATGCTGGTAGATTGAAATAAATATAGTTTAATAAAGAAACTGGGTTGCTACTCAGATATGAGTATCTACTAAAAATAATGTGTAAAGTGATAAAATCTCTTGGATTAATAATAATAAAAAGCTCTCTCTCTTTTTATTATATATATATATATATATATATATATATATATATATATATATATATATTCGTGTGTAAGCCTACTTCATGTATAGTATGACCTGAATCTTTGTGAAAAACTTGATTATTTCATAAAGCTAGTGTATAATGTGACTCCCAGCTTTTGAGCAGTACTAGTAGGCCTACTGTACTCAAATATTGCAATATTTATAGTATATAAATGGTTTTCATTCTTTCTTTCTTGTACAAAGCTAACTCAAAATGGTAAGAAAACCCACTTACTGCAAAATATCTGATACAAATATTTAGATATTGTGAAAACAGAGCAAAGACTAATGAATGGCTACAGTTAGAAGATGAACCCTATTTTTTTGTGTAGAAACTGATCATAAAATCTTGCACTATACCCAATTATATATATATATATATATATATATGATGAACTCACCTGTCGATTTTGACATATAAGGATCCAACAGCCTCATTTAGTTTTTATGTTTGTGTCATATGTGATACTTCCTTCCCACTTGTGATTTGCATACATATTGCACATATTGTGCAACTGTAACGATGTTGGGATATAGCAGCAGGAATATTGGCTGATACTTTTTGCTGTTGTCTTTCATCTCTTAGCTGGTTAATACAATTGATTTAAAAATTTCTGATACCACTCTGGCACAAATACCTTCAGTTATTTCTATCCTGGGCAACTCGCTTGAAGTTAGTATGAGAGACATTGACAGCTGAGAGGTTACTCTTTAGCGTGTATTTATATCTGAGCCACGGCTGTCCAACAGTCCTTTGTCCAATGTCAAATACATGGCTATACATGAGGACCTGTTGTCACTCATCCTTACAACATAACCAGCGAAGTTGTGACTGCATCAGGAACATCTCAATTCCACCAATGTTGAATTTTTTGGTGTCCAATTTGAAACCTCTCTCATTCAATAAGGGGGTGGTGAAGCTTCCCAAATGCATGTGGCTTTGACTATCCAATTTATTTTGTCATCAAGGGATGAATTTGTAATCATCTTACTTTCTAAATATATAAATAACTTCACATACTACCTGTATAGAAGTGTCTGGGAATTGATGAACTGGTGAAGTCGGCTGATACCCTGAATCTACTTTGGACAAAGATGCAGCTGGTGGATTACCTCTGTTTTCTTTGTGCTAAGACCAAAAGCTTTGTATGCAATAGAGAAGTAGTTGAAAAAATTCTTGGGCTTCCTTTTGGGATGTTGCTACAAGTACAGCATCCTCAGGAAACAGCAAGTCATCAATGATGCTAGTTCGAAAAAGTGTTTTAGCTTTTGAACAGCTGATGATTGAAAAGGTCACCACTGGGTCTAAATGAAAATTTTATAGTACATAAATGGTCTTCATTCTTTCTTGTACAAAGCTAACCCAAACGTTTAAATGTTATCGTTCCTACATATTCTCATAATTGGCACTTACATTCATACAACTTCATTCTGTATCTGTGTCCTTCTACCTTGAGTAGCTCTTTGGCCTTGTATTAAATAATTATTAAAAAAAAAAAAAAAAAGAATTATTATATGCACACTACTTAATAACTGAAGTAATTTGGTATTTCCAGTCAGTAATGAGTAAAGAGCTAGGATCTCAAATAAAATTTTTTAGGCAAACTCTTTTCTGTTTAAAAATATTGGGGGGCAGCATGGTTATCCTATTTTTAATTCTTCCTGTTTAGACTAAACAGAGCTTCATAAACAGAAGAGTATTTTTTTTTTTTTTTTTTTTTTTTTTAAATTTCAGTTCCTACCTCTTTTAGACATAGAAATTTGCTGATTTGCTCAACTCTTTCTAAAGACCTTTTTGTAAAGTGTAAAATGAATGTATTCCCAATTCTCTATTCCCTGAGGGAACACTTCTTAAATTAAGTTTACCCTACCAATTATGCCAAGGGGAGTCATAATGATAAAGAAAAGTTCAATTACCTATTTAACAAATACACATTTGTAAGACCTTTTTGAAGTTTATACCATGTTAACTTTTATTTTCATACCCCAGAAGCATAAAGTAATTTTTAAGCAATTGAGGAACTTTTTTTTTTTTTAATCCCACATTATTTCTTAAGTGGGTATATGGTGATAGAGAAATAAATAACATGACCAAAATTTTACCCCTAATCTAGTCTCTAAAAAATAGACGGATAATAAAAACTGCCAGGCAAACAAAGCTATAGTTTGACCAACTAATCTGAAATCTTTTGCAACCAGGGTGTTAGAAAAAAAATAAACAAATAACAACAAAGAGACCAAAATTTCACCATTTCTTAACATTGTCCAACCAACCAACCAACAAGTTTTCACAGCCAGGATATAGGCCATAAACCAATAAGTAGAGCACCCCTTTTCAAACTGGATATATAGATGTGCATATAACCAAATGGAAAATCAACTAAAACCAGAGTCGATAATTTATTTTTGTCTGTTCTTCAATGTTGCCATCATTATGACATACCCAGAAATACTGGCTACCACACACACACACACACACACACATATATAATATTTACTCCCTGCTGGAATCTTTCTGTTTCTCTATCCCTTGTATGTGCTGGCACTTTTACACTTGCACTCTTGGAATTTCGACTTTCACTTCATCCTTTTATACTATTGTATTGTTCTATATAAAGATTTACTTTGTATTTATCAACACTTTGTGCATTTTCTTTTATCATTACACAAGTCCAATATACATGCAAATAAATACTTTAATGGTCATTATTCTGATGAACTCTCTCCTGATACCTAGACTGTATGAATTTAAATGCATTATTTTACAGTTGCAATGACTAGATGTAACTAAGTTCTGTGCTAACAGTCTCTTCTCGCACACTTCTCGTTTGTAGAACTCTCTTCTGGCTTCTTGCTTTCCAGTCAATGTATAGATTCAAAAATTTAAATGCAATGTCAGCTGTTATTTTGTCTAATTTCTGTTCTTTTATTGTTCTTGCTCCTTAATAATGTTTTTCTTATATTCTTTCACACTCTGTAATCCCCTGCATGTTAGTGGCTCTTTTGCCTTGCTTGGGGTAAAAAGTTTAAAAAAAAGAAAAAAAGAATTATACAATATATGCATGTTTAAATGGAAAAAAGCCAGTACAGGTTTGATTTCTGCTGGGAAGCACATTTTCTTAAGTTGATCTTTAGGCTGGTTGATGTTAATTTCCCTGTTTAAAATAAGTGATGAATAACTTGTCAACCTAGTAGATATGTTTATATTAACTAGAAAAATATTTCTGAGATGGGGTATTGTATCTATTTACACTATTTACAATGTTTGGACTGTTGTCCTCATCTTTATTGTTATAGTTTGAAATTCCAACATATACCACCTGAAGAAGTCCTGTGCATACAACAACCAAAACATCTTGAATATAACAATAAAGATGAGGACAACAGTTTGAAGAATATAAATAGTGTAAAGAAATAATATTGTATTAAAAGATACATTAATTGCTTTAAAATTCTGTTGTTTACATTTTGGGTATGAAAATAATTTAACAGATATCGACTTTGAAAGGTTTTAACAAAAGGTGTGTATTTCTTACAAATGTGGCAAATGTGGATCACTTCAGATGCAAAAGATGCCTTGGATTGCATGTGGACATATTTATCAAAACCAGTTACATCTGGGTTTTTCCTGTTAACAGAGTTTGGCATGTCAAGCTAGATAAGGACCTCTCTGCAGCTTGTCAAGATCTGGGTCTTTGTAAGCTGCCTCATGCCAAGAAAAGTTGCGGGGAAAACAGTAGTTGACAGGACATGATGTGAAGTCGGTCCCATGTGCATTTTGTTCCTCAAGTTGCTGTGCTTTCTGAGGCACTGTTATTTTTTTGTTACCTCCTGTCTCTTTCCCTTCTTCCTTTTTATCCTTGTAGTTGCTGGGCAAGCAATCAGTTAGGTCTCCCCCCTCAATCTCAACAGACTCTTTGCTTACATTACCACAAGTGTGCATTTCTTACAAATGTGTATGTATGCATTATGTTTTTACCAGCTGTGCCGGTGACAAATCTTAAATATCAATTTGCAGTCTTGTACATCAGACACAAAAGTCCTTTAGCAAACAAACATAGCTAGCATTGAGAAACTGCTTCTCTATAATGAAATGCACTAGACAGGTCATTTGACATATATAGAGGATGGCAGATTATCCAAAAGATTTTTTATGGTGAGCTGGTACAAGGTAATTGACCTGCTCATAAGCCCAAAAAACCATTTTGAGGATGTAGTTAAATGCAATCTAAAGACTCTTGGCATTGACTGGAGAAACTGTTGCTGAAGACAGATCTGGCTGGGGAAGGTTGATTTTGGAATGTTGCAACAATTTTGAGCATTCCAGCAAAAAGCATGTCAATAAGAAGGGAGAAATAGAATCTGTCCTAGAGCTCTTAGGACACCAACACATTTGCAGTATTTGTGGAAAAGTCACCCTTTTGATAGCTGGTTTAGCCAGTCATGTGAGATCACATTAGAGGCCAGATGCAAACTCCTGTGAATACAACCCTACCAAAAATACTCTCAGATTATTTGTGCGAGTTTTGTGACAAGGTTTGTAAATCTGTTGTGGGACTTAATATCATGATTGTACACAGGGACAGGCAAGTTTCCAATATAGGTAACACAGACAAATTTTGTTTGCCGCATATGTAAGAGAGGTTGTAAAAGTGAAGCTGGCCTTAAGAATCACAGAGCATTAGCTTGGGTAAAAATGATGGAAATAATAAAATTCTTAGTGACCCCCCGCCAAAAAAAAAGCTACCAAGTGAAGAGATGGTCTTCGGCATAGAAGTGTCAATCAACATGTATTATGTACACTATCATCCTCATCTTTGTTGTTATCACAACCTTTCAGCTGTTGTGCTCTCTAACCTTCAGCAGGTGTATGACAATCCAGGTAATGTACAGGGGATTTCAGACTGAATGCTGTATTTAATCTCATTCCACTGTCCTTGTCTCATTAATATTTTTAGTTCTACTCTATACAGAGTTCAAGTACTCACTGCCTGGCCCAGGGATTGAACTCACAATTACTATATCATGAACCAATGCTTTAATTCATTGTCCTTTGTAGAGAACTTGGAGCCTTAAACTTAACCTGTCTACTTATGAGTGCTGTTACTCATACTTGACTATACTTACTGAAGCTTTCTCTTTGTTACTGTTGCCATTGGTCTTTCTTTATTAGCATGTCAGTCTACATCATTCTGTTGTTTGTTTTGTGGGACCCTCATTTTTGTCCTCTTCATATGATTTGTGATGCACCAGTGCAAGTGTTACTTGATCATCGACTGATTGATTTTTTTTGTTTTCTAGCCTCATTCATCCGAGATATCCTCATGTCTGACAGTCAATCAGGTGAACAAGGTAACTTGTATCATCCTATTGGAAATGTCTTCATTTTTCACTTGCTGCTTTTGTACTTGGTGACTTTGCAATATTTCTATGCATGGCTGCAAACATGTCTACCTTTCCATCCTTCTTGATCTCTCTTAAATTTTACAGTTATTAGCTGTAAATAAATTAATAAATTAAACAACTTCTCTGGATGCAAATTTATAAGTTTATTAATAAATAATAAAGTGACTAAAATTAAGAAACAGGCTATTAAAAATAAGTTGAAAAAAAATAATAGAGGATCTCTAATTTTTAAAGATTTTATTTAATACTAAATTTCACCTAGTAAAAAGCATGAGAGGCATTTAAAATATAAGTTTGCAGTCAAAAGGGGCAATGCTAAATGAGGTGTTTGATAAAAATGGAAGATTATGAGGAGAAGGAAAGATGACAATTGATCTTATAGTTGAAGAAGTCAGGATTGAAGCGTTTAGAGAAGCACCCATGTAGAAGTGTGTTCTTGGGGTGGGGAAGCTGAATAGAACTTTCTTATGTTTGGAACACAGGAAATAAGTAATTTGAAGTGATATGGCATGTCCTCACTATAAAGTTGGAGGAACTAAAGAATGGAACCCATCTTAACATTTACCATGGAAAGATAATTATTGACACACAGTGATCAGAGCATTTATAGGTTCTACAAGGTGGCAATTTTTTTTTTTTTTTTTTTAATGAATGGAATTTTTTACATTTGGGACACCATGGAAAAATCTGTTTTCAAACAAGGTAATTGAAAATAGTAGCTAATAAATCAAGCATACATTTCTGTAATGAGACACACATGATACCATTCACTGACAAACTATCTTTTATGTCTGCTCTATAATGTGTCACATGTGTGACAAAAGAAATAAGAAAGAAATGCAAACTGAATGACAGGAAAAACAATTTAGATTTATAGTAAGCAAAAAAAAAAAAAAAGGTTTTATTATAATTTTATTGATTTGCTCAATGGCTAAAAAAGGAAAAAAAAACATAAAAGGCTTAGTAGCAAAATAATTTCAGTTGGGAGTTGCTGGGTTTTGTGGTCACTTCCCTATATTCTAAACTCATTATTGAACAAGACAACATTGAATGCGTGAAATTTTAGTCAACCTTGATACTTGCTATCTGATATGGTCACCTTTTTTTTTTCTTTTTTTTTTTTTTCTTGGTAAATTTAAAATGCTATAGATTACCAAATGATGGCTTCAATTGGTTCAAACTTTGCTGTATTACTCGTTTAATTTTTGTCTTTAATTTTAAATTTTCATTTTGTCTGGAACTAATGACATCATAAAATTGTTAGAATTTCAAAAGTAAATAAACCAAATGCTTCAATGAAATAGCTTCATTTCCAATATAAAGAATTAATGCTGAAAAATCCTTTTTGAAATATGTGTGCTAAAGTCAAAGTACCTGTAGTGAAGAGAGTGTGGGACCATTTCGATGTGAAGTGTGGGACCATTCTGATATGTCAGTGAATGCTCAACAATTTCCTCAGATAAACAGGAGACTTGAGGCAACAGAAATATGGTTCTACAAAAGGATGCTGACAATAACATACATAGCATGTTAGCAATGAGGGAGTTTAAGAAAAATTGAAACTAAAAGCACGTTTACACCTAGAATCAGAAAAAGACAGTTGAAATTTTTAAGGCACTTAATTAGGAAAGGAGGATTAGAAAATTTGACACTCACAGGACATACTGAAGGCAAGTGGAACAGAAGTAAACAGCAAATAACCTTTTTAACAAGCTTGTGCAAATGCATGACAATGGGAGGGATTTAGTAAAAAGACGAACATTGCTAATAGCTTCAAAGGATAGGAAGCTGTATAGGGCCATGATTGCCCACATCCTGAAAGGACATGGTTCATAGAAGAAGAGAAAGCAGGAAACTGTTTATGGTGTGATATTTTAGTTATAAGATAAAGGATTAAAATATATACACAGTGTAGATATAGACATTAGGATTGTTTAGTGATTGTCAGTTTCAGGATTCAATGTGATCTTCACACATACGGAGGCATGAAACTGACAGTTACCATCCAGTATTGATACTTATACCTATATCTATGAAAGCTGTATCCCCAATACTGAGCACTCTTTTATCATAAACTAGCTTAAAAGCCTAACTCTATGCAGGCTCTTAAGCTAGCTCCTGCCTCTAGCCCAAAACTAAAGGGATTCCTGGTCCAGCTTAGAAAACAGTAATGATAAATTTGAAGAAATAACTGAATTCCTCAATTCTTTCCATGGAACTTCAAAACCTCACTTTAACTCTGATTCAAACTATAGTCCAATTTCAGCCAAAAGACAGATTTCGGCCAAAATTCCAATTTGGGCTGAAACTCCAATTCAAGCCAAAAATTGAGTTCTTCAAATCACAAATTGTGGATCTCATGTCATGAAACCTCTCATTTTAACCCCAATTTTTTGGCATTTTGAAGAAATAAAATTGATTTTCTCAAGTCACAAAGATTTGGAGATATTTTGAACTGAATTTAAAATAAACATTTTTAAATTCACAAAGTTTTTGTGTTACTTTA
>OZ010581.1:96352887-96370387 GCA_963932145.1 Acanthosepion lycidas | reverse complement strand
CTGGTGCTACTGTTGTTGAAATTTATAAAATCTTTTTTTTGGGAAAAGATGTTTCTCGGGTCCACTGTTATTGCTCTTTCTAATATTGATTGGGGGATTCATTCCTAAACTTTTGAGTAGTGTAGGATGTTGATGTCTTGATTATGTCATTGTTTTCTCTTTGAGTTATCCATTTTTGTTGTTGCTACTGTTGAAAGTCCTCAAGTGATATAGTTTCTGTTGGTACAGTTCTTCTTTCTTTGATTCTGTGGTTGCAGTCTGTTATTTGGAGAAGAATGGTCCTCTTTACAATCTACAGTGTTCATTCACTCGAAATAATAGATTCATGAAATTGATCAGACATAGAATAATGAAAACTAGAATGCTTTTAAAAAGATATTAATAAGTATATATTTTATTCCAATTGATTACGCAGGAGTTTCAAATTTTCCCTAATTCTAATGCTTGATAATTGTGTGCAGGGGTTAATCTTTGGATTGTTTGGTCAAAATTATGACGAAACTAGAACAGGACATATTTAGGTGTTTGCTTGGTCTTCCCCTTCAGGTGTATTTTTTCACCTGATGTCTTCTCTTGGCAACCATTGTAGAACTGTCTCTCCACATCTTTCTTTTCATAATTACATGTTCACCATGATCTTTAAGATATAAACACTCTCCTCGTTTAAAAAAAAAAAAAAAAAAAAAAAAAAAAAAAAATTTCAAATATGCAGTCTATTATATATATATATATATATATACTTCCTGCAAGTAGAAGTTAATTTTAGCCCTTAAATTATTAAAGCCCAAAATGTTAATAAGGGAGAAAAAAAAAATGCATTTTCAACAGAGGTGGCAACATTAAAAATTTCTGCTTTGAAATGCTGCACATTATAAAAAAAATCAATTTTTGTTTCAAATTAAAAATGCAAGGATGTGTGTTTTGGATTATACAAGATCTGCTCAGAAAAAAAACAAAACAAAAAAAAAAACAGACATTTAATATTAATAAGAAAAAAAACAAAACAAAATAGCCTACCAAGGGTAATGATGCTTTGGTCTCTTCAATGCACTTTCTTATTTTTTATACCAGTGTCTCTTCAACTTTTCAAAACAGTTGGCAAAGTCCTCCTCACTTTATTTTATTTTTTTTTTTTTTATTATTATTGTTATTAGTTGCTTTGTCACATTCTCTTTATTCACATAGATGGCTTTTCAACAGGATCTCCCCCCCTTCCCCTGCCTTTTTTTTTCTTTAGCTTTGGAAAAATAAGTGGCAATGGATCAAATCTAGATTGTAGTGGATGCTGAAAGATTTGGGTGATGCAATGTCTTACTAAAAATCTCTGCTCAAGATAGTTTACAAGCTAGGTGATTGTGAATATGTCACACAGTACACAAACTCACTCATAGGTGTCTGAGTAACTCAATGGAAAAGTATCACACATGCATGCACAGTAAGGTCTCTCCTGAATGGTTGTTAAGTTATATCAAGGCCCAACAAGTGGTTCTTGTGATATTCAAAATAACAGGATATATTTCCGACATACCTTGTACAAATGTAATTCTGTCAATTTTGTTGACATGCATTAACAAAACAACTGCTACATAAAGTGGAAACTGGATTAGAAATAATTGAGCACTTCTAAGAAAAGGATCAAGATAATGTATCTCTAGACATGGCCAGTGGCAGAACAATCTGACCCCTGTTGATTAGATAAAAGGGTTCAGTTTGAAATTTCCTTAAAAAGTTACCAGGATCAACAGACACCTGAAGAAAGCAGCAGAGTAGTTGAAATGTAACAGTGATAAGAAAGATGAGGATATTAGCCCGTTTGCAAATAAAGAAACTTTGTTGTTGTTGTTGTTGTTGTTGTTTTTGTTGTTGTTGTTGTTGTTTTTGTTGTTGTTGTTTTTTTTTTTTTTTTTTTTTTTTTTTTTTGTTGTTTTGTTGTTTTGGTGTTGTTGTTGTTGTTGTTTTTAAATGTGACCCCAAATATCGGAATCTGGAATTTTACACTGTTTACTAAAAAGGGTCTTAGTAAGGTGAAGTATTTCAATGTTTAAGAAAATTAAAAACAACTAAAACCCACTAAAAATAACTTTTATAGTAATAAGAAATAATGTAAAATTTAAGAAAAAGAATCTATTTAAAAATGACTGTTTACATTTCAGGTACAAAAAAGAAGCTAGTGGATATAGTTTCAAAGAAGTCCCAATGAAATGTGCGCATTCTTTAACCATGCATTAGTCATGTTGGGGTGCCTTTTTATTTATTTTTTTGTTTTAACTACTCAGTGTGGTGCAGTTACTATCCATTTTTGGAAATCCTAGCTTACTAACACAGGGTTAAGTAGGTGATTGAGCCTTGCTTTATCATGATGGTCTCTCAAATTCAAATTGGTAACAGTACACTTTGGTTATAGTAATGGATGGAAAAAGGAAATACAAATTCAATTCGTGTCAAAATGGACATTTTTTTCTTTAGTAGGACTTTGCAGTACAGCCTGGTTATAATTAATCTTATTGTTTGTTTTTTTTTTTTTTTTTTTTTTTTTTTTTTTTTAAATAAATAAAGGATAGCAACTCAAACACATGGGGTTTTTCTTTTCTGTAGATGGACTGCCTTCCTGGGGTTTTTGTGCTCCATAATAAACAAATGGGGAGAGGGTCACATTATGGTCAGTTTTGATCTTCCAATCAATTTGTTTAAGTTTATCCCTTGCAGCTCTTCTGATCAGCAGACTGGAGATTTTTAACTGCCGTTGTGCCCAGGTCCATTCTGACTGTCGGCTGTAGCACCTGGTAGGGTCCCAGATATGGGCAAACAGTAGACCCCAAACAAAAATCAACAGTACATTTTTATAATAAAATGACCAGAAATACATTTTTCATAATAAAATGACCAACAGTACAAATTACCAACAATATATTTTATGATCTACAAACTATATATTAAAACATCCGTTTACTCCGAAAGTATAAAATTATGTATGAAATATTTGTAGTTGAAAACATAATCTTATGTACAAAATATTTAGATTTTGGCATTAAAGGTTGATATGATGCTAAACAAAATCAACCAATACTTGCTGCCAGTTGTCTAGCAAACATGATTATATGTAATTTGCCGATAATCTGTTAATGGTATGGAATTGTTAATTAGAGAGCCAAGTTCCAATTCCAGTTTGATTCATTATATTCACTTATGTGCATAAATATCCCTGAGAAAGGTATGACTCCAACTCTTCCCTCCCCAGCTATGGGTTAATTAGTAAGACTTGTATCACTAAACCATTATTGCCCCCCAAAATTCTTACAATCTAAAAATATTTTATGGCATTAAATAGCCTGCAAATAGTTGATAAGTCATAGAAAATCAATGAATCAATCAATTAACTCTGGGAAAGGTATGAATCCAACTCTCTTCCCTTCAGCTATTGGTTAATTAGTAAGACTCATATCACTAAAACCATTATTATCTCAAAAAAAAAAAAAAAAAACTGAATTGAGTAAAAAAAATATTTAGATTTCAGCATTAAATAACCTATAGAGGCTGATATTCCACTAACGAAAAACAAGCAACCAATTTTTATTGTTTTCTCTCCTTAATGTTTTCTTTTTCACCTATTTTCTGATACTTAGTAACCCCCCCCCCCTTTCATCATAGTAGCTTTATTATTTTGCTTGGGGTAAAATGATTCAAAATTTTGAAATTGAGAGAAGAACGCTAAAGCCAATAAACTATAAATGCTAATTTTGTTTTCTTGTTTTGCCTTGGTACTCTTTGTAGCTGTTTGGTTCGTGCCTGCACCTGCTGAGGTTTGATGGGTATGTAGGAACATGGTTTCTTGTCGTTGCGCTAAAAGAGGATAGTGTCTTCAGTTCATTGTTATTGAACAAATAGCAATCAGCTGCTTTGCATCTTTCTGATGTTGCTGCCATCTTAGGCTGAGACACAATGGAAGTTATCAAAGCATGATTGCGTGTGCCCTTGATTATGACCAACCAATATTTTTAGTCTTAAGGACTACTTGGGTCTTCACTCGCCTTGAGAAAATGCTTCATGATGGAATTCAAGCTTTGGACAGGAAGACCAAGAAGAGATTCCTTTCTTCTAAAATGGCCACATTTGCGAAGTCTTACAAATTAAATAAAAGGATGATCAGAAAAAGAAAAGCTTCATAGTTGTTACTTTGTGATGATTACACATAGGTTGAGGCAGAAGTTCTCATTCTCTGTCATAATGTTAGAGAAATCTTAGAAGTGTCTCTCAAATTTATACAGCTCTTTCATGTTTGTGTGAGCTTATTCTTTAAATTTAATTATTGCTATTAAAACAACTTCTATAGAAATTAGTGCATGGCTGTTTAGAGTAAACTCTTCCTTTTTTCTTTTTGTTTTTTTTATAGAATATGACTGTTTTATTGGCAATACTATTTTGACACTGTTTACTCCCTTTATCAAACTCTGAAGAGAACAATAACTGGTCAGCTTTTTTCTCCATTACCTATTATTATTATTATTTTTTTTTTTTTTTTTTAATTTTAAATTTTTCTTAAATTAAAAAAAATTCTTTTTAGCTACCATTTGTGGTGACTATTCCCTTTTTCTTTCTTTTTGTTTTTCATAGAATATGTCTATTTTAATGGATATACCATTTGACAACGTTTACTCTTAATGTTTGATTTGTGGAAAAGTGCCAGAGAAATGAGTCAGTGTATCTCTAAAAAAGCTTTCTGTGAAGATTGAGTTGGTGCAAGCCTGTATTGGGAATGATTTGAAACTCCAGGACAAAGAATGTTCTGCAAGTTTTCATTTTTATAACTGATGAATTGAAGGAATTCTTGAAAGCAGATACAACCACAGCATGTTAACTTACAGAAAAAGTTAGAGGTGACTCAATCTGTTCAGAAAGTGCATTGAAGTAGAAAAGGACTTTTTCTGAACAAGTCAGTTAATGATTTTGCTGTATAGCATTGCCTACATGCATGCATGTGTGCGCACACACACACACATTATATATATATATATATATATATATATTATTATTATTATTATTATTATAGGAAATTAAAACACAAACCTATTAAAATTTGTTTTTAACATGTTTTTGTTTTAATAAATAATATAAAGCTCTCTGTATTGCGCCCTTTTTGAAAATTAAATGCTACGGACAGTGGAATTATACTCCATTTGTTCTTATCTTATACCTCCTTTTCTCTTTCTAAGTACCTAATTAAAAAAATATTGTCAATTTTTGCATTGACCTAATCCAGTAGTAATGGTTTGTGAATATAGTTTGTTAATTATTGCTTTAGAAGACAGTCAGTTTTTTAGTCAGATATCCATTGAAATTGTTAGCCTGCAGTCAACCTTGACAGTGTCCATTATTATAGATTAGGAAAAATTTTATTTCTAAAAGTGGACTGATATTTAGTGTACTTTTCCTGTTGTGATAAATTACAGTTTGGTCAGGCTTTCTTTTGGGATTTTTTTGGCTCCTGAAATCTTCAAACAAACTAAATGCTTGACCAAACTTTTTTTTCTCTGGGTTGCATTTTTAGAATTAAAATTTATTTGCACCTCACCAAATTTTATGTGATTAAAAAGTACATTTAAAAATAAAAAAACAAACAAAAAAACAGAAAGGATTAGAGGGAGATAACCGCAGATTTGAATTCGGAACATTTTGCAGAGCCTAGTTACTATATTCTTCATACTTGATATAATGCAAAAATATCAGAATGATAAAATTGGTCAATAATTATAACTATTTATACTGGGATTCATGCATGTAATTTCAAGTAATCCATAATAATATTTTAAATTTTGAAATCATATTTATTTTTGACATATTTTTATCTGCATGAAACCAATATGCAATCATCTATCAAATAACTTTTGGAAAAGTGCATATATACCTACAGTAGTAATGTGAAGTCAATATGGAAGCCCATAAGTTTGTCTTGAGAGTTTCTGTTGTAGGAATTTAGTGAATGTAAACAGCAGAAATAGCTTCTTGAATGTGTACAGGGATTGGTGAAAGAATTGATTTGTGATTACATGTCTCTCAAATTCTGGAAGAGTGACCTCATAAAGGATATTCAGTAACCAATGATAAGATACTTGTGTTGAATCTCATTCTTTTCAGAACACGTCAGTTGCTTGTATTAAGGTTCAATGAAACTACACCTACACTACGTGTGCAATGTTTCACATTAAGGAAAAAGCCACTTGGTGATCTTGCTGAATAAGACCAACCAACAAACAAAAAAAAAATATATATATATATATATATATATATATATACATCCCTTTCTTTTAGTTAATGTGTGATAGTTCTAAACTATGATAGCTCAGATAGGATTTACACACAGTTCACATTCCTCCCTGTTTTTTTTTTTTTCTTTAACACCGATAGAGGTTTATTCCTTGTTTCCTGTTTAGGGTTGGGTTTCCAGTCTCTTCTAAGGTCTTCTCATTCTCTCTTTCAGTCAGTAGCTCCTTGAATCTTAATGGTATCATTGCCTTGCTTGGGATGAACTGATTAAAAAAAAAAAAAAAAAATTACATCAAAACTTTTATTTGCTCTAATAATTATAATTTACAGTGACTCAGTTATGTTAAAAGCATGGATAGAAATGCATTTCAAATAATTTTATTATAAAAATACGTTGTAACTTATTGCAAATAAGATTTATTTAACAAATACATAAATTGCCCTCTTTGGTGAAACCTAGAATACACTGACTGTATCCACTCTAGGGGAGTAAACTCCTCACCAAAGAAACTAATAAGTAAATGCTGTTACTCAAATATAAATGACCAATATGTATTTATCCCTGAATCAAGTAAATGCTTATAGACTCAAATGCATGGGTGTTGTGTGTGTGTGTGTAACGTTTTTCTATTTTTTTATTTGAATTATTTCACAGCAAGGCAATAAAGTCACTAAGATGCAAGTAGTTACTGATTATGAAATAATATGAGCAAAAGAAAACATTAAGGAGAGAGAAGAATAACAAAAAAACAGGAATTAAGGAGAGAAATTTTTTTTTTTTTTTTTTTTTTTTAAGTTTAAATTTGACAGGAATGAAAGAGACTGGAAGAGATTTCCTCAAGCAAGAAGTCTTAGAAAAGAAACTGTTGATATAGAACTTATCAATTTAAACTGTAAAATAATGAGACCTAGTTGCCAATCTAATATCTGCATTTAAATTTGTAAAGTTGGGACACTAAAAGGGAAAGCTCATTACCATAAAAATATAGAAACATTACAGGGAAGCTGCATACTTGAATTTGACTAAATCTAACCAATGCTACTGCTGACATCAGTGTGGCTTAAGGAATTAAAAAAAAAAAAAAAATGAAAAAATATAAATAAACAGTTACTAAATATGTAATTTTTATACTGTATTCAAAAATTCGAAAATTCTTCCAATTTTACTGAAATGAGTTGGGAACAAATATGGATTGGAGTCTGACAGAATGACAAGATAAAGAACAAATAGGAAACATTTATAAATCTAACAGGTTTCACTTTTATTAAAATTTCATCAGACACTAAGATAGAAAAAGAAATTCTGAAATTTTTACTTGTGTTTGATTTTCATTGGTTAATCATGTTTCTCTTATATTCAACTTGTTCCTATATTTTTTGAGAGTTTGAATGGTTGTCTAAATGTAAATCTGTGCTTGTAGATATGGGCTTTTAGATCTTGTGATGTATCTCTGACATAAATGCTTTTATATTGTAAATAATTAATTTGATAACTACCTGAATTGGTGTTAAATTTCTTTTTCTTCCTAATTATATCATTGTCTTGGATGTGGTGGTAAAGATCCTAGTATTAGGGATAACTAATTTTCAAGTTTTGTAGAAAGTGTTGGAGTGCGCAATTATGAATTTCGTGTTGTTAGGAGTGCTATTGGTGGTGTTCAGTTTTTTTGATTTGTGGATCTTGTAAACTTGTTTTCTGGTGTTGAGGATGGGATGATGTGGGTAGTGAAGAAGTTTAAATGTTTTCTTAATGTATATCTCTTCTTCAATGAGGCATTCTGGAGTAGAATCCTATGGCTAATTCTGATTTTATCTTTTGATTATGGTAGGAATAGAAATTAGATCATTTTGCTTAGTGGGTTTGCAATAATCTCTAAAATTTAATTTATTGTTATGTATTAAGATGCAGAAGAAAGGTAGATTTATTTATTTCAAATTCTTGTGTGAATTCAGTGTTAAGTTCAACTTTATTATGTTTTTTTTATTATCTCAGATGACATTCTCTTATGTCCATGTAATATAAATTTGTGTATCTTAGGTAAGTGGAATTTTAGGTACGATGTGTTTAAATGGACCAGACTCTAAAAATTCTAGAAAAAGATAAGCAAGGACATCATTAATGATCTCATAGGTAAGCCAAATTTTAACTTATTGATAGAGAAGAAACAGTGGTTTACTTTGAAATGACTTTCTTTTCTATTTATTAGACTCAACCATACAAAATTTAAGTATTAGGTTGGTGCAAAAATAATGACATAATAATGTCATTTTTTGACGTTAAAAATACATAAAAAAACGACATTATTACGTCATTATTTTTGCACCAACCTCATAACTTGAGTACTGGGAAAAATCCTAAGTGAAAAAAAGAAATCCTGTACAATAACCCCCCCCCCAAAAAAAAAATGAACAAAAACTGGTATTGACATTAAATAACCGACCAAGGGTTGATATGTTCTCCTGCCAACCTAACCCAAATACATCAAAGCTTTCATTCATTTGGATGATTACATTTATAGTGACATATCACATTCTGGCCTTTGTCAGGGGTAGGAAATGATCAAATAATGTATTTTATTTGAACTTTGGATACATAAGCAACAGTTACTTACCTACCCTACAGCTCTGTCAACACAGCTTTAGTTATTTTCTGCTCTCATAATACTTGTATTTCAGGAAGAAATTTGATAAAATACTGCATTTTATAATTTCTGAATTTGTTCAAACAAATTTTGTCTGTATGTTCATTGAAAATGTTAGATGAGGGGATTTATTTACATTTGAACTGTTGTCCTCATCTTTGTTGTTACCATGTTTTGGTTGCTGTGTCTTCTGGCCTTCTTCAGGTGTTTGTTAATCTAAGTAACTTTCACTCAAGAAATTCAAACTGAACTCTTTACTTTATCTATGGGGTTATATTGTTCTCATTCCACAGACCACGTCCAAAAAAAAAATTTTTTTTTATTTTTTTTTTACAATGATGTTCACCCTGTACAAGGGTCAAGAGCCACTCAAGGTAGAAAGTTACAGAGTAAGAGGCACACTCTATGGAGATATGTGGGGAAGATAATGGTTAACCCTAGATTTGAACAGGTTAAGAGTGTAGTGATTGGGGAAGCATCCTCTTGGGAGTTGGTTTCACAAAGCAGTAGTTCATTGGTAGAAGCTGCTGGAGTGGAAATTATATTTCACCAATGGATTGAGAGTGGTTCCCTACAATGTGCATGGCATAGTGGGTCCCATCTGCAAAGCTTAGAACTGGTGGAGCTAAGGAATGTAGTTCATCTGAACACATTCCGTCTACTTTTTATTTAGCTCAGTTATTGCTCACCCTGTTCCCACTGAGTCTAATTCTGCACTGCCTGTTGGTTTGTAAATTTAGTGATAGAGTAAATGAGTTCAATCTCTGGCCTGTGCAATACAGACTTTGTCTCAGTGGAAAGGGGTGAGCAATAACTAAACAGTACTAAATAAAAACTAGACTGAAAAGATAAACTACATTCCTTACTTCCATGGATAGAGGGACACACACGATGCTGCACACATTGTAGTAAACCAACCCTCATTTCCCTTTTGATATTTCATAAGGGAGATGTATCATATTTGCCGTCATCAAGGATGCAGTTTTTTTTTTCCTCCTGAAATAAGTTTAAAAAATTTGCTGTTCATCCTTGAGGATGAAGGTTAGGATTTTCTTAGGCTTATGCTAGCCTTGGAAGAAGGTTATGTATTCCAGACAGTAATGTGATCTCTTTATTGTATCTAATATCTTAATTGAATTTATAAATTATACACTGTCTAAAGTAGTAAAAAAACAAAGTATCCTAAAAAAATATATTCCTGTAACAGACTACAGTAGGGGAGCCAACAGACAAGTAGTAGTCAAGGAAATTAAACACAGTTAACAACACTCCATCTCAATGAATATCCTAATTGACAACTGCCAAGCTATAAGCCACGCCCACTTGTCACGAAATGATAAACATTAAGTGACTGTCTCTATTTTTCTATTTTGTTTCCATTATTTTTACCATTTTTATGTTTCCCAATCTTTACCTGTTCAGGTGTTAGCTGTACAAGTCTGACTGATTGAAAACATGTTGGTATGATTTTTAAAAACTTGGCAGCTTAATTGTGCTTCTATGATTGTTGACCTCCAAAAGTGATGGTCATAATCAGTTCAAATCTGGACCTGTTTATGCTAGGAGTGAGCTATAGCTTCAGAAGGCTCTGACTTAAGTAAAGTATTATTTTATTTTTAATTTGTGTATATTCCATGGGTAAAATTTAAAAAAAAAAAAAAAAAAAAATAGGTAGACCCAGATAAAATTGTTTTCTGTCTGGACATATAATGGACCTTCAGCTGATATTTCAGTGAATGGAAGACACTCCTGGGGAGAACAATGAATTGTAGAACTGGAGTATCATTGTTTGATGCAGCTCTACCATGGATACATATCACATTCGGTATTTTATACGTCTAAAAGAGAGTAAACTTGGTTGTGTCTCTGTGTTGTAAGGGTAAAATGATAAAATCCAGTTCACAAGGGGTCAAGATGATCAACATGTTGCTAAACCACCCACCCAAAAATCTTGGTAAGATAGGAGAAAATGTTGAGACCTTATTTTCAAGTATTTTTTTTTTTTTCTCTCAAAAATTTTCCATTTTAAACATGGGATGTGTCCTTGATGTTGGCAAATATGGCAAGTTCCATTCGAGCAGCTTCTTGCGAACTACATTTTAGTAAAACTGACTCTCAATAGAATGCTTTTTCTGATCACTACAATCTTAACCTGTTCAAGTCTAGGTTAACTATTATCTTCCCCACATATCCCCATAAACTGTGACTCTGTCTTTGTAAACCTCTATCTAGAGTTGCTCTTGGAATTTGTATAGGCTGAACATCATTGTTTAAAAAAAAAAAAAAAATGACAAGATATCCTTATACATGATCAGTGGAATGTGAACAATATAACCCCATAAATTAAGTAAAAGGTTCAGTTTGAAATTCCCTCTATCATTTATTTATCTTCCAACATGACCTTACTCTGCCCCACGTGGTAAAATCTATGAAAGAATGCTTTAGGGAGAAGAGGATAACTGTTTTTGATTGGCCCATACATAGTGTAGATGTAAAACAAGCAGAAAATTTTTGGGAGATAATATCCTCAAAATCTTGAAGAATTGAAACAAGTCATGACTGAAATGTGGACATTGGAGACACAGAGGGATTGTCTTGGGTCAGTTAATTTGTTACCACAATGAACAAAAGAAAAATTAAATGCAAAATGTGTGACAACTAAATGTTCATGTACCAATTTAGGTCTTCAAAATTGTATTCATTAGTAAATACTTCATCTTGAGTAAAGAACTTTTTTTCTTTTTGTTACTAGCTATTAGGTTGGTGCAAAAATAATGATGTAATAATGTCGTTTTTTGAAGTATTTTTTAACGTCAAAAAACGACATTATTACATCATTATTTTTGCACCAATAATAATCTTTGACTTTGGAATATTTCACATTTCAAAGAAAATAGTTTGTTGGTGAAATACTACTGGATTATTTTTTTTGTAACTCAAATTGTTATATTAGGCTCATGAACTCTGTTCTTGTTTCTCTCTGTCCTTCAATATGACCCGAGTGGCAAATTTTCTAATCCCTTTTTCTTCATTATGTATCTCAGAAATTTTCACAATCTCTTTCTGATTGTAAGTACACCTTTTTGTTTTCATTTTCCTTTAAAACCACATTACTCACATGTTCAGTTCATGGGATTCTCAGTGTCCTTCTGTAGACCCACATTTCATTTACTTCAAGTCTCTTCTTCATCTGTGAGGAGATTGTTCAGTATTCTTTAATTCATTTGTTTTGCTTAAAGAATCTTACTTAGCAGGTGGGTGATAAATTGCTACTGCTTCTCCTGAGTGTGCCTAATAAATGGTAGTCTAGCCAAAAGAATGATTTTCAAACCAGACAATGTTCTTTCACATCACCAAAAGTGGATGAAGGATTGTTGATGGTTATATCATACGTATTATAAAACCCAGGTTGTATGTGTGTGTCTGTTCCTTTATATATTGGATCGGATTTCCTACATTTTTCAACTGATTTCAACAAAACTTCACAGGACTACGTAAAATTATCTTGCGGTGGTTCTGACAGCACTAAAAATTGGAAAAACACAATTGTTTTTGCACAAAATCAATTTGAAACGCAATTAAGAGGCATCACTGTCGCCAGAATGAAAGGGGGACAATTCATATCGAGTTATACTTATAAAACCCAGGTTGTTTGTGTGTGTGTGTGTTCGTTTATATATGGGATTGGATTTTCTACATTTTTCAACCGATTTCAACAAAACTTCACTTTTTTTTTTTTTTTTTTTTTTTTTTTTTTTTTGGCAGGTTGTGTTTCTTATTGTCTTGCACGTTTTTTTTCTTTATTTTTACAATCAGAATGCTTTAAAAATTCCCTTTACAAGACAATTGTTTATAATAAAATTCTATTCAATTGGTAGACTTGTAACAATTGAAAACAATGTTTTTGTTTTGAGTTTTGGTTTGACGAATTTGTACCCCCCCACAAAAAAAAAAACTAATTAAGACATGCGTGTCCGTCAACCTTAAACAATAATCTTTGTCAATTTTATTTTTCAGTCTTTATGATGGTCGATACTTGATCTATCTCTTACTGTTAGTAATATCTAAGTGTCCATATTAACATAAAGTAATAATTTATTCAAGTAAATGGGATATGTTTGTTGTATGCCTTGCTATTTGGACCAGCATTCTTATTCTGAACTATTTAAATAAACTGGTCCACTTGTAAAACTTAGCGCATAAGGGAATAATTTTAGTAAAATAGCATTCATTAGCCCTTCCTCAAGCCATTTGTTAGAATAATTTTTTTTTTTTTTTTTTTTTAATTGGGGAGTCCTGTTCATAACATAGTCACAAATTGATCTGACTTTTTACAGGTTTTGGGACTAATAAATGTAAATTTTGAAACTCTGCATGTTTCAGTGATAGCTGCATTTTTTTTTTTTTTTTTTTTTAAGTTTCTGATTTCTTTAAACTTTATGAAACTTTTCTGGTGGGTATTTTTGACATAAACATTGGGTGTGGGTGTAATAATTATTTATCTTAAATGAAGAATATTTTTGTTCTGTTTAATTACAAATGTATATATCTGCTTGTTCTTTAAAAAAATCATTTTGTGAAAAAATCAATGGCCAGATAACTTTGTAAAATGTAAGAATTGATTTTTACACTGTTTTGATTTTATGAACAGGACCCTATCTAAAATGATAAAAGAAATGTCATGCCTTGAATGTCTAAGGAATACTAATTTAGAACAATTATCTCACCGTTGCGAGATATATATATATTTTTTTTTTTTTTTTTTTTTTTTTTTTTTTGGTGCTAGTTATTATACTAACAATGCTATGACTGTTGTACTTTTTTTTTTTTTTTTTTTCCAGGTGTCCTTCATTGTAGTTATTTATCATGCTGTAATTTCTAATTGAACTGGGAGGTTGGAGGTAGCAGGGTCATGTCATGAAATCTACTGACCACTTTTTTTTTTTTTTTTTTTTTTTTCAAAGAAAATTGTCGCTTTTTTCAATTTCATTCATATTTGAGGAACTGCTATGCAATTAGATGGATGAGGGATTTTATGCATTTTATATGAAATGTAACAGTTTATGGTTAAAGGCTTTTAACCATCTGCTATTTAGACCAGTGGTTCTTAACCGGGGGCGGGGATTTTCCCGCATGCAGAAATTTCAGGTTGTTAGGGGGCAAATGTCTTGAAGGAGGTTTTCTGTGAATTTTTTTTTTTTTTTTTTTTTTTTTTTTGTGTGTGTGTGTGTGTGCATGATTTTATAACAAGTAACTCAGCAATGAGCCAGTGGTTGTTTGTCTTTTATTTATTTATTTTTTTTTTACGGTGTAATCAATTTGTGTCAGTCTATTGCTGTTACTGTTTGGGATCAGACTGTTTACTTTGCTAGCTCTATTTGCTTGTATTTGTATGTGCAATTTTATATTTGTACAACCTTCCCAAGTTTTGAGACACAATTTGACATTATTTTCTTTTAGTATTCCTCAGGAGAAGATATCAAAAAAAAAAAAAAAAAAAAATGTCATTATCAAGATTCATACTTAGATTTCTGGTTTTCCTTTCTGATCCAGAATGGAGAGCAAGTACCTCAATGTATGCTTTGTTTGAAAACTTTAGGGAATGGCTCCATGAAAGCATTCCAGTTAAAACAGCATCTTGAAAACAGCCATTCAGAATTCAAAGACAAGGATTGTGCAGTTTTGAATCTCAAAGAGGCCAATTTGAAATGAGCAAGATTAGATGTGACTGGAACGTTCCAAAACAAAACGGCTGCAATTCTGAAAGTATCATATGAAGTTGCCTATGAAATCGCAAAGAATAAGAGAGAACACAAGATTGGGGAAACATTGGTAAAACTATGTTTGCTGATCTGTGCCAAACTAGTCTTGGGAGACTCTGCCTATCAGAAGATGAAGTAAATTTCAATATTGAATGACACCATTCACTCTCATATTAACAATCTGGCTGAGAATTTGAAGTGGTGATTAATTTCAAAAATTAATTCCCTTCTTTTTTTTTTTTTTTTTTTTTTTTTTTGCAATTCAAATGGATGAGTCAATGGATGTTGCAAATCTTTCTCAACTGTTGGTCTTTGTGAGGTACATCCACAAAGAGAAAATTGAAGAGAATTTTTTGTTTTGCTAACTGCTCAAAACAAGTGCCAAAGTTGATGTCATGCAACTTTTGTCCTTGTTTTTTGGAGAACGTAACCTGAATTGGGATTACTTGGTTGGTGTGTGCATGGATAGAGCACCTGCAATGTTGGGTTTGAGATCTGGATTAGTTATCCTCATCCTGCAAAAGAATCCACTAACCTAATCCCAGAGAAGCACTGACGTCAAAAACTCTTCCAAGATCTCTTTGTAATGACTTGTTGATCATAATTAGTCAATAACATCAAAGGTTCTGCTCTTAACACAAAGGCTGTTTTGGCAGTTTTTGTCAAGATTTGGAAGCAGGACATAATGCTTTGCTTTTTTATATGCAAAGCTGATAGCTGCCCAAAAGCAATATGCTTTAATGGGTGCTCGAACTGTTCAATGAGGTTGTGTTGGTCTTTGAGGAACAAGGAAAGACTATTTCTTTTTCTCATCTGACTGGCTTACTTGGCTGATGTTTTGGATGAGGTTAATGAACACAAGAAGCTTCAAGGAAATATGAACATTCTTGATCAAAACGGACAAAATCAAGGCATTTGTGGCCAAACTTGATATCTGGAAGGGCCCAGTGGAAAGGGGCAATTTTGTGTCTTTTATGAGTTTGAGTGTATTGGAGATGATGTTATTCTGAAAGGAATTGCTGAAGATATTGTTTTTCACCTGACTGCTCTTTGAGATGGGTTACAAAGATATTTTCTGAGAATTGTTGCCAAGAATGTTGATCAAAAATCCATTTTGATGTGAGGTTGAAACTGTTGAAGAGGCATTTCAAGAGCAATTCATTGAGCTCTACCATGACTTCTCTGAAGGATTAATACAATGCTGATGAGCTGGAGATGTTTTGGCTGTCTGTTTCCATTCTGTATCCAAAACTTGGCAGCAATGCACTAAAAGTGTTAGTGCAGTTTTCAACAACTTATTTGTGCTAGGCAGGATTCTCTGTGCTTGCTGATGTTAGAACAATACTCTGCAATTGTCTGAATGTTGAGTTTGATCTGAGTCTGCTCTAGAATGGACTCCCTCTGATATTGATCACTTAGTATTGCAAAAACAACTTCAAAGTTCCCATTGATTAAGTTTTTTGTTAGCATTTTTTTTTTTTTTTTAATAAAATGAAAATGTCATGAAAGCACTTGCTTTCTCTTCTTTTGGTGATATTTTTTTAGGAGGGGGAAATGACTTGGTTGGATAATTGGAAGAGTGAAGTGGGTTGAAAAAGGTTAAGAACCACTGGTTTAGACCATAATGCTGAAAATGGTCTGAAACTATGTCATCCTTTATTTATTAACACAATGGATATCCATTTGTGCAGCTTTTCCAATGTTGATTGATGCATGTACAGTGTTTTTATTGAACATCTTTGTTGGTTTTATTATATAAAGAAAATATCTTGAATATTTTAGTTGGTGTTACTAATGATCATTAACCTGGACATTTTGTGGGGATGCATCCCAAATCTTTTAAGGGATTTTTGATTTTCTCTCAATAATACTTCATCTCTGGATAAATGACTAATTAGAATGATTTTTCTTATGATAAATGTTCTGGTTAATACTGTCTTTTAAAAAAAACAACAAAATAACAGGTTTATATTCTCTTTCGGCAAATAGTTTTCATTAAAAAATCATTTTTGCATGGGTTTAATCCTGTTTTTGAGCTAATCTGCTGTGATATTTGAGTGAACTGCAATGGTAATGACATTTTAAATTTGTTTTTTTACTATTAGAAATTTGACGTCTAGTTTTGAGTAATGTTTTACCTAGAGCAATGTTAATAATTATTACACCAGTGATATAATAATCAAAAAATGTAAGTTTTTTCAAAACTGGTTTCTTTCTTGGCTTTTAATTAGATTCTTGCCTAGCAAGTCCTTAAAATGTATAAATTGTGGAAAAATGCCTGAGAACATATTCAAAGGATTAATATATTAAAAAAAAAAAAAACCCCAAAAACTGGTAGCCATTATATTCTAAAGAACAACTTGTTTATACCCCACCAATTTCTACTGAACCATTTATTCAATATATATATATATATATATATATATATATATATGTTTCTAGAGCCTATATTTTTTATTTTTATGTGTGAAATAAAACCTGACACGCCCACCAAATAAGTAATTATCGATGCTTTTAATAAGGACAGATATAAGTTGAGATGCATACAATATATTACAAATATAAATATATCCAGAACATTTCTAGAACATTTTTTTTTTTTTTTTTGCTTTGGCCATAATGTGTAAAAACTCAGCAAATGTTCTATATATCCAAGAACCTTTGACTATTTTATTAGCCACCATCAAGGATTTTTTTTATTTTTAACTGAATATGTAGATTTTTATTTGTATGTATAGTGATGTGAAAATTATATATATAATATAATATATATATATATATATATATATATATATATGATCAAAATATTAGGTTGGTGCAAAAATAATGACGTAA
>OZ010581.1:96295387-96350387 GCA_963932145.1 Acanthosepion lycidas | reverse complement strand
CTCACATGCATGTACATGGTCTCTCTCTCACATGCATGTACATGGTCTCTCTCTCACATGCATGTACATGGTCTCTCTCTCACATGCATGTACATGGTCTCTCTCTCACATGCATGTACATGGTCTCTCTCTCACATGCATGTACATGGTCTCTCTCTCACATGCATGTACATGGTCTCTCTCTCACATGCATGTACATGGTCTCTCTCTCACATGCATGTACATGGTCTCTCTCTCACATGCATGTACATGGTCTCTCTCTCACATGCATGTACATGGTCTCTCTCTCTCTCTCTCTCTCTCTCACATGCATGTACATGGTCTCTCTCTCTCTCTCTCTCTCTTACACATACACACAGTTCATTTGTATAATGTAAATCTGTTATCACCAAATAGATTTCCAGTATAAGAATTTTTTATTTTTAATAAGTACTAGCAAATAAACCTGGTATTGTGTGGGCAAGGTCCCCTCTTATTCATTTTTTTTTCCTTTGGCCCTTTGCACTATGCTGTTGTTTCTTTGAGGGTTTTCCATATGACAAAAATGGTATTATTGAAATTGTCATAATTAAAGGAGCTTATGAACGATTTTTACTATAGAAATGTATTGTCAACAAGGCGAAATAATGTGTTGGTGGGGGAGGGGTCAAGAATGAAGACGGACATGACTGGAACTTTTGAGGGAGAAGCAACAGTTACCAGTCACTAGCACAATAAAGACAAAAATATTTTAGTGTCTGCAAAAAGAACAGTGTGTGAAAAGGACGTGTTTTTCTCTTGACACCCCCACTATTATTCTGTAATACCTTCACTCTCTTGGCAATGGTTATTTACAAGATTATAAAAATATGTGAACGAAGTACAATGCACTATTTATTATTTACCTTTTATAAAGAAATATATGTTAAAAGAAATCTTTTTATTCAAAAACTTTTTAAAAAGTTATCAAAATAGGTAAACCATCTACAATGCAATATTTATTATTTACCATTTTATAAATAACAATGAAAACAAATTTTTTATTCATAATTTTATAAAAATGTCAGTAAATTGCTGCATAAAAGAAATGCACAGGAAATGCATTTTTTTCAAATTTATAATTGCAGTTTCTCATTATGTTTACATAAATTTTCATGTCTGACAGATATTTTTTAAATTTATGAATAAGATAATTTAATTTCATATTTATTTCCTGATAAATGATAAACAATGCATTGTATTAGGTGGCTTGTAATTTTAAGGTTTGCATTTTTAGAATATTGTAAATATCAAATTATTCTTGTAAATAAACTAGTAAATAAATAGTGTTTAATATCTTTGTAAATTTTCAAGGAACTAAGTAAATATATAAATTCACTTTCATATGTTTGGATTTTATTAAAATTCTAATCGCTTTTAAAAAAAACAAAAAACAAACATTGTCAAGGGAGTGAAGATAGTTAAAATAATAGTGGTATCAAGTGAAAAACATTCTTTTGAAATGTTTTATTGAGGGCATGAAAGTTAGATTGCCAAGTATTTTACATGAAGAATGCGTAAACTTTTGGTGCTGTTTCAACCAATTTGTGCAAATCAAGGGAGAATTTTGATGAACCTCTTGAATAAATGAGAAAACTTAAGTTACCTGTAAAACAAAATGGGCCACTAACATATTTTAAGTTAACAAGTTATTTCTCCATACCAATTTGTAATTAATTCAATCTTTAGTTATTCAACTATCATAATCTTGTGCTAAACTTTGTAACTATCCCTGTTTAAGAGGTTTTTATTCTTATTGGGTGCCCAATTGCAACGGTCTTGTGCCAGAATAAACTACACAACCCCTCTTTCTTGAAAATGTAGTGTAATTATTTTTAGTGTTTGGGTCAGCTTCCTGTTTCTTTTTTTATTTTCTTATACAATGAAATTAATATCAACCAGCCTAGATAAAAAAAACAAAGTCCTATGAAAGAAAAACGCTTTCCAACATGAATTAAACCTGTACTTCCTTTTTCCATAAGGCAAAACACTCTTATAGCTGAAGCGTGCTGTTCCCAATTTGTTCATGCGAGGCCATTAAAGCTCAATTACCTACTTAAGTAATCCACATATCCTGTTGTGATTTCTTTGAATCCATAACACTATTTACATATCTAAAATATAACAATATTTTTTAAATTGATTTTTTTTTTTTTTTTTTTTTTTTTTTTTTTTTTCAATTCAACATTATTTTTATTACTATAAATGTTATTTTCCCTGATGGAAAAAGGAATGCAGGTTGGGAGGTACATATTTTTTTTCTTAGTAAGATTTATTAATCTCGGCTGGTTGATATTAATTTCACTGTTTAAAAATGTAAAAAAAACCTCAAATGTGTACCCACTAAAAAGAATGTTTATAGTAATAAGAAATGAAAGGATAAAAAAAAATCTATTTAAAAAATATAGTCAGTTCTATATTTTATAAATATTTAACTATTGTGGCCTGAAGTAAATTTCATTAAGGATTTCATTTATATGACAAAAGACCATAATTTTAACTTTAAAAAATTCAGTTTTTAAAATTAAAATTATTAAGATGAAAATGTGTATAAAGTGTGCTAATTCTAGAGTCTTCTATGGTAAATTAATTTCAAGTGTCATGCAACATATCTTCTTTCCTGACACCACTACTGCTATTGTAATGTGGGATATGTAAAAAGAAAAAAAAAATCAAAATGTGGTAGAAAGCTAATGGCAGTTATGCATCTAGATATATTGGATGCCAAGAATTTAAATTTAAAGACAAGCATCTTTGGATTTTCAGTGCTACTCAATGTAGAATTATAACTGTTTTTTTTTTTTTTTTGTATTGGTATCCCCACTTACTACGTATATTAGTTTGCATCAATAAACCCTATTATTAGTGTGAAGAAGTCTTTTTAAAGGCTGAACATGTAATGTAGTAGTTTTTTGTTTTCACCATTTTGTCATTCAATTACCATCTATTAGTTTAGTATATAGATTAGTATATCATCTTTTCACAAAAGACAGTGTAAACTCACAATTATCTACTAATACTACTGTGAAAAGTTGAGGTGGTGAAAATTTGACCATGTCAAAATATTCAACTCATTCACAACAAGAAAGGAAAAGGAGAAAGCAGATAAAGTGTAAATACAAAATTCTTATATTTCAGAAATTGTTGATATTTTTTTACAAAAAATGTTTTTTAAGCTTATTTTCTTATGAAGACAGTTTTTCCTGTGACACGAAATACTCTAGTCTATTTCCTGTCATAGGAAGATTTTTTAATGGCTCCTCTTACTGCCTCAACTCGGACAAGCTACTTGACATTGTTTATATTTATGTAGGATATGAAAATGTATTATTTAAAAAAAAAAAAAAAATTTTTTTTAATCTAGTTTCTTATGAAGAGAATTTTTATGACAGGAAATAGACTAGACATAAATTTTTAATGACTCATCTTACTACTTTCACTAAGCCTTGACTGCTACTCTGACTATCACATGGGCTAACTACTTGATATCCTGTCCTATTTATACTTTTTTGTTTTTCTTCCACTCAAGGTAGAGGGTTACTGTGCAGAGTCCTATTAGCATAGGAAAGGACAAGCGTTAGAAGTACAGAATTGAAGCAAACATTAGAAGGAACTGGAAACTTAATCCTAAACATGAAACCAGGGATAAACCTCTACTACATGCAAATATATAACCTAAAAATGCTTGGCTCTATTTTAATGTATGTTACTTGATGAGTATAAAAATTCTAGTAACTTAATAACTATGCAAACTTAAATATTTGAACTTTGCATTTTGTTTTAAATGTATCAATTTTTATATTTCTCTTTAAATTATTAGTTAAATTTTTATTTTAAGTTAGAATCCACTTGGTAGAGATATCATATCTTTTTAATAATTTTCAATAAAATTTTGTTTATTTTGTGCGAAACTGGTTAACAGAATGTTCAAATAATGTGTTCACTATAATTTGAATTTAAATTTGTTCATTTTTACTGAATCTTAATTTATATAGTTTTTATAGTCTTTCTTCGAAAACACTTCATTACCAATGCCAGAAAGGTTTTTGGAAGAGTTTGAATGCCAAGCAGATTTTGACAAGACAACTGATCTGAGATTCAATTATTTACTAAGCTTCGTTTAGTTAGGCATAAACGTCTTCAAGTGAAGAGCAACTAATAAGGTTAGAACTGACTACAGCAATAATTGTGTTCATGACTAACTTCCTAGTTATTATTCTGCTAGACTTAGGTTAGCTCCTGTAGAGGGCTTTTGGACCTTTGCCTTCAGCATGTTATGTATGTAAAAGTTTTAAGAATTTAAAAATAATAAAATTATTTTATCTTTATTCAACACCTTAATTCAGCATAATCTTCCTTCATATACACAACCAATCTCCACAGTTTGTTTAGATTCATTTTGTGCACAATTTTTATTTTCTTTTAAAATCCCCAGTCTGTATTATCCCTTCACATAAAATCTCTCTTAAGACATTAGGGAACCTGAACTATATTTATATATATTTCAAATACGTCACAGTACGTGTGCTAGAAAAAACATGAGCAATGTGCCATGCTCCACTTACGTTTTAATTATGATTTAATTAGGCAGTTGCAGTTGTGATAAAAAGTGAAGTTAAAGTTAAACCTTTAATAAAGAATTGTTTTTTTTTTTTTTTTTTTATAAACCTTTCACTCTGATGTTTAAATTAAATGAGTTATTTAATTTTTAATCGTGTGTAACTACAGTAGTTACTGTTATATCAGATTCTTTTTTATTCACTGAGATTAAGACAGGCACAAATACACTGCACTTTATTTATATAAAAGAAGATAAATGGGGAGACACTTAAATGCTGTTATTGATATTAGCTCAGTATGGCACAAGGCCATAAATGCGGATCCCCTTAAGTCGTAAGTCTTTGAAATTAACTTGATGGCAACAACTCCACAGCGGTCTTTTATGTTCTATTTATTGATTACTTTTTTCACTTGAAGTAACTGCTTTTCGTCTGGATAAAGGGGAATAACTTGTGTAAACATTGGTGAGCAGTTACTGCCCTTATTTATCCGTATGTCCGTAGAGAAAACTTGCAACATTTTAAATTTAATATAATGTGCTCGAGCATTCTTCTGCTCCTAGAATAGATATCCTTTGGCAGCAGGCTATTTGAAACTTCTATGATAGAGGAGGTGCTGAGGAGGCTTGAGCATTTTTTTTGTCTCTAGTCCATGTATATGGGATCTACTTTAAATTTTGTGTTACATTCTGCTCAAGTTGGCGTATGGATGATGTCTCAATGAAAGAGTGAGCCAAAACCCCTATAAAAATGAAAATGTGAAATATGACTACAGGTTTAAGTTGATAACATAATCTTTTGGACCTTTTTGTAATATATTCATCTCTGAATTCTTAAGATAGCTCTCTGATCTAACTCTGGTGGTGTAATGTCTGAAAAACAGCTGTTGCCTGTGTTTGTGTTTTTCTGTGGCTTCATTTTCTTGGAAGGAGGAAACTTTGACACTCTTCAAAATTTGCAGAGGCTTGACAGACAATGCCTTGCCACTGTGAGCAAAATTCACCATTGATTTTTTTTTTTTTTTTTTTTTTTTTTTTTTTTGGGTTAGCTTTTGTAACTTTTACCACAGGTTGTACAGTGGGCATCTTTTGTGTGCAGATGGCATTCCCCCACATCAGAATTTGGCCTTGATAAACAGAAATTCAATATTAGTGTTGTTAACCTGGTTGTTGTCAATGTGCAACATGACCCTTGACTAAGCTTTCCACTGACTGGCCAATATGTTGCATTTCAATTCTTGATCTTGTGTGTGTCAAATGCTGAGAAATTGCCAGCTACATTCTCACAAGCTAAGATGAAGGAGAAACGCCCCATTGAGAAATAAGAACACAAACCCTATTTCTCATATGTAGATATTTTATTCAAGGTTTTGCCAGCTCGCCTAGGTGGGTAGGTAGGTAAGACTTTGGACAACATCTCTATGTTGATCTTGTAGATCGGCTCCTCCCCCTAACACACTTCACTATGTGTGGCTGGCAATACAAATGGATGCCATCAGAACCACATGATGGACAAGTATGTCTCCTGCCAAGGATGAACAAGAACTGACTCCTCAATCACAAGCATGACTGTTAATATAGACCAGCACCTGGAAATAATCAATGTCTGATTTTCTGTTGCTTGGTTTGCAAAACCCCCTCATTCACTCCTTTACTTTCCCATTCCTCTTTGGTTAAAGTGGATGCAGCTTAGAAGATCAGATCTCAAAAAGAACCACTTGCTGGCTATGAAACAGAGACACTTGAGAAGGAAATAAAACCACATCTTTCTTTTTTATTTGTGTGTCTATAGTATCACAGTTGGTGACAGTTCTGCCATCAGATTTCAAACATTGAATAAAGATACTGCATGCAGATGTCCCACAATTTCTTGCTAACTCTACTGTATATAGCTTACAGCTATATAGTGTTGAAACACTGGTTTTCATCTCATCCCCAGAGTTAAGCAATACTGAGTATGGTCAAAACCTAGAAGAGTGACCACTTGGGAATACCAGGTGGTGTAAGTTTGCAGGTGGTGTGATAGATAATGGCTCAGGAATGAAAAATTGGACAGTTGAATTTGATTTCCAGATGAGATTGTTATCTTCACTTACATGCAAATAATCTTGGGAATGGTATGAATTCATTTTATACCCCAGCTATGTGTTAAATAGAAGAACAGACTAGGTCCTATGGCCTTGGTTGGCAAGCAGTCTACCACAGAAAGTAAATCAATTATGAATTGGAAAGAGACCTGCATCCTGCATGACACCGAAGGAAGGAAGGAATACTTGTATATAGGTAGGTATAACCAAATGAATTAATGTCTTCATATATGTATATTTTTCAGGTCATTGACATTTGTGACATTCCTCCAGAGTCTGGTCTTGAATGGTGTCATCTATTACCCAATGTTGACATCAGGGTACTTGTTTGTGGGGGAGATGGTACTATTGGTTGGGTACTAAACGCAATTGAAAGGTTAAAACTAGATGTAAGTATTTATGCTCTCTTTTAGAAGTTTTCTATTCTTTCCATTAAATAATGAATTTACTCTATAATAATGATAAATCTACACATTTGTAGGTTGACTGCAACCCAGATTATCAAGTTATTGCGAATTTCATCATCAATTCTTCTTCTCCCCACCCCACTTTTTCTTCTTGTTTTTTTTTTTTTTTTTTTTTTTTTTTTTAAAGATCATTTCACCCCAAGCAAGGCAGTAAAGCTACTAGGATGCAAGGGTTTATTGAATGTTAGAGAATATGAGAAAAACTATTATTAAGGGGAGAGGAGAATAAGAATTAAGACAGATGCTAACAATTCACATTGCATTTAAATTTTTGAAGATCAAAATTGACTGGGATGCAAGAAGCTGGATGAAAGTTCCACAAGAGAGAAATCGATAGAAGAAATTGTTAGCATATAACTTACAACTACATTTAGCCATTTCAGCTGTAAAATAATGAAATCTTGTCGCAAATCTAGTATTAGTTAAATTCATAAGGTCTAGGTACCATAGCAGAAAGTTCGTCAGGACAATTACCATGAAAATATTTATAGAAAAGGCACAGGGAATTTGTGTTACAGTGGTGTGAAAGGCATTTAAGCTGAGATGCCAGGTCAGGACCAATAACATTGGAGATTCTTCTCTAGTTTTTTTCAAGAATCTCTAAATATACAGCAGGACCAGGTGTGTCAGCAATATTTAAGGCATGGATGAATGGTAGACTTAGAAATATGTAAGATAGTTTCTGGAGAGAAAAATTGTCTAGAACGACATAGTGAACAAAATATCTTAGTAGCAGACTTCCTAGTGTATGCTACACTAAGGCTACATATGGTTTTGAATTCACAGTTGTCCTTCTCCTAGATTGGCTGCCAATCATGGCTAAAGAGCCCAGTCTGCCTTGCTATTTAATCTATAGGTAGCAGGGTGAAGAGATAGAATTTTACTCCCTTTCCCAAGGGTATTTGCATATAAGTAAAAGTAATAAACTCTGCACACCCTGTTTACTCGCACTGCCCTAAAATGTTGGCGATAGTGTAACTATGCAAATGCATTGATTATACTTTATCATCGGGGCTTTATCTATAGAATGAACTCTCTAGTCACATGGAAGAAAGAAGAATTGTGGATTAATTTAACAAAATGTGTAAAAATTAAGTTGACTGTGTAGACTTCTTAATGAGAATCTATCAGGAAGATGAATTTGGCAATGCCAGTAATAATGACAATGTGCGATTGAAATGGCTATTGTGTTCATCTGACTTGACATCTTGTGATTTTTTTTTTTTTTTTTTTTTTTATGAGGCTATGTGAAAGGGCAGGCCTGTATTCCCCCACCCTCTTCCTACAAGCCTAGAGGAACTTAAGCAGAGAATCACTGAGACACTAGAGACTGTTATGCAAGACATGTTACAGCCTGTTGGGCAGGAGCTGGACTACTGATTTGGTGTGTGTTGTATCACAGGAGGTGCACATATTAAACATTTGTGAAGCTTTGTGAAATAGGTTATAAAATCTACATCTCTTGGAATATCTTGTTTGAATTTTGATAAATAAATCTTTTATTGTTCCTGGGACATGGAGTTACTCAGATATTCACATTTTAAATGATATCAGATTTTTTTTTTTTTTTTTTTTTTTTTTTTTTGAGACACTCTGTATATTAGAAACCTGATTTACATTAATTACATTGTTCAGACTGTTGTCCACATCTTTATTGTCACTTTCACAATGTTTTGGCCATTGTATACTCTAGCCATCTTCAGGTGATATTTGCTGAAATTTTGAACTGAACCCTTTATTTAGTCCATGGATACATTTCATATAATTTCATGTACCATTCCTTTGGATATCTCTCCAAGTTTTTGTTCTTTTTGATTGTATTTTGTTAATACTGACGTGCCTACTTTATGGGGCAGAATCTTGGACTCTGTACTGACGACACATCAATCAACTTGATGCCTTCCGCATATGTCACCTTCGTACCATCTGTAACAGAAAACTAGGTGATCGCATTAGAAACAGTGAAGTCTAACTAAATGCAACATGAAAAGTATTGAAGCCATTCTATGAAAATCCAACTTGGGTAGGCAGGACGTCTGAGAAAGACCACAGACTTCCAAAACTCTCCTTTTTGGCCGGCTTCTACCAAGCAGGTCAGTTGGATGGCCACTCTTGCATTTCAAAGACAAACTAAAGAGATGCTGTCAGAGAGGAGGTAGAACCTGTCCTGTTTCTTATCTATACAAATGTTTGAACATCGGCATCAACTGCATGCAAATATTAAAGTTGACATCATGCTAGTCCTTTCGGTGATAGCCTTACCTGCCTCTGTGATACATGCAATAAAGGAGGCTTTGCTGTCCACTTGGGGAAACATGTGGCAATTGATTCTCAACTACTAAAGCGAAATGGCTCAAATGCATGTGCCATCTGTCTAAAAGTGTGCAAAACACGTGCAAACCTTGGGAGATACATGGGTGTCCATAGAAGTTGATCACCTTTATTTTACTGAGCCCTCATTTGTTGTCCATGACAAGAGATCCCACCATATATACAGGGTGACTGAAAAATAACTCCCTATTTTATATATGATGGACGCTCCTGTCTAACTATAATTTTTACAAGACTGGGAAAGTCTGATACATAAAATAGGGAGTTACTTTTTAATTATCCTGTGTATACACACACTTTCTACTTTTATTGTCTATGGAATTTCTAGGTGTTATTTACTAAAAAAAATATATCATTTTATTTGAAACTCGTCTAGAAGCCACCGTTTGCATGGACTTTAAGCTAGCTCCTGCAGAGGGCTTTTGAGCCTTTGCAGTTTTACCTTCAGTGTTCTATATATGTAAAAGTTATAAGAATTTAAAAATAATAAAATTATTTTATCTTTATTCAACACCTTAATTCAGCATAATCTTCCTTTGTATATGCAACCGATCTCTGTAGTTTGTTTAGATTTATTTTGCACACAATTTTTATCTTTTTTTTTAAATCACCATTCTTTGATTCCTTCAAATAAATGTCTTAAAAGTCATTAGTGAACCTGAACTATATAATATTTTAAATATGTCACAGTAAACATGCTAGAAAAAGAAAAAAAATCATATAAACAATGTATTGTGCTCTGCTTAAGTTTTAAATATGGTTTAATTAGACAATATCGATTGCAATTGTGATGAAAAGCAAAATGAAAGTTAAACCTTTAATAAAGAATTGTTTTTTTTTTTTTTTTTTTTTTTTTTTTAAACCTTTCACTCAGTTCGATATTTAAATTTAACTTTAAATGAGTTTTATTTATTTAATTTTTAATCATGTGTAACTACAGTTGTTGCTACCTGTTAATTCAGGTTATGATTCACAGATTGAAAAACACATACACTGCACTTAATTTATATAGATGTAGTTAAAACTGGCGAATAGAACTGCTACTATTTTTAAAGCACGTCATCTTTTATTTTTGTTGTGGGTAGTATAACAGTTATCAGTATGGAAAGTGAAATCAGCAATGTGAGTTCAAATTCTGGCTTAATCTATTGTTTACTTTTGTCCAAATTTCCTTTAGAAAGGCATGAATCCATCTCGTCTCTTCCTCCATAATTGTGTTATATAGCAGAGCAGACTGAACTCTCTAGCCTTTATTGGCAGCCAGTTTAAGAATAGGACTACTCTGTATTCAGACTCGTAGAGAAGGCAGTAGGATACCACTCCATTATCTTGCCCAAGAAGTTATGGCATTTTACAGATGGAGAAAATGAATCTGGAGTGTGGTGATTGCCTGCATCTGAAAGAGACATGAAATTTAACCACTACAGCACCAAAAAGTATCCACTAGCATTAGTATCACACAATTGTAAGACAATACTAAAAAAACAAAACTAGTGATCTCAGAACAAATGGAGGTATGACAATCTTTTACCAAATAATAAAAAAAAAAATTAAATTCATTCACAGTGGACTTTAAAGAAATATTTACTGTTGAAAGAAGAAACTGAATATTTAGAGAAAAGGTGGCTGCTCTAATACTCCAATGAAAGATAAACATTGGCAAGCCAAATTTGTCTGCTTAAAATGAAGAAAACTTTGATAAATTTTAAAACAGATAAGATACTTCTTACCTCATCAACACTTCAAGGAGAATGGCATTTTTAATATTTTTCTATATAGACACATACATATATGGCTAAAGAAGTGGCTGAAAGTGCTTGGGACAATGAAAATTATGGAAAATTTCTGTATTCCCTTACTCCTACAAAACGGAAAAACATAAGGATGCTGGAAAAGCTAAATATAAAAAAAAAAAATTAAATTAATCTTCTTTCTCTGCTGTATTTAATGAAAGATTTTTAGAATAAAGGTTGCTGCCCAAATATGCACACACACACACACACACACCTATATATATATATATATATATATATATATATATATATATATAAAACAAAAAACATGCAAAACACATTTTATTGATAAAGCAATAAAAGGTTTTGTAAAATCCTTGTGAGATTTTCCAACAAAATACATTGTTTGTTGCTGATTAATTAAAAAATAGTCGGTACTGAGTGGTTAGAATGTTAAAAAAATATCTTATTCATGTGAAAATAATCTGCTTGTTAACAATGAGAATTGTGTAAAGATTTGTCTCTTTATATCTGCAGTATTATTTTATTTTATTTTTGACAGTTTTATGTATTTCTGTTTTTATTTCCTCCAATTCTTGCTTGGATTTCAATTTTAATTTTTGTGAAAAATGATTATGGTGATTCTTTTAGATTGGCCCCTTCATCCTCCTTCAGACTTTTGAAAGCTTTGTGTCAGTTGTCAAAATGTAATGACATGATGTAATTCAAAGATATCGATTTTTAAAAAAATACTTCGAAATTTTAATCATTTCCTTTTATATATTTCTATTAATTTTCAAAGCCAACTTTTTAAATAAATTTTTAAATAATTGGTAATAAATGACGACTCTCGTCATAGAAATCATTCATCCTTTGCAGAGAGAGTAAGACAAGGGGAATAACTCTAAATGCATTAAGTTATTGGCCTTGTTTGTTTAATCACTAAAATCTTGACTAACCGCGTTGAATGATTATTTTTCTAGTTATATAAATGTAAAATCTGCTGGCAATAATATAAGCGATAGATGGCTATAAAAAAGCACCGTTGATTATTTATAGCTAATTTTAAATAATGCACTGATTATTGTTTGTATCGTGTGTTAATAATTGTAATTAAAATGATGTGCACCAAGTAATAATTTTAAATTCTCTGAATATCAGTGACATTTAAACTTTATAAAGCCATTTAATCTTTTTTGCTTTCTTTTTAAGCCACGTCCCCATGTTTGTATCCTGCCCTTGGGTACAGGAAATGATTTATCTCAGGTGTTGGGATGGGGAGAAACATTTTCAGGAGAAGTTGAAGTTTCGGAAATTTTGGATAAAATCAACAGAGCTCGTGTTGTTGAGCTTGACAGGTAGGTAAAAAAAAAAAAAAACTTTTCTAAAGATATGTTCAGAATGGAGTACAAAATCCCCCTGCTCCTTAAAAAGTATACTTGTTTATTATTTTTCTTAATCCCTGTTGTAATTATTGTTATATCTGATAGTAAAAAAAGGCTTTGATATTGTTTGAGTGCCTGATTGTGTTAGCCAAATGCTAGAGATATTTGTAAATCATTTTCAGATACACTAAATTGAATTTAGGCAAAGAAGAATTTGATAACTGAGATATTATTTCTACACAGAATAACATATATAAAATGAATTCCCTCCCACCACCACAGACCCTATGCCCAACATCTAAAAGTAGATAATTAAAAATGAATAACTCACTGGCAAATTTTAATTTTATTTTGATGTTTATTTGCATCATCATAACATTGGAATGGCGTGAATTCACTTGTATTTTCTAAGTGTGTATGTATGGCTTTTTCTTTTTTATTAATAATGCTTCCATTCCATGTCAACATTGAATAATGTCCACTATGAACATGGCCACGATGTGTTGACTGTGTTTGGAAAATAAAACATTCCTATCACTCTAAATACATGCATAAAACAATCCATAATACAGTAAAAGTAAAAATGAAATATTTTTGATAATGGCTAAAATTATAGCTGAAAGCACTCACACATAGAAAACATTTGGACAATTTCTACATAATTATATTTCCAGAAAAGAAGAAAATTATAAGAACACAAGAAAAATTTAAACAAAAATCTTAACCACAGGACCTTGTCAGTTGTTTTTAATGAAACTTGCATAAAAGAGAGATTGCTGCCCAAATACACAAGTGTGTATATATATATATATATATATATATATATATATAAAAATTTCTATAAAGCTTTCAATTACTCTTTTGAAGAATACCTGGAGACCACTTTTTTTTTTTTTTTTTTAAGTCTTTTGACTGTGCAGCTACCCGTAAACATAATTCACACTGCTTAAAAAATTGGGTGTCAACTCAAACATGGGTATCCACTAAAATAACATTTGGAGTAATAATATATATAGATATATATAATTATTTATTTAAAAATATGATTCAAACACGCTACATAAGAGTTCTCGTCTTTCAAAGCAAGAGCCGAAAACTTCAACATAATTATTTGAATTGAATTAAAGTAAGCTCTGTTCCATCTTTAAGCGAAATTTTTTTTTGAATAACTTATTTCTGAAATTTACGTGTTTTAATAGCATATTCATCATTGAAATCAAAATTTCCATGGTAACGGCCAGCGCGATTGTTCATATATAAAAGGGGGGCAGGGTGTTAATAATTTGTATCAGTATATAGTTACATTCATAGATGTCAAGTCAGGGTAAGGTTGGGGTGTCTAAATTTAAAATGGAAGATGATTACGTCTAGTCTGGTTTACGTGTCTATGGAGATTTATTTATTTTTTTATTTTATTTTTTCTGAAAGGGTTTTGTGTATAAAAAAAAAAAAAAAAACTGCCATAAAATTTGTTTTTTGACGACTTCATAAAGGGTTATTTTTATAGGGTATTTAAGCTATTTATTAGTACTATGGATTATAAAAGATTTTATGTTAATTATTCAATGCAAAAATTTGATGTCGGCAGAAAACCGTTAACTCATGTCTATTGTTTAATAGATTTTTTAATTTTTAGAAACTTAATAAGTGCTCTTTCCACAATATAAATAAAAGAAATCAGACATCTCTATCTAAATATTTTTGGCATTTGAAGGAAATGAATAAAACACCAAAAGTAAAATGGAAAATTATAAACAAAACTAGAGCCTGTAAAACTTGGGATGACCCATGCCCTTTATGCCTACATGAGAAACTACACATTATTAAGTTTCTAAATAATAAAAATCTATTAAACAATAGACATGAGTTAAGGGTTTTCTGCCGACATCATCAAATTTTTGCATTGAATAATTAACATAAAATTTTTTATAATCCATAGTACTAATAAATAGCTTAAATACCCTATAAAAATAACCCTTTATGAAGTCGTCAAAAAACAAATTTTACGGCATTTTTTTTTTTTTTTTTTTTTTTTTTTTTATACACAAAACCCTTTCAGAAAAAAATAAAATAAAAAAATAAATAAATCTCTATAGACACGTAAACCAGACTAGATGTAATCATCTTCCGTTTTAAATTTAGACACCCCAACCTTACCCTGACTTGACATCAGTGAATGTAACTGTATACTGATACAAATTATTAACACCCTGCCCCACTTTTATATATGAACAATTGTGCTGGCCATTACCATGGGAATTTTGATTTCAATAATGAATATGCTATTAAAACATGTAAATTTCAGAAATAAGTTATTCCAAAAAAAAAAATTTCGCTTGAAGATGGAACAGAGCTTACTTTAATTCAGTTTAATTCAAATAATTATATTGAAGTTTTCAGCTCTTGTTTTGAAACATGAGAACTCATATAGCGTGTTGGAATCATATTTTTAAATAAATAATTATATTTATGCTCTACTTTTGTATCGAGCACTATTTTTTTTAAAAATAACAAAAATACTAAAGAACTTTGGATTATTTACTAACCAGTTCTTTCCTATTTTCTATATATTTTCACATATATATATATATATGTCTCTATTTGTCTTTTACTTTTCTATATGCATACTGGCTTGATATAATAGAAATAAATAATAATTACATTAAAAACTAAATCGACATATTAGATAATAAATTACATCATTTAGTGTTTGCTATAATTAACCTGTTGCCTTACACAGCAATCTTCAAGAATATTTTAGAGAATTCTCAAATTAAAAATTTGAAAACTTGGTGTAGAAGTTTTACTTTTGTCTTTTCTTTATATATATATATATATATATATATAAAAACTGAGTTTCACATTTCATTGTGATCTTCAGACCAAGAGCCGCTACTCTTTAGCAGGCATTCTCTCTTATATATTCCTAAGGAGATTAAGAGAAGAGGAAATTGGCCCTTCCCAGTTTCTTTTGTTTAGTGCTAATGTTGAGGGTCATTTCAGTTATGACCTCCAGATTGCTTGCTTATATGGGTTGGGTGGTTGCAAAAAAAATCTGTCTGTAAATAGATTAACTTTATTTATGGTCATGATATATATAAATAAATAAATTATTTATTTGAAAATTATAACATAAATATATTATAAAATCACTACAAAAATAGCCATTTTATTTCAACAATTCTGGTGTCTTCCATATACACCAATCCTATACTTGGAGACACACACACACAGAGTAATCCCTCAACTATCATGGGTGTCATGTTCCAGAACCCTTGTGATAGGTAAAAATCCGTGGAGTAGAAACAGGATTGTCTAAAGTGATTCATCAAGGTATTGTAATGTATATTTCTAAATATTTTTATATATAAAATAAAGCCTCCACACACTCTTATAAATCTTTTCTATACTCTTAAACATTTTAAAATTAAACTTATCTTTAGAAATATCCTTATGTATTAAAAAAATAAATTCGTTTAAAAACAAAGAAGAGCATTAGATTTCTTCTAAAGGTTTCACTTCAGAAGGTGCTCCATCAAGTGGTGCAGTATCTTATTCGTATTTATCCTCCTCTGTAACTTCAATTACTGCAGAAGCAGTAGCTGTCCGTTCTGGTTTTTGTGGGTGAGGAACATAGCAATGAGCATTTGTTGGCACTGCTTTTTCTTCTGTGAAAGATGGGTTTTATAAACTTCCATGGCTCTGTTTAATGCATTTCTGAACTGCAACATGCAAATCATCTGGGCGTCCCATTCTTTTGCCATTCTCTGCATTTCTTTTCCCGTTCTTACTAAGGTTGAGATGTTCCAGTGCTAAGCCAATTTCTTCTTCCTCTGGATCCTTTTGTTCTTGTTCTTCTTCACTTGCTGACTTTGTCATCTCCATAAGATCTTCTTCCATTAATGGATCTGAGTGGGCCTTGATCAGGTTATTAATGTTCTCAGAAGTTATATCTGTAAAGCCATCTCTTAGCAATTTTGCCAGCTTCACTGCCTTATCTACTGCTGGGTAGTGGATTTTGTCAGGAGAGAATCCTTAATAATTGTTGACCACTTCTGGATACAATTCAGTCTTGGTCTTCATTTCCTTTATGGTCTTCTGAATATTTTGGAGACATGTTGCAATGTCATGTCGAGCGCCTTAAGTGTGAATGACACTTTGATTCATGGGTTGGATAAGCAATGTGGTATTTGGTAGTAAAAATTCACTCTGTATGTCATCGTATGACAGGTCGAGTGTGATCTCCAGTGTTGTCCATCTGGAGAAGCACTTTGAATTCAAGTTTTTTTACAGCGAGATAAAGCTTGACTTCAAGGATGAAGCATTGGTGAAACCAATCAGATATCAGTTGTTTCATTATCCATGCCTTCTGGTTGTGCATCCAATGCACTGGCAGCAGATCCTTATTTTTGTTTTTCCAGGCTCTTGGGTTTTGGGACTTATAAATAAGCCCTGGCTTTATCATAAAGCTCACAGCATTTTGACACACAAGTGGAATGCAATATTTGTAGGCCTTAAATCCAAGTACTCTGGCCTCTTCCTCCATAACAAAAGTTTGCGATGACATCCTTTTCCAAAAGAGACCAGTCTCATCTGTGTTAAACACTTGTTCATGAGAATAGTCCCCTTCCTCAATGATGGTCTTGAAAGTCTCATTCACATACTCTTCAGTGGTGTGTTTGTCTGAAGAGGCAGCTTTGCCATGCAGGGAAACACTCTTCCAGTTGAACCACCATTGAAATTTATCAAACCAACCGTTGCCGGCAGTAAATTTGGTTGGTTTGGTGGGAGATGTTGTCAATGTTCATGGTTAATGGTTGTCTGGGTTGTCGTCCCAACCATCTGCAAACTTACCATACAGATGCCTGGCCTTCTCACAGATTGTGTTCATATCCAAGAGAATGGTCTTCTTCCTGCAGTTACTTATCCAAAGGCCTAAAGCAGACTCCATCTGTACTATGGCCTTATTGCGTGAAGTAACGACCCTTTTTCCTGTCTTGTTGCTGTCGACCTTTTCATTCTTCTTGATGTAGCGAACGCTGGATTCATTGATGCTGTAATGACGGCCAACAACTACATAGCTTCTCCTTTCCTTCATCATACTGAGGCGTTTCACTTTATCTACTACAGTAAGCATCTTCCTCTGGTACTTGGATTCACTGCCAGAAGGCTTAGAAGTTGTAAGACATTTGGGTGACATTGTACGGCTTGAAATAACTGAGCAATGTGGTATGATGAAAGCTAGAATACTGGGAACTGAGGCTGTGATCACTAAAGGTTGTGTCTCTTCTCTCAGCTAATACTGTGGCATGTACAAAATCATTTGGTCAAATTTCAATCAGTTGTAGAAACCTGCAATGTATCTAGGGAACCATGATATTAATTTACATTGAATATGCATTGAGACCCCGGAAGGTGAACCACAATATACCAAGGGATTACTATATATATATATATATATATATATATATATATATATATGATTAATAGAAGTAAAGTTTGTCACTTAGCTGACTGATGTTACCTTAAGGCATTCCTAGTTTCATAGATGGACCTTCCAGGAATCACTCTGTCCACTTGATGGGGTGTATCATCAATTGACTGTTTATACTTGATTTTTCTTTTGTATATGCACTTATCATTGGTACAAGTCTTTTGTTTTTTTTGTTTTTTATAGTGTGTCCATGTGTGTTGATCTGACATCTGTATGTATATGTTTAGAATGTTGTGGTTATCTGTCAATTTTGTCTTTTTTTTTTTTTTTTTTTTCACTTCACAGTGATTCATTATTGATTTGTTACCTTATCTCTCTTTTTCTCCTTTCTTTCAATTGTAGCTATTTTGACATCCAGTTTTCCAGACATACTATTGTTATTTATTTATTTGTGTGTGTGTGTGTGTGTATATATATATATATATATATATATATATATATATTATGTATGTTTTTATTTGTTTTGTATATTTTTTTTTGTATGTATGTGGGTGCATTCAACAGATGTCTGTTCCCTCTCTAAGTCTTAACAATTTCTATCAGATAAAGTTACCTAATGAAATTTTTCTTTGATTTTATAATCTTTCAGATGGAATCTCGAAATAAACCACCATAGCCATTTTCGGTTGCCTTATCCCAAAAAGGTTGGTTTAATTTTGACTTCTTCTGCCATTTAAAGACAAGATAAAAATTGTGGATCATATATACACATACATAATAGTGTTCTTTGGGCTAGTCAAAAAGATAATCGGAACACTTCATAAAAATTTTAAATCTAGGCTACTGTTTTGGTGGTGGGGAAAAAAAGAAAGAAGAAAAATGTAAGTGTCTGTGCAAACATGTGTTCTCAGTAAAATAATATTTAATAAGAAATAATGTCGGATAAAAAAAATCTGTTAAATACTTTGTTGCAGATATAAAAACAAAGTTAACTGATATAGGCTTCTAATTGTCCTAATGAGAAATATGCTTTTCTCAATTATGGTAATTGAGTCTAGTTTTGCTATAGAGACCTCTGTGACTTTAATAAGACTTTCATGTTCTTGGCCAGTAGACTATTAATTTCATTTAAAACAAACTTGAAATAGTGAAATTAATCTAACTATATTTCTGAGATGAGGTATTGTAACTATACTATTTACATTATTTTGGACTGTTGTCCTCAGCTTTATTGCTATATTGACAATGTTTTAGCTGTTGTGAGTTCAATACCACGCCACAGCAGAGGGAACAAAACTTGGGGAGTTGAGTTACTAAAAGGGAATTAACTGAAACTGTGAGAAACAAAAAAAAAAAAAAAAGGTATGGCACGTGGAATTAGAATAATCTATCCTTGTGGACTAAATAAAGGGTTCAATTTGAAAATCCAACATAAAACAAATCTAGTGTCACTGACAAAACTAACCTGGCCGTTTGTCTTGAAAAGGACCTTGAATCAGTTGTGGACTTCGGCAGGAATTGGCTGGTTAACTTTAATGCCTCAAAAACAAAACTGCTCTCTATTACTCACCAGAGAGAACCATTCCTACCTCCCATTAGAATATCTGATGCTCGCCTCCATGAAAGCACCTCTTTGCGACTGCTCAGGCTCACATTGTCTGCTGATCTAAGAGGGAATGAATACATTGAGTCAATAGCTTCATCCACCGATAGGAAAGTTGGCTCCCTATGCCACAACAGGAAATTTTTCTTACCGGAGTCGATCCTTCAAATCAACCATTTGCCCTTGCATGGAGTATTGCTGCCATATATGGTCTGGAGCCCCTTCTAATTGTCTCAAGGTCCTTGATAAAATCTAAAGACGTATATGCAATGTAATTGGCCCTGATCTGGCATCTCATCTGCAGCTGCTCTCTCACAGATGTGCCGTTGCCTCCCTCTGTCTTTTTTACAAATACTTTCACAGTAACTGCTTCGATGATCTGCTTTCGCTGGTTCCCAGACTTCATGAATTTAAGCGTTCAACTAGGCTGGCATCTCGCTCTCACCCTTTCACTGTCAAAACTGTTAAATGTAGCCGTCTCTTCTATTCCAATAGCTTCATGTCTCACACTTCTCGCCCGTGGAACTCACTTCCATTTCTTGCTTTCCTGATAACTATAATCTCCAACTATTCAAATGTAACGTCAATCGACATCTCTATCTATCCCCTAACCATCTCTTCATCCTTTCCTCTATCACTCCTCTTTGTTCTCGCTCCAACTCTGTAACTCCTTGCATGCTAGTGGCTTCCTCCCTTGCTTGGGGTTGAGTGCTTAAAAAAAAATATCACCTGAAGTAGGCTGGGGTGTACAACAGCTGTTATGTTGTGAATATGGCAGTTATCATGAGGACAAGAGTCTGAATGGTGTAAATAGTGAGATTAATGTCTACTGGACTAGAAATAGGGAATCTTATTACAGAAAATGTGCTTCTCAACAGGAATTAAATGCATATTCCTTTTTCAATCTGAGAAACCAGCTTCATGCCAAGTGTGCTTTTACCATTAAGCTACAGGAAAGTTACAGCAAAGCAAAACCCAATTACCCTATTTAAGGAATGCACATCTCTCATTGGTACATTTTGAAGCCTACACCAGCTAACTTTATTTTTGTATCCAAAATGTGAACAAAGTAATTTCTAGGTATTTAATGGATATTTTTCATCTGACATTATCTTTTATTAATATAGACTATTATTCTTTTTCAATGGGATTTCATATCTCTATGCCAGTAGACATTAATTTTGCTATTTAAATGCCATCAAAAAACAGGGATATCTTCTATCCATTAAATATAGTGTTTATATTAATAACAGTATGTTTTAATTACACTTATTGCCATTAGTGGCATATATATTTGGATGCCATCAAAGATGAGTTTCACAGGTATTCATCAACTGTAGGAATTTTTCCCACTTCTGTGTTTGTGTGTGTCTGTTTGGCATTAAGAGTGGAATGAACAAAACCCCAAAGCTCAAAATAACAGTTCAACAGCTTTTATTTCTGGTTGAAAGAGTGCGTAAAATAGTAGTATTTTGTGGGAAAAGTGGGGTTTCCCAGTTAACAAAGTTCTTGAGTAGATGTTTTGCAGAGAGAGATTTTTCCACATGTTTCCATGGGAGGAACAAGAAATCTGAGTGAAACGGTTTGGGCTGATAGAAGTCTTCTGCAGCAAGGGTTGTGCATAGTTTTTCCTTTGGGTAGGTATCTTGAAGGGAAATTTCTCTGCCTGTTCCCCCTGGAGGGAAAGAAATCTGAAGTCAAGCTGCCAGTAACTATGGGTGTAATAGGTGGAGAGGGGAAAGAGACAGGTGGTAACAAAAATAACACTACCTTGGAAACCACAGCAACTTTAGGAACAAAATGCTCATGGGACCAACTTCACAAGACATTGTGTCTTGCTTACTGCTAGTTTTCCCATTGCTTTTATTGGCTGCCAGGACAGGCCTTGTCTTCTACTGCAAGTGTTGAGTATCCCTTTGAGCTAGGCTTGAATGTAGAAGCTGCTGAATGGGAAGAGAGAGCTGGCCCCATTAAATCTGAAAATAAACAATTTCCTTTGTTCTTATCTTTATTTTTTATCAGGAGCCCAAAGACGAAGTCCCTTGGGGGTGCCCTCTAATCTTGGGTCCTTCAGGCTGCAGCCTACATATAAGTCAAGCACTGTGATTATTACCAGTCCTGTTTCCATTTTGTCCTAGTTTGTATCACATGGCCCCCCCAGGGAATGATCTGAGGAATGTTGAATGATTTGCTTGCCTACAAAAAATTATTCTCTTGTAAATATTTTCCTTTTCTTTTTTTGTTTTTTTTGACCAATCTATTTAAGTAGCGCCTAATATTGATTTCTTTCTCAAAGAATTCAGCCATTTACTTTGGAAAGCTAAATTCTCTTGACGTTCTGCCTTTTCAGGTTTCTATTTGGAACAACTATTTCTCAATTGGAGTAGATGCACTGGTAACATTAAACTTTCACCGAAAACGAGAATGGTGGCCTGGACTTTTGTCGAATAGAATTATAAATAAAGTAAGTGCTTTGATTTGACCATTCATTTTTTTTTTAGTCTGTTAAATTTAATTCACTTTGAACCCTAATGGTGGTTTGTCATCTCTTTATAAGCAATTAACTGAATTTTGGCATATGCATGGTATTTATTTTTGTTTATTAACAATTTGTGATTGAAATACGAGGCTAAGATTGTCTCATCTTTCAACAGAGTTCAGTACTGCTTTGATATGTAATCTAAATGTTTGAAAAATTCTCCTCTTGACGTGAGAGGAGGTTTAAGTAGGCAAGCTAACTAATTTATCATATTTTGGCAGTACTAGTGAAGGCATTATCATCCCACAAAATGACTTTCTTCTCACCAAACTTTCAAAATAATCTTTATATCTACGTACATTGTTTTGAAGGAAACTATGATGTATCATGCCATCAAGCATTCTGTACTGCCTTCCTTGTATGATAGTGCAGGACGTGGATGAGATGCCAAAACAACCATTTTAGCTTCTCATCCAACCATTGTCCAGTCATCGTATAAAATTTATTATTCATCACAAGTAATATTATACAGCAAAAATATATACATTTCAAATAATTAAACCTCTATATATTCAAGGTTTCTGTTCCATATTCAGATGAAACCCATTTATCAAGTTTTTTTTTTTTTACTTCCCATAATTCCCCATGTATAATATGCCTTTATCCATAATATGTAGCCCTAAAATTGTGCTGAAAATGCTTCTACTCACTCATAATATGCACCCCTTGTTTGGTAAACAATAAAATAAACCCTATAAATTGTACCTCTCCAATTACATTACAGCCAGTGTTTTCTTCTCATATTTAAAAATATGATTTTAAACGTAGAATAATATTATTCTAATTTAGTTTTATGATAATTCTTATTTTATTTTAGGGCAATTTTTTAAAGATTTTTTGTAGCTGTACATAATACGCACCCCTGATTTTGCTTATTTTTTATAGAAAAAAATATGTATTATACATGGAGAATTATGGCATTTTAAAAAAAATTTTTTACAATAATGTACAAGTTCCAAGAGCCACTTGAGGTAGAAGGTTATAAAATAAAAGGCAGCTTATAGGGATATTTGGGGTTATTAACATTTAATCTCAGACTTGAACAGGTTAGGATTGTAGTGATCAGGGAAGCATCCTCTTGGGAGCCAGTTTCACAAAGCAGTGGTTTGTTGGAAGAAGCTGCTAGTGTGGGACTTACATCTCATCAATGTAATACAAAGGGAATGAGGATAGTTCCCTACAGTGTGTGTGGCATGGTGGGCCTTAGCCATGAACATAAGGAACTGGTAGAACTTAAACGTAGCTCTTCTAAACACTTTCCATGGAAATAGTAATGGTTCTTGAATGATTAAAAATGGTTCCATTTACTATGAGTTTTTTTTTTTTTTTTTTTTTTTTTTTTGAAGATTTTTGGATTCACAGGAGAAGGCTCATTTAATTGGCGGGATACAGTATCTTCATTTTCAGCTTTATTCACTGAACTAAATGCTGCTGGTTTGAGATCAGACCAGCATAGTCACCTCAGCAATCTTTAAGTGATTACAATACAGTTTTAGTTGAGGTATTGGATTCTCATTGCCATCCAACTATTGGGCAGATCTTCTTTGGTTATTATATACAAAAATCTGTTTTACATTTCAAGCCATTAAACATGATTAATGAACCTCCAAAGATTCAATTCTTTCGTTCCATATTAATTCAAATGAAACCCATTTATCAAGTTCTTTTTTCTTGCCAGTTGTTCTAAAATGATTTGAAGTGGTTCCATTTGGGTTATGGGTCTCTTGAGGTTTGGGGGGTCACAGGAAAGGGGGTGAGTAACTAGGCAGGGTGGGTGCAATAAAGTCTCAACTTCAATTTTTGAAACAAGATACAGAAACGCAGCAAAATGTCATTCTTTCTATTTATCAAATGAGCCAATGAGTTTTGAATGTAATATTTCAAATTGATCTACGTATCTATGTGAATTAATGTCAAGCTTAAATCAACCTAACATATACTTGCACTCGTATGAATGGGTGTGAGTGTATTTTTTTTTTTTTTTTTTGCAAATCTACGTATTCATATCCAATATTTATTCCAATTTGTATATCACAAAACTGGTTATGTGGCCGTTATGAAATTTTGCAACCAGACTTTGCATGTGTGAACTTAGGCTCAATAGTGGGATTACATTGCATCACCCACATGTGTCAGCATATCCCTTTTTCATTCTGATTCAACCCCCTGTCACTTCTAGTTTTTCCCAAAGATAATCTAAAAAAAAGACAGCTGATAGTAATTTCAAAAGAGAACTTTGCAACCTGTTTTGAAAAGTAGAAGAGGCACCGAATAAGTGTACGAGGTCCCAAAGGGAATATTTTGAAAAGTATTAAGGTATCCTTGCCTTAGCAAGATTCTTTGTTTCTTAATTATTAATATTAAATTAATAGAGCAACAATGGCATACAGGTAAGATATCTGACTGATGTCAAATCAGTTGGGTTTCAAAACCGGCTTGAAGCAATCGGACGTCTAGCCATACTGAGGAGTTGTGATGCAGCAAAACAGTCTCATTGTGGATGACTATATAAAATAAAATATAATATATATATATATATATATATATGGGGGGCACTTCAAGGCGGTGTAATGGTTAACAAGCTTGTCTCGCTAGAGCAATTGAGTTGTGAGTTCAATCCTCACTGGATGCCCCATATTTTTGGTCTTTTGCCACATCTAAGCTATACTTGGAAAAATCACTAAAATATATATATATATATATATATATGTTTGTGTGTGTCTATATATATATATATATATATATATGTTTGTGTGTGTCTCTATATATATATATATATATATATATATATATATATATGTGTCTATATATATATATATATATGTGTCTATATATATATATATATATGTGTCTATATATATATATATATGTGTCTATATATATATATATATGTGTGTGTGTGTGTCCTTATACCGTTTAGTATGAGTAAGCCTTTCTATAGTATGTATAATTTAAATGAAACCCATTGGCAGATTAATGACAAAGATACTAGGTTGCAATTAGAGCAACAAAATTCCTTGACTGTAACTCTTTTATTAATTCACTTTAGGGCATGGGGAATCATGGTCCTCCATAACTTCTTGTTCCTTGTAGCACTCGACAACATTTGAATCTATACCATATGTCTTTGTCCCCACTCTGCCATCCACTTCCATTAAGGAGGTAACTCAACCTTTCCATCAGCCCCTTTTTGCCTTAAGTATTTCTTGTGCATATTAAATTCTCCAAGCTCTCTTTCCTCATTATGTGCCCTTGAAACTTCAGCTTTCTGATTGTAAATATAAATGTACTTTTACTTATTTTCCTTAAAACTTCCTCATTGCTCACATGTTCAGTCCATGATATTATCAGCATTCATCTGTAGAACCACATCTCTGATAGTTTGACATTTTTCTTTGTTCCTAATAAAATTTTCCTAAGTTTTAATCATTTTAGTTTCTGGAAGACATCTTTTGCTAACCTGTTGTAACTTCAGATTAGTGACATTTTTTATGTTTGTTACTGCACAAACTAGATACATTTCTGTACCTGCTCGATTCTGACATCTCCAATTTGTGGTTCACACTTTGTGCTCTCCCTATCATGTTCACAATAATACATTGTTCTCTTAGAGTTAATTCTTTCTTCTTGCTTTCCTTTATTAGGATTTCTTGTAGCTTCTTTTCTGAGTCTGCCATCAATACAGTTTCACCAGTGCATCTTATGCTGTTGAGATTATGTCCTTCCAATAATAAATCCTGATAGGACTTTCAATTTGTCTTGCTGTATGGATCAAATTGAACCATTGAGAAAAATACATTTTTGTCTCATGCTATTTTCTATTTTGTTGACTTGTCGAACTCGTTTTTTAGCCACATGCACAATGTTTTGTTCCCAGTAAATGTTACAGACTGATTAATTTTCTACATTTTATCGACCCTTTTTTAGGTTAATAAAATATTTTTAGATTTTTTTTCTTAATTTTTTTATTTTTTAAGATAATGATTTAGTGATACAGGTCTTACTAATTAACCCATAGCTGGAGGAGAAACCCAAATGTTACAGATTGTTGTTATATCTGTTTCCTATAAATCAAGTTTTTCTTGAAATTCAAATAGGTCCTTATTGTAACTTATCAAATGTTTTTATTGCAATCTATGAAAAAAAAAAAGTGTAGCTACATATTTTCTAGTGCTGTGTCACTTTACGACATAGGTGATCATGGATTTTCATAGTTTCCTCATTGTGCCCCGATACTTTGTGATTTTAAGTATTTTAAGTGTTCTTTTTGTTTCCAATTTCCCTAAAACTTTGTTACACAAACTTTCCATGGTATTCTTAGTTTCATTCTGCAGAACCATATTTCTGTTGCCTTAAGTTTCTTCATCTGTGAGGAGATTGTTCAACATTCACTGCCATATAGGAGGCCATATGTTACAGAAATCCAGTACTATAATTAAATTTTAAAAAAATTTTTAAAAAAATCTAAAATATATTCTGGCTTTAAGTAACCTAAAAAAGAGTCTATAAGATGTAGAAAATTAATGTTACAGAAATCCAGTACTATAATTAAATTTTCCTGTTTCTTAATACTTTACTTAGCTTTTGGAATGCACTTTCACTATTCCACTGCACTATTGCATTTTTCTATCCTCTTTTAAAACACTTCCTAGATATTTAAATTTTTGTACTTGCTTGCTTTTGTTATTTTTACTTTGTAGTTCATATCTTCGGCCGTTTCTTTTGCTAGCAACCAAACATTCTATACAATTGATTGCTTACATATACCAAGTGCAAATGCAGCCAGTGTTTATAATACAATAAGATTTGCTAGAATTTTTTGTAAGATTATATGTAAATGGGAAATTTTCATACATTTTTGGAGTATTGCTACCACCTCTGGGTTGGCATTGCCCAGTACTTGCTTTTCAGCCTTCAAAAGCCTTTGCAAAGCCTTGTGAGGAATGATTTGTTTCCCCATCTCTCAAACGCTTCCCCACAGATAAAACATTGCTAGCCTCTCGTTATCTACAGCTGGTATGTGTTGTGGACTCCAAGGAGGGGGCATTCTTATATAATATATATGACCTGTGTACCCAAATAAAAATGAGTCGCAGGAGGCCCATAAACATTTCAAAAATAAAAGATGTAAATCTGACAGGTCAAGAAGAGGACAACAAAACAAACTTAATGCAAAATTTATTTACATAATATACAAAAGTAGTGTTAGGGTTAAATATACTGAAAATAAACATGAACCAACTATGAATCGAGTAATGGTGGAAGAATTGAGTAAAAGATACTGACCAGATAGAAGAACATAGATAAAAGTGTTAAAACAAGATTCCCGGTGAGTTAAGTTGGTATGAATAAGCACAGTTCAAAAGTTCAGTTTAAATGTCCAAACCTTTAAACTAAACTTTGAAGAAATCCATGATGAAGTGGCAAGGAAATAAAAGCCAGTGTTGCATTAATGTTGGGGTGGTTACTGGTTAAGTCAAACAATTGACCTTCTGTAGTATTTAATCCAAGCGTATGGAATGGGTTGTTTGAAGCTCGGACGATATGTATCAGGTGAGTTGAGATAAGAATGCTGGAAATAGGGACCAATGCGTAGCTGGAAGTTCAGGGCTGTTGTGTAAGCAGGTCCATGAACACCGATCAACCAGGTGAGTTAGGTTGAAATAAGAATACCAAAGATGATCTCTCCATGTGCAGCTAGAAGTTGTAGGGGCCTTTGGTTGTTGCAAGTGCTGATCAGTGCAGGAATGAAAGCCAGAAGTAGAAAGCTTATGTGGCCGGTGTATGCACAGGTCAGGAAAGGTGGAAGCAATAAAGACCAAGAAATGCTGGAAGTAAGAGTAGATGGGAAAGTTTCCAACTAGCGTCCAGTTGGCAGAACAAAAATAAATGGACTGTAACTTAATACAGAACCCGTACAAGCACCTTGATCACAAGGACCAGAGGCCTGAGTTCCTCACACTTTGAGTGGGGAAAGGTCACATATTTATATGAAAAAGGCCTGCTATGTACTTAATATCTAAAAGAAATAAATCCCAAGTTTTTATGAACTATAAAAATATAGATTGTTCACAAAGAGCATTTAGATTATGTTAGTAATGATTGAGCAACTAAAGAGAAATGTGGTTGATTATTAAATCTAAACAGACTTGTTATATTGGTTAGAAAAAAGTGGGGTGACACAGCAAAGAAATGGCAAAGGTCCTGAAGGAATATTACGTCCGCCATGATCATGTGAATGGAGTAGCAAGACTACAATACATAGCTGTTTGGGCAGACTACATCCTTTCCTACTGCTTTCTCTCTTTCTTTTCCTCCTCTCTTTCTCTTGTGCTCCCTTTTGCTCCTCTCTTTCTCTTGCGCTCCCTTTTCCTGCAACTCTCTCTCGTGCGCTCCCTTTTCCTGCCACTCTCTCTCGTGCGCTCCCTTTTCCTGCCACTCTCTCTCGTGCGCTCCCTTTTCCTGCCACTCTCTCTCGTGCGCTCCCTTTTCCTGCCACTCTCTCTCGTGCGCTCCCTTTTCCTGCCACTCTCTCTCGTGCGCTCCCTTTTCCTGCCACTCTCTCTCGTGCGCTCCCTTTTCCTGCCACTCTCTCTCTTGCGCTCGTGCTTCGTCCTCCACCTCCTCTCTCTCGTGCTTCGTCCTCCACCTCCTCTCTCTCATGCTTTGTACTTCGTCCTCATCCTTTCTCTCTGTTGCGTTTCTTCCTCCTCCTCCTCTCTCGCGCGCATCCTCCTCCGCCTCCTCCTCTCTCGCGCCTCCGCCTCCTCCTCTCTCGCGCCTCCGCCTCCTCCTCTCTCGCGCCTCCGCCTCCTCCTCTCTCACGCCTCCGCCTCCTCCTCTCTCACGCCTCCGCCTCCTCTCTCTCTCTCGCTCGCATCCGCCTCCTCCTCCTCCTCTCTCTCGCTCGCATCCTCCTCCTCCTCCTCTCTCTCTCTCTCGCGCATCCTCCTCTCTCTCTCTCTCGCGCATCCTCCTCTCTCTCGCGCGCCTCCTCCGCCTCCTCCTCCTCTCTCTCTCTCTCTCTCGCGCCTCCTCCTCCGCCTCCTCCTCCTCCTCCTCTCTCTCTCGCGCGCCTCCTCCTCCGCCTCCTCCTCCTCCTCCTCTCTCTCTCGCGCGCCTCCTCCTCCGCCTCCTCCTCCTCTCTCTCGCTTTATTTTCTTTCTATCCACCATCCAACCCCCCCTCTAACCCCCTCTTTTCTCTTTCTCCACTCTCGTTTCCAGTCGTATGGCTGTGAAAAATGTCCTTGTTCCTTGTCTCAAATGGAAATCTGAATTTCTATACATGTCTTGACGCTAAACAATATTCAACCACATTGGTTAAGCCTTAATGAAGTTAAATTGAATTAAACAAAACTTATTTTTTTGTTCCTTTATTTCTTTTTCTTTTGCACTGGGGAATCATTTTGAGTATATTTCCACCCCCCCACCCCCAATTACATTTGTTTTAATTTCTTCTTTTTCTTTTTCTTCTTTTTCTTTTTCTTTTTCTTCTTTTTCTTTTTCTTCTTTTTCTTTTTCTTTTTCTTCTTTTTTTTCTTCTTCTTTTTCTTTTTCTTCTTCTTTTTCTTTTTTTTCTTCTTTTTCTTTTTCTTCTTCTTTTTCTTTTTTTTCTTCTTTTTCTTTTTTTTCTTCTTTTTCTTTTTCTTTTTCTTTTTCTTTTTCTTTTTCTTCTTCTTTTTCTTTTTCTTCTTCTTTTTCTTTTTCTTCTTTTTCTTTTTCTTCTTTTTCTTTTTCTTCTTTTTCTTTTTTTTTCTTCTTCTTTTTTTTTCTTCTTCTTTTTTTTTCTTCTTCTTTTTTTTTCTTCTTCTTCTTTTTTCTTCTTCTTCTTTTTTCTTCTTCTTCTTTTTTCTTCTTCTTCTTTTTTCTTCTTCTTCTTTTTTCTTCTTCTTCTTTTTTCTTCTTCTTCTTTTTTCTTCTTTTTCTTCTTTTTCTTTTTCTTCTTCTTTCTTCTTTCTTCTTCTTTTTTCTTCTTTCTTCTTCTTCTTCTTCTTTTTTCTTCTTCTTCTTCTTTTTTCTTCTTCTTCTTCTTTTTTCTTCTTTTTTCTTCTTTCTTCTTCTTCTTTTTTCTTCTTTCTTCTTCTTCTTTTTTCTTCTTTCTTCTTCTTCTTTTTTCTTCTTTCTTCTTCTTCTTTTTTCTTCTTTCTTCTTCTTCTTTTTTCTTCTTTCTTCTTCTTCTTTTTTCTTCTTTCTTCTTCTTCTTTTTTCTTCTTTCTTCTTCTTCTTTTTTCTTCTTTCTTCTTCTTCTTTTTTCTTCTTTCTTCTTCTTCTTTTTTCTTCTTTCTTCTTCTTCTTTTTTCTTCTTTCTTCTTCTTCTTTTTTCTTCTTTCTTCTTCTTCTTTTTTCTTCTTTCTTCTTCTTCTTTTTTCTTCTTTCTTCTTCTTCTTTTTTCTTCTTTCTTCTTCTTCTTTTTTCTTCTTTCTTCTTCTTCTTTTTTCTTCTTTCTTCTTCTTCTTTTTTCTTCTTTCTTCTTCTTCTTTTTTCTTCTTTCTTCTTCTTCTTTTTTCTTCTTTCTTCTTCTTTTTTCTTCTTTCTTCTTCTTCTTCTTCTTTTTTCTTCTTTCTTCTTCTTCTTCTTCTTTTTTCTTCTTTCTTCTTCTTCTTCTTTTTTCTTCTTTCTTCTTCTTCTTCTTCTTTTTTCTTCTTTCTTCTTCTTCTTCTTCTTTTTTCTTCTTTCTTCTTCTTCTTCTTCTTTTTTCTTCTTTCTTCTTCTTCTTCTTCTTTTTTCTTCTTTCTTCTTCTTCTTCTTCTTTTTTCTTCTTTCTTCTTCTTTTTCTTTTTTCTTCTTTCTTCTTTTTCTTTTTTTTTTGTGTGAAATTGTACAACATCTATGAAAAGTTTATATCTAATTTTCTCCAACATTAAATACAGTGGAAGCATAAAAAAATGATAAGAAAACATTTACTGGTTTTATGGGGTGGGGAAAGAAATAAAAAAAAAAAAAAAATATAAATACTGACTTTGAAATCAGTTTGGAAAAATACCAACATTTATTTAATTTTTTATGATTGCTCTTTAAAGAAGAAATTTACTTTTTCATTTTCATTAATACATGTATACATACACATCTCTCTTACATATGTACACACATTCTTTCTGCTTTAAAATTGTTTCCTGATCTATATCTGTGATATGTAATCTTTTATTATTCATGTCAATATTTTTACAATAAAATTTGTATTAACCAACCTGATAATTTTATGTTTCATTTTGAGATGTGGAATTGTCAGTATATTTTAATTTGGTCAGTCTGAATAAATTAATGTATATTGACAATAGCTTATCATTTTCATCTTGATTGGTATTAAAATGTTTTAACTGAGTACCTTCTGGCTGTCATCTATTAATATAAAATTATCAAAGGCACTATGAACCCACTATGATAACCAAATGTTGAAGTCATCTGACATTGAATATAAAGGTTCCGAAAACACTAATGCCCTTTGGGATGGTGGCATAGTGGATATAGGATTTGATCAAACATGTGTTACTGTCATCTAGTGGTCATGAGTTCAATCCCTGGACCAGGTAGTGAATGAATATACATGGGTTTAGAATGTGCATTTCAGTCAAAGTAGTGAACATCTGATGATGGCCAGATAGTACTTGGCTGAAACGTAATGTCTCTAATAACAGTGTCTATAATAATCAAGATGAGAAACAGTAGTTCGAATAAATTAAAGTATATTAACCAACTGATGTAGATAAAATTTTCAGGATATATTTATGTAACAAGTACAACACTTTCATTAAATTTCAGTTTTTTTTTTTTTTATTTATTTATTTTTTTTTATTTATTTATTTTTTTTTATTTATTTATTTTTTTTTATTTATTTATTTATTTATTTTTTTTTATTTATTTATTTATTTTTTTTTTTTATTTATTTATTTTTTTTTATTTATTTATTTATTTATTTTTTTTTTATTTATTTATTTTTTTATTTATTTTTTGTTTTTATTTATTTATTTTTTTTTTTTTTATTTATTTATTTTTTTTTAATCATTTGACCTCAGTGATAATACTGCTAAAATACAAGGGGGTTACTTGGAGTGTAAGAGAAGATTTTAGTGAGAAGAAAAGACAAGAACAATTTTAAAAGACTGATGATGGTAACTGACATTGCATTTTAAATTTTTGAAGATTGTAGATGGCAGGGAAGCAAAAAGTTGAAATAGTTCTACAGGCGTGAAGTGTGAGAAAAGAAACTATTAGAATAGAACTAGTTACATTGCGATATTTCAACAGTAAAATGAGTTGCCAATCTAGTGGTATGCTTAAATTCATGTCGTCAAAGTGGAGAGGTCATTAGAACAACAGCTATGAAAATATTTGGAGTAAAAGACCGTGCAATCACATCACAGCAGTGGAAATTGAAGTTGAGATGCCAGATCAAGACTGATAACATTACACACACTTCTATATAATATCTTCTTTTTTTAATTTTTTTTAAATTTTTTTTTTATTATAAATCTGTATAATAGTTAATTTGGTGGTGTGAGATTTCATTATTTAACTCAAGAATTAGTAATCAATAGGTAAATATAGTTATTGATATTCATAATTTCAGAGATATATATAAATCTATATGTCATAAGAAAGCCATAACCACAAAAAGGAAGTAATTGAAGTAGAGTTACAGGTAAGAGGCACATTTTATACAGATATGAGGGAAAGATAATGGTTAACGCTAGACTTGAACAGGTTATGGTTGTAGTGATCAGAGAAGCATCCTCAAGGGAGTCGATTCCACAAAACAGCGGTTCAAGAGAAGCAGCTGCTCAAGTGGAAATTGTATCTAATCTCATCTCGTGGAATACAAAGGGAATAAGGGCAGTTCACTACAATATGCATGACATGGCATTGACACATTTTAGCACTGAATGTTAGAACCGGTGGAACTAAGGAATGTCATTCATTTGAACTCTTTCCATGGAAATAGAGATAGAGCAACAGGGACTTGTGATGTATTTGTGTTCGAGAAAGGAATTGCAGGGTGGAAAAAAATTTGTCACAAGGACACGAAGAGACTTTTGGGCTCTATCGAGACAGGAAAGTCTGGGCAACTCCTACCCATATTGGGCAACATTGGCAAAATAAGAGCAAGAAAGAAAAAAAAAAAGAAAAAATGGCTCTTAGAGTCTCATAAAAAGTGATTTCTGATAAATCGAAAGACCAATAAGCTAGAAATGAAATGGTTGCCTGTATTTAGAATTAAAAAAAAAAAATTGGCACCTTTTGATACACTGATAAAAAAAAAAATTCAAGATATTTTTAAAATATTGGGTGTTTGATGATTTGTATTGAGCCTTGCCATTTATGTAGTTTTAACTGAATACCATCAAAACTGCTGATAGTAGTCCAGAATTTTAAAAGATTTAAACTTTAATTAAATTCTAATTAAAATTTAAAAAAAAAAAAAAAATGAACAATTTTAGTAAAAATTCATGTAAAAAAAAAAACACAATGTTCAAAAATAATTTCATTTCTGAATAATAAAATCCAACAATTGTGTTTTTTTTAACAAAAGACACTAAATTTCCCAGACTAATCTTTGGCTCACCTGTTGATGCAAGAAAAAGATTTTTAACTAAAATTTTGAATGTGCTAGAAATGATGAAAAAAAATTGAATATTTTCTCTTAATAATAACAAACATTTTGATGACAAACCTTTTTCTTTTTATCATGTTTGGTACCTTTTTCATCATGCTATGATCTTTTTAGCAAATCTTTGGATGTGTGTGTGTGTGTGTATATATATATATATATATATATATATATATATATATGTTATTTTCAGTGGATACTCCTGTTTGAAATGGATGACTCATTTTTTTATTATTTTAAACAGTGTTCATTATGTCTCTCTGCCTGTGCACTTGGGAAAACAAAATGGCAGGGTCCAAACCCGTGTTCCCCTTACGTATGAAAAATTCACCGTATGATCTGGCATGCCCTTAGACTGCTTGCCCATTGAGAATGTCACAACTCAGCAAGGTTCTATCTGCACTTTTAAGGATTGCTCATTTTTGTGTTCAGTGTAAACCATGCTAGATCAAATGGTGGATTCTCCTACAAAAGGGAGATGCAATTTTGAACCCTGTCAAAGAGCATATTTTCTTTATTGAAAGTTCTCAAGTTTGCAGGCTGATAGATGTAATGAATGAATGAAATATAAAAGCAGATTGGTCTATGAAATGTGCTTGCTAAACACTGTGTTTCATCTAAAACACTGACCTCTGGTACTAGTGAAATACGCCACTGAGTTGAGCTTTTCACTCTTAGAGACAAACACACTACAAAGTTCATTCCTTTCTCCTTTCTTTTAACGTCCACTTTCCTGAGACTTGCAGAAAGAATCTTCAAATTCCATTTACATTTCTTCAAAAAAAAAAAAAAAAAATCTTTCTTCCATTAACGAAACTAGTCAGTACTTTGAGTGAAATTATTGGCCACAATGTAAACATTACTCCATTTTGGAGATGGTAATCATACACTTGCTAAGTATGTTTTTGATTAAATGCTGAGATAATCTATTTTGGAATTAGAGATTTTGCCTAATCCTGCCTGGGACACACAATTGTTCTTTTCCTTTGGTTGTGATGTAAAAAAGAATAAATAAATAAAAAGTTGCATAGATTGTATTTTTCAATTTACCAAAAAAAAAAAAGTTAATTTCCAGTTGTTCAAACTTATCAAGTCAAGCCGCCTTTATTGTTTCTGTGTGTTGTGTATGTATGTATGTATGTGTGTATATATATATATATATATATATATATATATATATATATATATATATATACATACATACACACACACACACACACACTTTAAATTTAGCATATTTGGGAGTAATTGTTCTTTTAAACATCTATTGTTAAAAAACAATTGATATTTTGTGTCTATTAAATTTAACTGATTTTCTTTTTATCTAATGCACTTGTATATCCTTTCACAAGTACTATGTGTGGATAAATTTGTCAAAATTCATGTTGTATAGTCCAAACTTTCAACTTGTGTGTGTGTATTAGGAAGTAGTTTTTATTTTTTTTGTGTGTGTCATTATTCTTGAAAAAATAAATCAGATGTGGCTAAATGCAGCAAGTCATTCAACAGCTATGTGTAATAATGTATAGTTTCTTTTGTATACATACAAGAATGTGGGGTCTTGGACTAGTTATTTTTGTGTGTGTGTACATATATGCCATGATTCACAGCCTAATAAAAACATCATTTATTTTACACAATATTTTTCAAGATAAAAGAAATGTTGATATATGAAACTATTGATTCACTCTGTGTATTTGTTTTTTTTCTATATATATATATATATATATATATATATATATATATATATAATTGTGTATTTAGTCAGCAATCCTTCATTTATGCATGTTTCCTTAAAAACAACATAAAAGGTACTACGGTTAAGCTTTTTATTTAATTTTTCTTGTGTTCAAACAAGTTTTTTTTTTTTTTTTTTTTTTGGACACAGTGTGTAGAAACTATCCAAATGTTCTATAGTTCCGAGCGCTTTTGGCTATACTCTTAGCCATTATCAAGGATGATTTTATTTTTCAGTTTAAGTGTGTGCATTATGCATGTTTTTAGTGTCTTATAGAGAGATTTTATTTTCTGAATACGGTTAGCACATTGTGGCCTAGTTTATAGTTAATATTGTTAAGAGTTGGCCTTTTCTTATTATTCCATTATTTTTAATCTTTTTTTTTTTTTTTTTTTTTTTTTTTTTTTTTTTTTTTACAGGTGTATGCAGTTATTATGTTTGTATTTTCTACTAGTATGTTTCGAATGGAGTCTGGTAGATTTGTGTATGTGTTTAAATAGGTTCTAACACAGCTCTCATCAGATAGGTTTAATGTAAGGCATCTGGATAGGTATGTAGTTGTGTGACTAATGTAGTTATTTATGAGTTCGGTTTGATCAGGAACACAGTTCCTTAAGGGGCATTTGAACTCGGATAATGTTTGTTCATTGTAATTTTGACGTAGCTGGTGTGCTGCTATTTTTGAGGATAAGGTTAGCTGTCTTAAATTTTTTATAGTAGATAATGAATTTTTTAATAAGAAAAAAATCAAATTAATTCAAGTGGCAGGTTTGTATTGTCATTGATGTCTGGCAATTGTAGTGTTTTTTTTTGTTTTTTTTTTCTCTTCCCTCAAAACATCTCATGGAAATCACAACAATAAGAAATAAAACTAAACCAGCTAACACCACCCCCCTCGCCCAATCTACTTTCTCCAATATTTGCGGTGTCCATTACAACTTCTGCAGTGTATAATCTTTTCTCCTGGAAAGGTTGCCAGATGTCTTTGACCTTTGTGAAAACAATTTGAATTCTTCCATTGCTACCAATAAATGCTATCTTCCCTTTTGCTGAAAAGATTCCAGCATTCACATGCATGGCCTTAGGGTTTACATCCAGGATAATCTTCCGTTGAACAAGGAATTGTCTCTTGAGGCTGCTGACTATTCTTTCATGTCCTTCTGTCTTTTGCTGCTAAACTCTGTCAGTTTTCTTTTTTTCCTTTACCACTCCCTCTCTTCCCAAGGCTTCAGTATATTAGACGCAATAGCTGACAGTATAGAAAAAGCACTTTTCTCTTCATCCGTCTGTGAAACATCTTTGCCTTTGGTGACTTTAATGCTCACCATGACATGTGGCTGAAAGATTCTAAAGATTCTGATGTTGCCGGTGTACAGAGATGAAATTTTTCCATTACCTAATCCCTCCTTCAAATCACAGACTTCCGTACTCATTTCCCTAGCCAAACCAAGCAGTAGGCTTCTTTACCTCCTCTCGTCACTCTTGCCGAGCTTCACAATACTGCCCTCTTGTTAACTCTGACCACTCTGGTAGGTATTGTTATCTCCTTCCAAGCATCCATTAAATGTGAACCCCCTATCTATAAGACATCTTTCCATTACAGCATGCTGATTGGGACTTATTCTGGGATTTTCTTTGTGGCACCCCTTGGACTGACATTTTCAACCTCTCAATTGAAAGTTGCACCACTGAGGTTTCTTCTTGTGTCAAAGCTGACATAGACATTTTCATCCCTTCCAAAAATACCAGGTGAAACTGCAGTCCTCTTCATGGTTCACACCAGACAAACCCTACCTTCAATTGATTTGAAGTGCTATCCTCTGCTGACAAAGCTGAATGCTTTGTCCATAAATTCTCCTCAAACTCTACTCTTGACTCATCTCGAGTATCCTTGCCTAACTTCCAACTTGGAACTGATTTCCTGTTGAGTGATATGCATATAACCCCTTCCATGGTTTCTGCTATCATCTCTAACCTTGATACCCACAAAGCATGTGGACCTGACGGCATCCCTGTAATAGTCATTAAGAAGTGTGACACTGAACTGGCTCCTGTTCTCTTTGTTGTTTCACTTTTTAAGAACTCTGGTAAACCGTCCGACCCATCCAACTATTAGCCTCCTACCTCTTTTTGGGAAACTCCTAGAGGCCATGATCAATGCAGAATTGGTTCATAATCTCTCATCACTGGATCTTTTCTTAGACAAGCACTACTGCTTTTGTTTCTCCGGGTCAACTGCTGATGTACTAATGACAATTGCAGAAAGAGTCTATCATGGTCTAGATAAAAAGGTTGAAGCCCAAGCTGTAGCATTGGACATCTCAAAATCTTTTGACAGGGTCTGGCATACAGGTCTTCTCCACAAATTGAAAAGTTACAGTATTTCCGGGCACATTTTTGAGCTGATACAGTTATTCCTATCAAATCATGAAATGAAAATTGTCCTGAGTGGCCACTCCTCTACATCCTTTTGTACTAATGCAGATGTACCCCAGGGCTTCATCCTTGATCCTATGCTGTTTTTAATCTTCATTAATGACCTTCCGGATGACATCAACACTCAACTTGGCATATATGCTAAGGACACTACCATTTAACTCCTCCCTTGACAGTAAGCCTGATCACTCCAACAAGGTCAAAATGGCATCTGATGTACAAAACAACCTCAAGATTGTCATTAACTGGGGCAAAAGATGGCTTGTCTATGTCTAGCACTCACCCATGCTTAGAATATTGCTGCCATATATGGTCTGATGCCCCTGATATTTACCTGAAGCTCCTTGATAAGATCCAAAGAAGAATCAGCAATATTATTGGATCTTTTCTAGCAGCCTGGCTTCAGTCACTTGCCCACTGCCATAAGGTTGCTTATCTGTTAGGGACCGTGCTATAGGCAAATAGAGAACCCCAAAACAAAACACTATGAATGAATTTTTATAGTAAGAATACCAGCATACATTTTGTAATATAGTAACATTATCAAGAGTACATATTTATAGTAAAATTAAGATTTTTAAAGCAAAATGACCAACAATCATTTTATCAATTGTGTTAAAAATATTTAGAATTTGGCATTGAATAACCCATAGAGGTTGATATGCTGCTAAATAAAATCAACCAAAATAAATCTTTCTTTTATAATGCACACTCCATGTGCACCCCATGTGTTATGCCAAAATCCTCCATTCAATAGACTGAGAATATCTTTGTGTTAAATATTCTAAATATGAAAGAACAGGTTTTAGATTTAAGGCTTCAAAATTCCATTACCTAATGGATAAAATGCTGGGAGAGCCTCATCTAATTCCCTGGAACTTGTACTCAATCCCTGGGTTAGCCTATGCAGAAAAATATACACTGGTTCAGTGGAGAGGAATAATTAGGTCTAGTTTTTAAATTTTCCATGTATTAGGTCATCCGATAAGTTCTGTCTGAATTTTAACTTTTTGTTAAAATGAATGAAATTTAAAGAGTATTTTATAATGTCTAATGGAGCTGAACATTATTTTTATGTTTAAATGCATTTAAACTGATCAAATTTTATTTCAGAGAACAATAAAATTAAATTTTGTTTGATTAAAACCCTGCTAACATGGAAGTACCCAAGAATCATTTGAGGCACATAATGCTTTATGAGTTCAAGAAAGGAAACTCGGCAGCCGAAGTGGCTAGAAACATTCACTCAGTTTATGGAGAGGAATGTGTGAATGAAAGAACTTGCAGAAGATGGTTTGCAAAATTCAGAGGTGGAGATTTCACCCTTGAAGATGAAGATCGAACCGGATGTCCAGTTGAGTTTGATGAAAAACTTCTTGAAGAAGCCCTTGAAGAAAATCCTGCTTTATCAGGAATTGGCAGTGGTTCTCAGTTCAAACCATACAACTGTTCATCGTCATCTTCAACAACTTGGAAAAGTTCCTAAACTTGGAAAATGGGTGCCTCATGAATTGTCTGAAAACAACCTCAAATCCCGAGTTGACATCAGCTCTTCTCTCCATTCTCGCCAACTTGTTTCACCTTTTTTGGATAGACTTGTGACTGGCGATGAAAAATGGATCTTTTATCGAAATGTTAAGCGTTGTAGATAGTGGCTTGGTAAAGGGGAAGGACTCCAGCCGAGAAGGGAACTTCATGGGCAAAAGGTTCTTCTTTCAATCTGGTGGGATCGCCAAGGAATAATCCACTTTGAATTCTTACCACGTAATGCAACAATTAATGCTCAAATATACTGTCAGTAATTAGTGTTTGAACCAAGCTTTGAGGAAAAAAAGACCTGCTCTAGTGAATTGAAAAGAGGTGATGTTTCATCAGGACAATGCGCAACCCCACACAGCAAGAATCACGTCACAAGAGATTGAAGAACTTGGTTGGGAGAAAATTCCTCATCCACCTTATTCTTCCGATCTTGCTCCTTCAGACTACCATTTGTTTCATAGCTTACAGAATCATTTGGAAGAAACAGCTTTTGTAACACAGGAGGAGGTTAAAACTGACATTTGTGAGTTCTTCGAATCAAAGCCAAAAGAATTTTACAGTAATGGAATTAGTAAGCTTGTTAATAGGAAGTCATAGATAATCAGGGAAAATACATTGTTGATTTAATCTGTAATTAAATGTAACATTTGGTCACTTGTTTTCTTTATTCAAAATTCGGACAGAACTTATGGGATGACCTGATAGGAGACCAGACATGACAGGTATAGAATTTAGAAGACATATCTCAGGAGATCAGATAAACTTTTTTTTTTTTTTTTTTTTTTTTTTTTTTTTAAAAACATTCTCAGAAGGATGTTATTTGATATGACAGACGTCTGAAGCTGGTACAGCTATTAAAAATTTAGGAAAATAACACAGATGTCGATCTAATTCCTTATCTTGACTATTGTTTTATTTGCTGTATTTTCTTCTTCCTCATATTGTCAGAAATTATGAAGTGTTGTCATTATTCCACAAATTGTTTAGACTAGTATCCTCATCTTTATTGTTTTACTCACCCCTTTTTCCTGGCGAGTTTTGTACTGATGAAAGGATTTAGTAGTTCTTTGGATGTGATTGAAAGACTGCTAAATTTTCTCATTTCTGATTCAAATGTCTGCCTCTCTTGTTCTATATTTGAGTGTGTCTCTGTCTTTCTGATAAGAAATGTGACAGACGTAAAATGACATCTGTTTAACAGATGGATGAATTTTTTTCTTGGATGTTGGTTAGGTGGGGACTCAAAAGCAACTTATGCTTTTTTTTTTTTTTTTTTTTCATCAGAATTACTTTTAGGGTTTTCCTTATTGGATATTGGTTTTTATTTATTTAATTTTTAGTGGGATTTGGCTTGTTGAATGGGTAGGTTCATCATATTTGGCGTGTTCTCTAATTTGTGCTGATGTCATCAAAGTCAGAAATACTGAAATAAATTAGATAACTGGGGACATGAGCTTCCATATGTTTTGAGTATAGTTGGCATCAACAATCTGTCAGCTAAGGTGGCCTTTTTTTCTTTCTTCCCAACTCCTCTATTTTATTTTATTTTTTTTAATCCACTTAATCATTACTGTTATTTTTTTAATTTTTTTTTTATTTGTTCCTTGCTTTCATTTTTTTGCTTTCTTCCTTTTTTTTCTTTCTCCTAAACCTCCCCCAGTGCATCTATATTTAGGAGGGTAAGAAAATTTTGGAATGTTTCTTGCAGCCAAAAAATCAAAACCAAACTTTCTTATTCCCCGCCAAAAAGCCATAAATCTATATTCATCCAATTTCTATTTGTGCATGTATTTTGTTACCTTAACATGTAAAATTTAAATCGTACATCATAGTGACATTTTGTTTGCACAATACTGTTAAGATATCTATATTTCTCAGATGAAGTGTATTGTAACTATTTAGACCATTTATGTTGTTTGGACTGTTGTCCTCATCTTTATTATTCTCATATTCATGACATTTAGGTCGTTGTACACTCTGGACTTCTTCAGATGATATACATTGAAGTTTCAAATTGGACCCTTTATTTTGTCCATCAGGATAGATTGTTCTAGTTTCATGTGCCATTACTTTTTTTAGATATCTCTTTCAGTTATCTCCCTTTAGTAACTCAACTCTCCAATTTTTTTGTTCACTCCTGCTCTGGCCAGGTATTTAACACACAACTCTTTGGGTCAAGTCACTGGATTACTTAAACCAATGTTTTCATCCACTGGAAGAAGGCCAGAACGTACAACAGACGAAACCTTGTGAATATGAGAAAGATGAGGACAACAATCTAAACAACACAAATAAATTTGAATAAAGTTATTTCCAGTTTAATTTCCAGTTTACTAGTGTGAGGTCTGCTTTTGCATTGATCTCATAATGATGATTAAGTTTTGTGTGTTTGTTCAAAGGCTGAAAAAGGAAATCATATCAACACTAAAATAGGAAAAGAATTGAGAAGATTACTAATTGCTGCATAAAATTTTGTTTTATTCCTATACACATTATATTATTAAAATTCAGCATATATCCAACCAACCACACCTATTATTAGTTTCTGTGCATAAGAAACTAATAGGTGTATTTAGTTGGGTGTATGCCAGATTAAGATAATATAACATAAATGCTCTGCCATTTTTGACAATGAGCTCTTTTTCTCCAGTGTACCTTTTAGTATACCCTCTTGGTAGTTACTTAGTGTGTGTGTGTGTGTGTGTATATATATATATATATATATATATATATATATATATATATATATATATATATATATATATGTGTGTGTGTGTGTGTGTATATATATATATATATATATATATATATATATATATATATATATATGTGTGTGTGTGTATTTAGGCAGCAATCCTTCATTTATGCATGTTTCATTAAAAATAACAGACAAGGTACTACGGTTAAGCTTTTTATTTTAAAATTTTCTTGTGTTTGCACAAGAGCTTTATTTTTTCTCTGTGTCCAAAAAAGAAAAAATTAAATAAAAAAAACTTAACTGTAGTACCTTGTCTATTGTTTTTAATGAAACACACACACATACATATATATATATATAATGGAGCTATAAATTATATATTAATAAATGTACATTTTTTCCTCACAGGTAGTATGACAAATTTTCATGCACAGTGCAATATTTAACTCAACATCTGAAGATTGCATTGTGCATGCAACTCTGAGTTGTGCTACCAGTGAGAAAAAAAAATTTAATATATACAGCGTGGCAATAAAGTCACTATGCAGTTACTTATAATAAAAAATAAAGCATTGAAACAGATGGCTTGCAGTTTGAAGAGTATTGGTAATTAATTTACTATTGTTTACCATATTAACCAGAACCATTTTAATGATAAATTTTTGGACTGTTGATTAATTGATTTGTCTTAATTGTAAGTAACTGTATAGTGACTTATCTCTCTCTCTCTCTCTCTCTCTCTCTCTCTCTCTATATATATATATATATATATATATATATATATATATATATATATATATATTGTGTATTTGGGCAGCAATCTGTCTTTTATACAAGTTTTATTAAAGACAACTGATAATTTCCTGTGTTTAAGATTTTTAATTTTTCTTGTGTTCATAAGTGTTTTCTTTTGTAGCCGTAACGCATGTAAAAATTGTTTGAATGTTTTGTATGTCTGAGTACTTTTGGCTACTCTTTTTGCCATTATCATAAAAATCTATGCATTCAGTTAGAATTTTTTAAAAATATCCTTGATAATGGCTGGATAATTCTGTATCCTGGGCTTGAACACTGAGCCAATGACTCCACAGTGTTATATTCCATGCTAATAGGAATATATACTTGACAAACATGGTAAATAAGTAAAAGTTTATTGTAAAATCAGTACAATAAGAAATAAGGTAACAGCTATGCACATGGTCACAAATCAATCCAGTAGTGAGTGCTACTATTGGAAGGTCGGTAGTTCTAACGTAAGTCGGAGTTGTAGTCAACAGATCCCAGCTAGTATATTTAGCTACCCCCCACGAGGGTTACATGTGGCACAAGGCCTGGTTTAATGCGGGATCTCCAAGCCTGTAGCCTTGGCCAAAAATATTCCCTATTTGAACGCGTATAAACATGTTTCAAGGTCAGTCTCCCACCCCGAACGAGAATCTGCCCTTTGGCGGAGCCTTGTCCGGGTTCCTCTCCACCCGAAAGCAGAGAGTTTGACTGTCTAGCTGGAACAGATTCCAGCTACTCTCTGTAATCTGTTGACTTACATATACTTATAGGTAGTTGCTACCTATAGTGTAGTCACTCGTGGGGGTGACAGGTTATTCCATTACATCACAGAGGAAAGCAGTGAACTAACTGAGCCATAAGGCAGGCCATTAACATTGTTATTTCTTACTCTCTGGGACACATTTGTATGCAAATTAACATTTATTTGGTAACAGAATGACATTAGTTTCAGATCAACCGTTAGCAATGTCATTGGTAAAACCATGAGCATTGAAAAAATTCTGCAGGGAGTAGAAAAGAGATGTAATTAGCAGAGGCTAGTTCTTTTGGAGGCTGGTAATACTAACTTCTCAGCATTAGGAGTATATTCAAATCCTAATAAAATATTTTGTAGAAATACCTGTTTTTATTTTGGTATTCATTGACCAAATAGCTAGTGTGCCAGTTGGTTGAAATTTATAAAAGTTTCTCTTAAAACTATTTAAAAGTGTAGTGTGGTCATTTCACCACACCACAGAGATTCTATCAATAACTAGGCTTGTGCAGCAGTTTCTGACCAAGTACAACATTCCCCACATCTGGCAACTACCATATTCCTAAGATCTCACCTTTGCAACTTTTTCCTCTTCAAAAATCAATTACCATTTGAAAGAAACAAGATGTCAAGGAAATCCAAGAGAATGGGACAAGGCAGCTGTTTGCTATCCTAAAAATGGAGTTCCAAGAATGTTTCCATCAATGGAAATGCTGCTGGATAAAGTGTGTGGCTAAGGAAACTATTCTGAAGGAGATTAAATGTCAAATTGATATATTATAGTTTTCTTTTTATAGCACTGGTCCCAATAATTTTTGATCAGATCTCACTCATGCACAAACAATATATATAGATATGTTTGTGTGATAAAATATATTTTTAAGGTATGCTATATTTATGGGTTAAAGTGCTTAATTTCAGGAATAGTGTATGTAAATATAAAAGTGGACATTTAAGTCAACAGCCAGAGGCAATTGCTCCCCTGACAGACATAAAGAAGTCACCTTCTTGACAAAACAACGATGGTGAGATTTGAACATAAGTCTCATATGTCAGAAAGCAAACATTCTAACCATTCTGCCATAAACACACTATATAATATGTTGAAAAACTGAGTATTTCTGGTTGCAGTGTCTATTGTGCACCTCCCTCATCAGGTCCTGCCTATTGTGTATAAAGAGATTTCCTCTTTGCTTTTTCACTTTTTAAAGATATGTTTTAAGTTTTAATAATTGTAATTCTTAACTATATTAGAAAAATGACAGAATATATATATATATATATATATATATATACACACACACACACACACAAATCCAGACAACTCTATGTTTATGAAACCTGTCTTAAGAGAGAAAGAAGTTTTTACATATTTTCCAAATGTTGAATCCTTTACCGAGATACTCTGAAGTTTTCCAGTAATGGGTTCTTATTTCTCTTTCTTCTGTGGATAGCCAATTACACTCCCCCTCTTCATTTACTGCGATCATCTTCATAAGAACAAGACCTCCCACATCCATAAGTAAACACTCATTAAATGTATATATTGCTATAAAAACTCTGTTATAAGTCACACTTTGTTATGTGAACCAAAATCTCTTGCAACCTTATTGCTATCAGTATTGTTTCTGTAAGCAAAAGGGGTGGAGGAAGGATGAAGTGTCTTGGTAAGCCATTAACTCGGCCATACATCAGTAGTTCTTAGGTTGAACTGTTTTGTTGCCATCTCATGTATGAAAAATAAAAACAAAAATTTTTAGATAATGAGATTTGCATTCTTTTAACCAAAGTCATGTCTTTTTTTTTGTTTTTTGCCTTTGCTTGGAAAGGAATTGGTATGGAATGAAGATATGTTGTTGTTGGCAGTGGTTTAGAAATAGGGAACAGAAATGAGTTATTGGAGACTAGCTTTGGGTCTGTAGCTGTTGAAGAAAAGTTCTTTTTCATCTGATTGATGTGAAAGCACATAAAAAGTCGTATAGCTCTTTGAAAATCTTTTACCACCATTTCCTCTCAACTGATTCTCACTTGTCAGGCTCCTTCCAGAAGCTGCCTGTTGAAGTCGATCGGAGCGGAGCATTTATTTGGTCATTTATATTCAGCCAGAAAAAGATAGCAGATGGCAGTCATGGTGGACAGGTCATTTGAAGTGAGGTAAGGGTAATAAAAATGTACTTTGTGGATAGAATATTAATGTTTCTGATATGATTCCTTGGAAGTAGGGAGTTTGAGTTCAATCAATGAGTGTGTGTGTGTTTGTTTTTTTGTTTTTTGTTTTTTTTTTTAAGACTAAAATCAAAGTTGGATCAAGCTTAGGTTTGCTTCTGATAACATGTAATCCAGTACAACCTGCCACATGGATGGGTGGTTAGTGTTTAAACCAGTTCCTCCACTAGCTTTTCTGTTGGTAAGAAGGTGGCATATTACCCTGCAAGATGAAAAACAAGAGCTGTCAAAAGGAACTTTAGAAGAGCCCAAACACACACACATATCTCTCTCTCTCTCTCTCTATATATATATATATATATATATATATATATATATATATATATATATATATAAAAATAATGTGTGAGAGAGACTAGGATTATATTTCAAGTTTTGAATGGTCATCTCCCTGGAGATGATGTCTTGATAAAAACACTCAGTGGACTACCATGAGAGTTGGAGTCAGGCATCATGAAGAGCATCCGGCCTTGTAAATCATGACAAAAGATTCTCTGTCAGGCAGGACTCAACTTGCTTTGTGCAAATCTAATCCCTCCCCCACCAAAACTCTATCTAAAATGTTCACCCAATGCAAGGCCAAAAAGTCACTCAAGGTAGAAATTTACTGAATAAGGTTGTTGTATGGCTACAAGAGTAGGAGGTATGTACAGATTATGAGGATATGTAGGAGTTTCTTCCATAAAGTAACAGTTCTTGTGGGGAAAAGCTGTTTAAGTGGAACTTCCTCCTTACCAATGGAATATGAAGGGAATGAGGATGCTTTGACTCTGTATATGTAGCATGACAAGTCCTAACTGTGAAGGTCTGAATGTAGCTTGTTAGAACAATTGCCATAGAAATAGCAATACAGTAGTGAAACGTTTGCAGTGCTTCATTTGACGGGAAAGGAGTTGTAGCATGAAAAATAATTAATCGCCAACAAGGCCATGTGGACACTTTTGAACTCTGTCAAGGTTGGGAAGTAAGAATTGGGTAGCTATGACAGCAATACTTTTTTGATTTAATTTGTATGTGCTAGTTACAGCAAAGTAGATTGATGAGTTCTGAGAACTCCTTCAGAAGGATACCAACTGTAATAAATATGGAAATGAGAACAATATACTACAGGCAATGAGAAGGTTTATTTTCACATTCTTGGGTTGTAGCTGATTAACAAATGTAACAAGCACTTGAGAAAAAACACTTTACTATAGATTGGACAAAACATGATAAAATTAAAGAAAAAACAAAATAAAATTCTCTTAGTAAGTCCCCAATAAATGGGACAAGAACTGGCTTCTTAATTTTAATGCCTCCAAAACAAAATTTCTCTTTTAAGCATTAATGATTGGTGGGAAGCAACATATGGGGACAGTGTTGAAGCTTAACCTTGCTAGAGTGATGGATTTTATAGCCCATATCCTCTTGGTGTCAGTTTAAACTGATGCCTTCTCCCATATGTCTAAACTACAATTATAAACCAATTTTGGAAATTGAAAATTTCACTAAAATATTTACATTTGGACTCTTTGCTGTTAGTATCAGTGTTTTGGCTTTTTATTATTATTATTATTTACTGCTGCTGAAGCTTTGCTGTCATTCTCTTTCTTTATTTATTCATTTCCTTTTTTCTTTTCAGTAAGGTTCCCCCTGTACAAGGCTCGGGGACCACTCCATGTAGAGGGTTACATTAAGAGGAAGATAACGATTAACCCTAGACTTGAACAGATTAAGATTGTAGTGATTAGTGAAAACATCTTCTTGGGAGTTGGTTCCACAGCAACAGAATATGAAGTGTAGGTGGTTTGCTACAATGTGAGTGGTATAGTGGGTCCTAATCATAAAGGTTATAACTGGTGGAACAAAGGAATGTAGTTTGTCTGAGCACTTTTCATGGAAATAGTAATAGAGCAGTGAGAGGCTTGTCACAACCTACCTGTGACAGAGACGATTGAGGATGGAAAATAATTTGTCACCCATAAGGACTTGGAGACACTTTTGAACTCTATTGAGACTGGAAAGTGAGGACTGGACAGCTCCTGCCCAAATATAACAGTACTCCACTTTTGGCCTTATCTGGCTCTTGTGAAAGTAGGTGACAGTACGAGGAGTCAAGTACTTACTGGAGTGGTACAGGGAGCTGACCATTTTACCTGCAGCTTTACTGATATATGAATTCCATTTGACGTCAGGTGTGTGTTTAAGGCCCAATAATTTCTCAAGGGATGGTGTCTCCTCAAGGGGACATCCATTTCAACATGATTGGCAGTAGTTTGGGGCCTAATCAGTGATGGAATGTAACTAATTTGGTTTTTGAGGCATTGAATGTAACTAGCTAGTTTCCCCTTACTGGGAAGTTAGTACTAGATTGGATGAGAGATCAGTGGCCAATCTCTGATCATCAAGAGTTTTACAAGTACACTTGTATATGACTCCCATATTGTATTTATTAATGTGTTAAGCCTACTGAAATAGACCCTTATTCACATAGGAAATAGTTTCAGAATATGAGTAGTATGAAATAAAATTTAAAGTATTAGATTCTCATTTTCTGGGAGCTCATCTTTTATGGACAATGCCTTAACCAATTCAATACCCAGATCGATTGCCACCACTTTAATCCATGTTTTTATACTCTAGTTTTTACTACCTAGTAACTTACCCTCAGCACACCCACTGCTATTACAGCTGCAATACAAATGATGCTCTAATGATCCTCATAGATTATAAGACTTGTGATTGCAAATAGTCTAACACTGAATTCTTTTTTTTTTCTTTTAAGTGTTTGAAATAGGAGTGATGGTAATATGACTTTAGACTTTTGTGGTGTTTAGCTTCTGTGGCTGAATTGGTTTAGGTGTTGTCCCTGAGGGCCGAGCTGTTAGGATGTGGAATGCAAGTTTGTCTTGTTGGGAATTTCTTATTTGATGTTATTTACTCTAATGGCCAGAGATAAATCAATCAAGAAAGTTACCAAAAGCAACAATAAAAGATAAGTCATCGGTTAATAAGGAAAATAATTCATCTTACTATTTCAAAAATGTCTGAGAAGTGGTGGTTTTAGGAGTGTAATGATGTAATTTACAAAAATGACTTCAACATAATCAAACTCAGTATACGTCAGATCTTTAGAACCAACTAAACAACAAATATTTTTTCTAATAACAGATGCACTTTTTTTGAAAAAGTTATATTTACTAATTTGTTTTAGTCTGGCACAAGGGTACAGTAGTTGGGTGTTAGGATTGATACTCCCTAAACTAGGGAATTGTTTCTGTGAAGTGAGCTTGCTAAATACACTGCTACAGAAAGAGTGCATTCAGGTTGAAGATAAAAAAAAAAAAGTTAAAAATGACTATATCTCATCCTAATGGGAGTTAAAGTACGACAGAAGAAATACATGTGATCAATTTCTGTTATTTGAGTGTCGAAACATGGACAAAATTTTAATGTTTTTATTATGACTTTTCCGTTACAAAACAAAGAACATTATTTACAGTCTGACTAATGTCGTCATCATTATCATCACATTTCTGCCATTGTACCCTTTGACTGGGCATTTGACATGTGGAGATTTTGTTTGTTTAGTGGCATATCAGCAACATTATGGGTTATTTAATGCAGAAATCTAAATATTTTGAATATAATTTCATGGTTTCAACCACAGATACTTTGGACACAATTTTATGCTTTTTTTTTTTTTTTTTGCATATGGTCTATTGTAGTTGTTATGTTTTGGTACAAATCTATTTTTTATGTTGATAGATTCTGTATTTTCAAATAGTTTTCTCATATTGTTTTCATTGTTGTATTTGTCTTACAGGTGTTAAGTGAGTACATTCAGTTAAAATGTTTTTCACCGTGAGTGCAACTTGACATGTTGTACATGTTGGTTGTTCCTTATTCTTCAGCAAGTATGAATTGGTGAGATATGTGTAGTCAAGCTAGCATAATTTCATTTTTTTTTTCTTTTCTACGTATTTGTTTTCATTCACCTAGGAATGGTTTGATTGTGAGTAGTTTTGTGTTGTTAGTCCAGTCCTGACACAAGAAAACTGAACTCACTATAACTGAGCAATATTAAAAAAAAAAAAAAAAAAAAAAAGAAACAAAACAAGGTGAGGTACCCTTAAACAATCTACCTCTTGTAGATTAAATAAAGAGTCCAGTTCAAAATTCCCTGAAGGTTACCTGGATTGACTCACTTGAAAAAGTTGTCTAAAACATTGTAGTAGTAACAACAAAGATGAGAACATTAGTCTGACTATAAATAAGGATAACTCCACATCCCAGAAATTTACACAGAATATGAAGAGCACTAAAAATCTTGACTGAGGAAAAAAAAAAAAAAAAAAAGCAAGTGCAAAGCATTTAAAGGATCGAAAAACAAAGAGTGTTGGACTGTTACGTAATATCTAATCTCTTTAATAGCAATTCATTTTAAATAATCTCACAGATAAACAAGAATTGAAGTTAGAGATGTGCTTTTACCAATGCTGAGAATAACATGGACAGAGCATGTGAAAAACAAGCACGTTTATGAGCCAATAGGAATGATGAGCAAACTGCTTCTTTAAATCAGAGACAGCTGTAATTTCTGGGAGACATAAATAGGAAACAAAGCTTGGGGAGTTTAAACCTTACTGGGAATAATGGAATTAGGCAGGGAGTAACCTACTTGATGTGGTTGAGGAGTGGTAAAAAGGTAAGAGTTCCTTAAAGCAACAGGAACTTGTGGGGAGTCATGATCATCCATGTCCTGAAAGGACAGTAAAAAAAAAAAAAATGGTGGGGGCGGTGGTTGGGAAACTACAAAATATTTTTTTTATTTGTTTTAGTAAACATCTGCTCCAAGCATAAATTGGGGGGTAGGGAAATTAAAAATATTTGAATCAGATATGACTTTAGAAAGTGAAACTTATCTTAATGTATTGAATTTGATTATCCAAGCAGACACTAGCATAAATATAAAATGAAAATGGAAACCAATTTCTGCTAACATGTTTCTGTGAGTTGGAGTTGATTGTGTAAAACAGTTGCTTGCAACTTACTTGCTTGTCATATGTAAGCCACCTCTGCCATTAGAAATATTCTACTGCTCTCCTTGAGCAGTAAAATAGTGAAAAATTGAAGGTTAATCCTAGACTGATTAGGCCTTTCATCAAAAACTATCCCTGCCTTATAATTTAGATTAGTTTTTGCATTATTATAGCTCAATCCTTAATTGTAGTTGTATCTGAATTTCCAGATAACAAAATTACATTGCTACAATTTTTATTTTATTTTATTTTATTTTTTTTTTCACCCCCCACCCCAAACAAGGTGATAATAAGGACAAAAGTGGTTACTGGGAGTGAAAGAGAATGAGAAGACTTTCGTGAGAGAAAGGACAAATAAAAAGAATAGGAGTCAGATAGACAGAAGATGGCAATTGGCATTTCAAAATTTTTGAAGATTGTAGGTGACAAGGAAGCAAGAAGTCTGAAAGGAGTTCCATAGGTGAGAAGTGTGAGGAAAAACTATTAAAATAGAACATACAGTTGCATCTGGCTAGCTCAACACTAAAATGGTGAGCACACTTAAATTGATGCAGCAAGGAGGATAGCAATATTTATTTTGAAAAGTGGTGATAGAGGAAAGCTGGTCTTCAATTTGTCTTATCTTAAACTTAGCTAGCTATGATTACTGACCAAAACATACTACAGTCAGTCAGTTATGTGCCATGCGTGATACACACTTAGGTGATCATGCTTCTTTTGATACATGACTGACGAAGCAGATTTTTTTCCTTGCAAAAGGTTGCCATTTTTCTGTGGTAGACCAATTGCCATCCAAGTCTATAGAACCCAGTCTGTCCTGCTATTTACCCATAGCTGGGGGTGGGGAGAAAAAGGATTCATACCTTTCCCAAGAATATTAGCATGTAAGTGAATTTAATGGACTTGACTAGAATTTGAACTCCGCTCTCCAATTCCTCAATCTGAGCCACTATCCATTACTCCACCATGCCTCCTCAAACCAAAACAACACATTCTTACCAATCTTACTATAGCCACCATGGTACCTCTAAGTTTTCATGTAGTCCTAACTAGTTTGCATACATACAAATTATCTGGGGTGGGGAATAGTAACAATGTTTAAAATTTCCATTTGTACAATTTGTGTGTGTTCTAAATATGCAAGATGGATTCTAACCAGAAAAATTTTCTGGTATGACACAGTGAACCAACTTTCCTAGCAGCAGACTTAGCAATTGATTCAATATAATCTTTCCACTTCATGTCAGTGGAAAACACAAGACCAAGAAGGCATCCTCCTGGAGGTTAGCATCAGCCATGCTGGTGGTAGTCAGAAAAGGTTCAGTATGGTGATTAAATGAAAGCAGTTTTGTCTTGAAGGTGTTAAAATTTACAAGACATCCCTTACCCCAGTTAAGCACTGATTGAAAGTCTTTTCAAGAGCAGTTGCCCATTTTGCCAGTTTTACTTTGTCAGACTTGCTACTGAGACAGCTGAAAATATTTGTCATCAGTATAAATATGTAGTTGACAACTGATTTCTGCAACGTTAAATACAGGTAACAAAAGCATTTTTTGTAAACCCCCTACAATTTGATCACAATGTTATTTTATAACATTGCAAATATGTTGCCTTTTAACATTACATTTACAGGAAATAGCTAATAGATTCCACAAAGATATTAGAATCTACATTTATCATTCTCAATTTTTAAAAAATACATAAAGAAATTTTATGCCTTCTTTCCATATTGTTAAATGAAGAAAAAGTATTCTGAATTTTTCAGCTACAGCTCTTTGCAACATTATAGTAAAGTCACCACAATGTCATGAATCTCCCAACCAAAATACAATGTCACTGCAATATTGCAAGAATGTTCTTTGTTAGTTGGCTTAATTCATGTTCAGTGATATAAATTGGGGCATAACACTATTCAATGAAGTGATGAGTAATTAGCATAGCAACGGCATAGATTATATAAATGCCCAAGCAGTAAGGGTAGGGCAGCTCTTGGTATGCAAGATAAATGACTTCCGCTGGATTGATAAATATGAAATCACACATCATAACATACCGGGAAAGAAAGATTTTGTTTAGACATTCTGTAGAGTAATTGGCCATGGTTAAGTGGAATTGGCAAAAATGCTCAACAAATGGAATTGAAAAATTTTCCAGTAAACAATAACAAAAGAAAAATAACCAGGCAAAATAATACTAAGCAAACAATATAAATGTAAGTCAAAATAAGGCAAAGTAATAATAATAAAGCAAGAACTTTATAAAGTAAGAATAGTGTTTGTATGCAAAAGGGATACAGTCAAATGATTGTTGCACTCTGACTTCAAGGCAAGAACAAAAATATGGTGGATGAATGAGAAGGGATTCATTTTTATTGATTACAAAGAAATCCCAGTTTTCATCTGTAGGATTCCTCTATAAATTTGGGGAGGGGATGCTTTAATGATCATTCAGATGCAATTTGAACCAGTATATTGAAAACATTTTTTCTTTGAAATGATTAATGTTACAGTTCAAGTAAATGACTAGAATAGCACGAATCTCTTTGATTTTGGAAACTTGGTGCAACACAATCTTCTTACAATTCTCTCACCTCATTTTGACTTGTCAGATTAAATTGAGTTTAGTAAATGTTTATTTAATTCCGCAATTTTGTGTATTCTTTATTTAACCTGATATGACTTGCTGCCTTAAATTAGGGTGTATAATATTGTAAGTTATATGATACTATATAAAGCATAGAAGTTCATGATATTAATAGTTGATTAACTCAACTTCTCATCACAAATCAATGTTTTTTTTTGTTTTTAAACAAGATCACCAAATGAGACCATTTGATCTTGTAAATGGGGATAAATCTTATTTTTATTTTTTTCTTTTCTTTGACATTGTCAACTGACTTTACCACCCTTCTCTACTTTTAAGTACTATCTAATGCAATACAGTCACTTTTTCACTTAATGTCTTACCTGTTTAATGGTCTCTGCACTTATGACCAGGAATAAAATCTCATAGAATAAAAATAAAAATCCAACTAGCCTGTGTTGTATATTGTACAAAAACTTTGATTGTGACTTTTTTCTTTCTTTAAAATGAATCAAAATAAATAAAATATTTCCTTGTTCCATATTTACAGTATATAAACTGAAGTAATGTACATAATATAAAGTTGACTCACAAATATGTTTACCGTTCTATACACTACAGTATAAACATTTAGAAATAAATTAAAAATATTACTGGTGGTGCAAAAGTGACATCGATACAAGCCTATTAATTATGTAATATGTCTGAAATAGCAGTCCGGTACTTCTCATTTAATGACCAGCTTGTTGGAACATACCTTGGTCATTAAGTAAGGAGTGACTGTATTTTGGGCCAAAGTGAAAATATTAAATATTTGAGATAATGAGACAACACAGCAGGTGTCTAAAACCTTAACAGAATTGAGAAATGAATTCCACTTTAAGGGAAAAGAGATCCACATGTCATTTTTATTCTTTAATGTCAAGTATCCTGAAGGAGTTTAAGTAAACTAGTATGTTTTTGATGTTCAAGACATATTTTATTTTTCTCTCTGCATATCAGTCTTTTAAAAAAACCTGATAGCTCTTAGTAACCTGTCAAATTCACAAGCACCTCCACATATCGATGTCTGCGGTCAGTATAAATAGTGTGATTGTATCTGTTTCCACTTTGCTAGACCTGTTATGTACATCGTCTGGTATTCCCAAGCAGTCACCCACCTAAGTGCTGGCCAGGCTCAACTTTGCTTAATTTTGATGATCGAATGAGAATTGTTATTTCAACTTGATATGGCTGTAACACATTTTTTTTTTTTTTTAACTGTTATAATGTTCATATCAACTCATATTTTGGTTTAATAATATTCCAAAGGAAAACACTGGAACACAAGATTAATGAAAGAACTGTTTAATCATGTCGATTAATATTACAATACTAGCGAATATCATTCTACAATTCTACAATTCCTGTGTCCCCTGCTTGTGACTATTTTGATAGTCAATGGAAGAGTTCATGTT